>CM053785.1:227528467-227978467 GCA_028749045.1 Cupressus sempervirens | reverse complement strand
TTGTGCCTTATATAGTGACTAATAAGTAAATCTTTTATTTCAAATTATATCTAGACTACATTATAAATTACAAATAGACTAAAGCTTGAAAGAAAAGAAATTACATTAATCATTCAACAACCTATTTCATCCACTAAGCATTTTAACTAAAATTTATGAAACATTTCTCATTTGAGACCTAATCATCTTAGCTTAAGGATTAACTAAATAAGACTAATTTGATCACAAGCCTTTTTTAATTCTCTAAGAAAAGTAGTAAATAATAAAAAAGATTTGAAGGCGTAAGGTGACTAGTCTATAATTGTGTGTGTGGCAATAATGTCATGTGTAAAAGTTCAGCCTTATACCTAGAACTTATTAAAAAAAATTAAATAAGATCTGTAAAATCGTTGACCAAGCTATTGTGACATTTTATGAATTCTTGACATTAACAAGTTATTAAATGACCTCCAATCTACCAATTATAACTCATTTTATTTGATTTTTTCATATAAATATTATATTTTTAAAAGTTATATGACAATTTTTAACCTTTCTAGTTTTACATATTAATTTTCTATGTTTTAATTGGTTGAATGAATTGAGATCTTTTATGCAGAAGTTGGGAGATATGATTTTTTATAAAGTATAATTCTAAGCCTTATTTATGGCCACTATTTTCTCCATCTTTATATTTGAATTTTTTTTTAACAATTACAAATCATTTTCATATTAAAATACAACACACTTTATATATATTACAACATTATAAAATAATTGTTCAATTTGAAATAAATTAATAATCAATTAGATGTGTTATATTAGAAGAACCAATAATTTTTAATAGACTTAACTTTAATTAGTGTCATTTAATTTTAATGATTTTTTAATGTTTATAATTTAAAGAATTTGAATCTTATTTTAAAATATAACTAAAATTAATATCTATACTTCACAAATTACGCTACCATTTTGAACTCACTAATTTGCATGGAGAATTAACATGTTACTTTTTAATATGGATTAAAATAATTTAACTCAAAATTATAATAATTTTTTCAAATAATTTTTTTTTAAAAAATATTTTTCTTATACATAAATGAAATTTAAATTATATTGTTATTTTATTAAAGGCAAGTACTTAGCCACTAAGCGGCCCTTCTTTAAATTGCAAAACCAGACTCTACCAAAACACAAGAAGGAAATTTTTAATGTTGTGATTCTATATAAGCTAATGGTTTGAATGTATTAAGTTTTAAGCTTAGTAACGAAAGGTTTAACGATAGATAGTTTAATGTTGAATTAGGAATTGCATGTGTTTATTTTTTTTCATCAGCCATAAAGCATTCCTCTTTAACAATAAAGGGGATATGTAATACCATTATGTGGTGTCAAATTACATGACCATCTAATGACTTTGAAATCTTTACAAATTGTTGTGCTAAAAATGAGAGCTTTTCGAACAGTGATCTAAGCTTGATGATGCATTGGTCATCCCCAACTGTTGGGTATTGCAAATTATAGAGCAAAATATCATTCTACGAAATCCTAAATATTGTCAATTGACTTCCAGGTAAACCCAATGAGAATCATAGGAAAATTTATGGATGTTTTACACATCATCTTGACATAAAAATTAAATAATAAATATAACACCACATCAAGAAATGACAAAAGCACACCTAGTTGTCAAGGGGAAGGTTAAGAGTCTATTATCCTTCCTACAAATTGCATCATTGACTAAATTTTGCTATGTTTTCATGAATATCTTTTTCTTTTCTTTTCTTTTTTTGATGCATTTTGTGTGGAGATTAGTCAGCCCCTTAAATTTTGTCACCTTTATATATTTAATTAAGCTAATTGTACATCCAACATATACCAATAAAAAAATTTCCTCTCAACATTTGAGAGGAATGTTAATCTTATGCTAATATATTTTAATATTGAGACAATTATAAGAAATCTTATTACTAATTTACAGTTAGTTAAAATCATATTGTAATTGTATATGTGCAAGTTTATAAGTTGAAAAATTAACTATGAGAAATAAAAAGTTTAAACTTTGGAAACCTTCTTAACAATAGTAAATCTACCTGCACTTTGCACTTACTAGACAAGTATTACACCAAATATAACATGGTGAGAGACAAAACAAAGTAGACGAGGACATCTTAACAAGTAAATTTATGGCTTCAATTTCTCTATTGGAATTAAAAGTCATATTACACGAAAATACAAAAAGAAAACTACGATTTCAAAATATGATTTCAAATTTCACAACAATAACTAGTGCTTTGACTTTAAATAAATTAATACTTCTATTGTGCTTCTATTTTTTTAAAAACCCTATTACTTCTATGAATGTTGCAAGTAATTTTTTTTGAAATTCAAAAAAAAAAATCATACTTCCGGTGACGTTGCAAGTAATCATTAAAAAAATTGTTTGAATGTTCTAATTTGTAAACAAAACTCATGCTCCAGTGGAGTGTAATTTCTATTTGACAATTTTTTTATTACCAATATATATATATATATATATATATATATATATATATATATATATATTTAAAAAACCCTATTACTTCTATGAACGTTGCAAGTAATTTTTTTTGAAATTCAAAAAAAAAATCATACTTCCGGTGACATTGCAAGTAATCATTAAAAAAATCGTTTGAATGTTCTAATTTGTAAACAAAACTCATGCTCCAGTGGAGTGTAATTTCTATTTGACAATTTTTTATTACCAATATATATATATATATATATATATATGAACAGACCAGAAATGGTCATTTCTTGACTGGCACTATGCGTCACATTTTTGGTATAGACTAAGAACAATAATTTTGATTTTAATTTTGGGCATGATTATTAACATTTCCTCCAATTGATTTAACAAAAAGATTGTCATGCCCAAACTATGAGGGCAAGAACACAACAATTTTTTTTTTTTTTTGATTAATAATTAAGCATGCTCTAGTTCGAAAAGATTGAGATGACATCTTACGTATAGGTTCTCTACCTAATGTCTTAAGATTAGAACATGAAGACAATCATATCGCTAAGATATTAAAACTTTTGCTATAAGATTGATATCTATCTTAAGTTACGTTATTACATTAACTTCACAATAACATAGTTATTTAAATGACAATCTAATAAATTTTAGGTTAAAATTAATTGAAATAACTGATCAAGGTCTAATTACCCAAAAAAATCATGTCTACTCGATCATATATCTATACAAAAATTTACTTAATGCAAATCTCAAATTTTTATTTTATTTTATTTAAACTCCTAATGCTATATAAGAATTAAACATATCAAAAGATAATAACGACATAAGTTACTCTTAACTCTTTAACAATTATAACTAAACAAACATAGTTATTAACTAACTAAATAACTAATTGGTTATAAGTCAACTTCACACATAATGCTAACTTAAGACTTGATTAGATTAAACAAATTACTCTTTAACAAATTTAAACTTAAACAACATAATTAAACAACCAACTAATAAATACTAAACTATCCAAATCTATACTAAACCATATTCTAAATTACTAACCACATTGAATCTGAAATATAATTAAAACAAATACAACTAACTAAACCTACCTACTAACTAACACCTAGCCACTAACCCTCCACCCTACTAACCCTACCCAAACCCCCTGCCCTAAGATCTCACCTACACCCTAGCCCCTAACATCCACTTGGCTACAAGTCAGGTCAATCTGACCCCTCCCTACACCTCTCCCTAGGCCCCACGCAACCCCAAGCCTGCACATCAAGGAAAAGGTATGTAGAGGAGATGAAGTCTATGTTTTTGAACAAACATCAACTTGCAACATTAATACAAACCCAAAAAGGTAAGCCAACGTCCACAATCTATGTCATGTCATGACATAGCTCTCTCCACCCAACTTTCCACGTAGCCCAAAGTAGAGGAAATGTAACCCAAGAGGTGGGCACGTGAACAAAGGTGAGCAAGGGAGTTAAAGGAAAAGAAAA
Organism: Cupressus sempervirens; assembly: GCA_028749045.1. NCBI lineage: Eukaryota > Viridiplantae > Streptophyta > Pinopsida > Cupressales > Cupressaceae > Cupressus > Cupressus sempervirens. The sequence goes on along the minus strand of CM053785.1, from coordinate 227,974,471 downwards.
TGACCACCACAAATTTCCTCTCCCAACATAAATGTCACCTTCCCCCAAACTGGCCACTAGAAAAGGAGGAGGATGGGGATGGGACAAGGTGGCAGGATGATGTCACCCACCCATCCATCCACTTTGACTGAGACAAGACACAAAAGAATTTTTTTAAAGCAAGCTTAAACTGACGTCCAAGGCCAAGGAGAGCAATAAATTCATAAAGTTTTATAGGTGAAAGAAAAGATATTTAGATATTAACTTTTTTAAAATATACATATTTATATATTCAAAATTATGCACCCATGAGATTAACATAATATTTATTTTGTTTCTTTATTCATTTAGGAAGGAATCTGAGCAAGAATATGCTCTGTGGTCTTGGAAGGAATGAAATTTTCTCCTCATGTATTTTCCAGAGAGTTTTTACTCCAGGGAGTGCATATTTTTTTGAAGCAGAATTTTTAACAAGGCATGGTCATGTTATTTTATGCATTTCATTTAAGTTACTAAGGATTTGAATAAATCTATTATTAACATTCTTCCTTAATACAAGCATTCCAATGCAAGGGAGTACATTAGGTATAGTCTCTCAATCTCTTATTTAAACATGTATGTTTTATATTAATTCTTTAAGGACATGGTATGAGATCTAAATTCTGATTATTATTATTATTTTTGATTTCAAGAATACAACATTTCTATATACAATGTGGCATATTCCATCTCAAAATGTCTCATGATGCATCCTAAAAAAACTATACTATCCTAGGGTGCTGGTGGATGATCAAAATGCAGCCTCTTCGCTGCACTAGGTGGATCGGATGCCTCCTACATAAACAAAAAAGGAAAACCCAAAGTTAGACTACTAAATTTATATGATTCTACGTATCTAACATTGAATTACTCAAATGCATAATGATCTTTTCCATATTGGAGATTAATACTATCAAAATTTCATAATAAATACCTCTCTCGTCGACCTCCTGCGCCGATCAGGAGTCCTCTCGTATGCCCTCGAAAATGCTGGTACCTCTGTGATTGTGGGCTGTATATGTTCAAATACCTTTGTTAGATGAATCTACAATTTAAACTATAACATTATAATTCATAGCATGCTAAATTTATAACATATTTAATCATTAATTCAAACTACAACTTACTATTGTAGGCTCCTCCTCAGGAGTGAGTGGTCGCGTCATCAAATCTACATAACTGTCCCATCGAACCTCATGTGCACTAGGAGTCTCCTATGAGATACAAAATAGTAGTTGTTAATATCACAGAAATTAGTTTTGAATTTATTTATGAAGATAAGTGATGCAAGAGCATCCCATGCTCATCAGGGGAACATTGAAGATCCAAGGCATTACAGAGGTCATGGAACATCTCTTGAAGTCAATTGGGCAATCCTTGCACCAATTATGGCTCATGGAAGCATACAAAGTTATAATGTTGGACTCATATGTGGAAGAAAGTTGTAATTGGGCATGAGATAGGATTTTAGGATTTCGTATGGTAGATGTGTCATTTGATAGGTTCATGTAGGTTGTCATGATCATATCTTGTCATTAGACAAGTCAAAACGTTCTAGAATTGAGTTTTGGGGTTTGAACAAGTAGGCCCTGGTTTTTAAGCCATTTTAAGGAGGGTTTTGAAGTTTGGGTGTTTAGGAGTTTGACCAAGACCTATAATCTTGAAAATCCTTAGTGTGTTGGTCCCTTTGTTGAAGCCTTGGTGTGTCTAATTCCTCCTTGTGTGTCCCAGAGTTGAAAGGTACATAAGTGGTGTCCAGAGATTTCTTGGTGAGGAAAGAAAGAGAATCAGTGAGTTGTCCCTTGGGAAGGAAGAAAACTTGTTGTGAAAATGCCTCCTAAAAATCAAATGGCTAGAGAACTTGAAGAATTGAGAGAAGAGTTGGAAAAAGAGAAAAGAGAGAGGAGAGAACTTGAAGCATCTAGAGTGAGGGAAGAAAGACAGATGAGAAGAGAGAGGTTGAAGCTTATTGCAAGGATAGAATACTTAGAAAAGGAAAGGCAAGAACTTAGAGGAGAAGAGGTTAGAGGAAGAAATCATGGAGAGAACCATGAAGAAGAAGAGGTTGGTAATGCAAGGCAAGAGCATGAGACAACAGATGATCTCAAAGAAAGGAGATTTATGAGAATCATTAAGGCAGTACAAGGTAATGGTGGGAAGAACCATATTGATTTTCCAATATACCAGGGTAAAATGGATAGTGAAGAAGTGCTAGGGTGGATAGAGGCCCTTGAGAACTACTTTGATCTTGAAGACATAGAGGCAGATAAGAAGGTAAAAGTAGCAACAACAAGACTGAGAGGAACATCACTCACTTGGTGGACTAGTGTTCAGAATGAGAGAGAGGAAAGGTGGTGCAGGGAACCTAACCTATGTGGCAGGGGGGAACAAGTATCTCTGTTGCCGGACACCTTGCCACTCCATGAAAGCGAGGATTCAAGTAGATTAGGAAGTTGGAATAAAGGTTTGGTCCATATTTTACAAGTTGGTCTATGTTTTTTAATAAAGGCACATGTAAGGCCCACAAGAATTTTGGTGTGGTTATAAACCAAGTGACTCCATGGGACCAAAAGGCCTTAAAATAGGGTATTTAGAGTCTAAACAGTATTAGCAAAAAGTGGTTGTTTGTTTGTTTTATGGTTGGGAACACCTATATGGTTGTTCCAACGGTCATGTAGACCTTTATATATGCCATATGTGATCTTAGTTGAAAGGGGGAGATCAGAGTGTACGGTGGTTTAGAGAAAAAATAATAAAAACTTCAATTTTTTGGAAATTTACTTAGTTGCATTTAAAAAATCCATATGACCAATTTTGAGTCAATGGAATAGTTTAGAAAGTTAGGGAATGCATAAAAACTATAGTTTGAAATTTGAATTTCAAATTCAAACGGTCATATTAGTTTTGGAGGGAAAGTAGTAATTTGGTATTTGTTTGATTAAATAAACCTTTGTAACCAACTTGGTCGGTTGGACAGGTGCATATAAGCCTATTTAAGTTGTAATGAACATATGCAAGACATGAATCATTATTGGTACAGAAAAAATCATAGAAATTGTATAGAACAAAAATCATACTTTCCTCTGCATCAATTAAAAAAATAAAAAATAAATGATACTTATACATACAATGGGGCTCTCTATGCGAATGAAAATCCCTAATGATCTAGGACGCCGAATCTGTACAGGCTCATCGCCAGTAGCCACACCCTATATACAATAAATAATATAATTAAATGAGATTACCACAAACATTTTACAAGAATGTATCAATATTTAATCAATTATAAAACATCTAATTACCTTTCCTTTGTCAATGCATGCTAGCTCACCCCCCACACTTTGTCCCCCCGGGGCAGGTGGTATCTGCAAGATAAAAGAAAGATTAGCAACCATATATGCTACAATATCAAATAGAAAAAAGAAATGCGAACACAACATAATGTACCGTAGATGTCTCAAGGTCAAATGAAATGGCCGAGAGTGTAGCATCATCTATCTATCTGAGCTCCTCCTCAGTCATCAACTAAACATGAATGAAGATCACATTCATGTAAAAGTCAGTATGGCTTAAAAATTAAAATTACTCTATTATAAAAATTAACTTTAAATCACATATGTCATAACAAAAAAATGTATACACGTACCGACACCGAAGGAGTCCATGCCTCTACATTCCCCTTCTCTCTCGCATCAGGGTCTGTAGCCTCTGCACGTGCGTCTGGTGTATCCTCGTCTAATACAAAATGATACTCAGGAAGATCACCTATGGGACCCAGGCAAATATTCTTGCATGTAATGCAAGTGTGAGGCACACAAACGTGTGATGAGCTAGCCGATGATGAACTGGCACCAACATCATCAACACGAGGAGGCAAGACTGACCTAGCCTGAGATATCATTAGGCTACTCAGCCTATGAATGGATCTGATGGTCTGAGAGCTAGCCTCTGCCATAATATCTGGATGCTGCACTCGAGGAGGGGGGGAAATATTAGGGGGGGGGGGACAAAAGTGCCAATTTTCTTCTGCTGGGAAGAGGGTCTATCCTGAGGAGCTCCTAGTCCTAAGCCCATGTTGGGCTTCATGCTCCAATAGTTCACTTTAAGTTTCAACACAAATTCTGCATATAATTTTTTAAGGAAATAAAATGGTATGTCTAAATTGCCATGTGGAGGGATATCAAAGACCATCCACCAACGGTCCCAAAAATTTGCACGTATGGCGTCATTTGTACACCATTTAATCGATAGTTTGGTTTTTTTTGGGTCAACTGGTATACCCGTTTTTGGGTTAGCAAAAAGGCTTGCCAAATCGTCTTTGGTTATATTGAGGGCCGCAACCTTATCATAATCCAAACCATCATCAAACATCTGGTGCATTTCATCATGCCAACGAAGAGCGGCATTTTGTTGGTTTGTAAGAGTTTCAATGTTATCCACTATGGTGTTTAACGTGGATAACATAGGAGCCAGTGCAGGTACATTATTGTATGTTCTATGCAAACCTCTCAACTCAGTGAGATTTTCATTTATCAAATCCTCGATTCGAGGAGGGGTTTGAGGAGGTAGAGGATCATTTGGTGGACGGTTTTGTGGGGATACTGGATCGTTTGGTGGTGGGTTGCGAGGAATATTATTCCCTGCCTCAGTGTCATCATTTTGATCAACCATTCCTATTGAATTGCAAAACGTAATATATATTTAAAAAAAATCTAAATTTTAACCATTTTTTTCAAAAAAACCCTAGATTCAACTAAAACAAACAAAATCTTGTTAAAATCTATTAAATTTAGGTAAAAAATGAGTCAGGGGGGGAACATACCTGATATCTGATATCCGATTTGTTATCCGATATCCGATTTATTATCTGATATCCAATCTGACTGGCCCAAATTCGCGTGAAAATAAGGGCCGCGGGTCTGTGATTTTGTGTTTAATCCATGCACAGGTATCGGATATCCGATATTATAATATATATAATATAACATATATATTACATTTTATATATTTTTATATTATATTTTATATTTATTATATTAATTTACTATATATTATAATATATGAAATATTATATTATATTATTATAATATAATATGTTATTATAATATTATTATTATAGTATAATATTATATGATTATAATATAATAATAATATTATTATTATATTATAGTATAATAATTATTATAATATTATTATTATTATATTATAGTATAATAGTAATTATAATAATATTATTATATTATAGTATAATAATTATTATAATAATATTATTATTATTATTTTATGTCAATAATAATAATATTAAATAATATATCATACTATTATATGATTTTAATTATTAGTCGGATATTGGATTTAAAATTAGATATCCGATATGATATCGGATATCTGATAAGGCTCGGCTTAACCTTCCAGGTTTGGTTCTTGGATAGGTAAAAAAAAGTCAGAGCGGATTTTGAAGCGCTTTTAGGCGTCTTCAAACTCTTTTTTTTTCACATCACCACTTTTTGGCACACCATGATCCTGCACATACCCAACATTGATATTATACACATTCTGATGGCAGGATCAGCCACATTTTGTATATGGATCTATGTATTTTGATATATATATATTTGAGTACTTTGTCTATGGATATATGATCTTTGATATATATTTGTGTAAAATTTTGTCTATGGATACATGTATTTTGATATATATTTTTATCATTTACGTGCACAATGATATACATATTAATTTAGTATCTAGTATTGTTCAATTTATCGTGGATCATGTGTCATGCCCTAAATTTTACTAGTAAAAACACAACAATTTTTTTATTTTTTTTAGCTTATGAAGTCGCATAAGAAATTACATATTGTAAAACAAGGTTATCATTGAATAGGAGTTCAAGACTCATGTGAATAGTGTGAAGGTGTTAACATTTTAGTCACAGGTGGTTTTCAAATAGATTGGATGACAGTCTAGTTCAAGTTAGCGTCACGAGTCAAACGAGCAAGTTCAAGATACAACACTCATAAATTAGTGAGGTAATTCATATCCTAACAAGCCTCTGATACTAATATTCTATTAGGGTCTGTCAGTTGTATCATATGGACTAGGTCGTGATTCTAGCATGTAAGGGAAGGGGATCAGAATTACTTATTATCCTCATTACCAATGTACACACATTCATTAATCATTACAATATATATTAATGTGACAATTAGTATATTACTATATCCTCATTATCTATCAACATTGCTTCCTCAACAAATTATTGAGTGCACAACAAGATTTGTAAGCAATCTACTAAGTTACAAAGATCAGCGGTTTCAAAGTTACGTTGTGGTGCACGTATGAACTGAGGCACACTGCGAGTTTTGGCATCGAGCGAGATCGTTGTGCTGAATCCAAACAGAATGTGATCTCTCGAAAATGAGATAGGTTATTTTAGGCCTCAGGATCACCGTCCTGTAGCATTTGACAGTTCATCGATAGCCCTCACGAGCTCTGAGTTATGACCCTCGAAAGATCGACCTCAAAATGCACTTAGAGCACCTTGGAGACTCCTCGGTACGGGGTGGCCGCAAATGATGGATGGTCTTCGTGGCCAAAAAAATGGTGTGACTAGGGATCACCCGCCCATCCGGAGCTAATGGCACTGACGATTCGATGCCAAGATCAGCGGTTTCAAAGTTACGCTGTGGTGCACCTATGAACTGAGGCACACTGCAAGTTTTGGCATCGAGCGAGATCGTTGTGCTGAATCCAAACGGAATGTGATCTCTCGAAAATGAGATAGGTTATTTTAGGCCTCATGATCATCATCCTATAGCATTTGAAAGTTCATCAATAGCCCTCATGATCTCTGAGTTATGACCCTCGAAAGATCAACCTCCAAATGAACTTAGAGCACCTTGGAGACTCCTCGGTACGGGGTGGCCACAAATGATGGATGATTGTTTGAAGACTACTCCATGTGTCACTATCTTTAGCATTGGGTGATACTCATGAGTTAGAGTGCCAAAATTGTATAATTTCTTCCTTCATATCGTCGAATAGCTTCTTATCAAAACGTGGAAGTCTCCCACCAAATGCCCATGTTTCATTTTGAAGAGGATCATCAATTTTCTCTCGTCAACTAAGTGCTCTTCTCAAAGTAGTATGATTTAGATTCAAATCAATACAAGTTTGTCTCATATATCTACCCTTTCTCAAATGATGACTTACCAAAGAGGTTGTAATAACCCTTCGAGCAGCTCTATTATCCTTCTCTCTGCTATTTTTTCCAACACTATTGAGAGCACTGAAAAGATTCTTCACAATAATGGCATTTCTTTCCAATTTTTTATTGACACGAATTTTCAATTTGGAAAGCATAGGTCTCATCTTTTGCATCTTTAATAAGTGCATGAAAAGCTGACATTGCTCTACCACTGTCTTGTTGCCGAAAAACATCTGATATAGTCTTGAAGCCCATAACCGAATGGTTCTTTCTGATTTTTTTCCTTCCAAACTAGTCATAATCGTTTCATCAATTTCAATTATCCATTTTGGTGTTTTAGAACCTTCATGTCAATTATAATTAGGAGATATGTAAGGTTCTTGTGCATTAAGTTCTTGTGCATTGTCATCTTCGACATTGTCAATTATGCAATTTGGATTATGACTTGGTTGCATTTCTTCTTCAAAATTTTCAATCTCTACATTTTCAATTTCCGCATTATCATTTTCAATAGGTACATTTTCATTCCCCAACTGTACATTTTCATTATCTGACTCTATGATTTCACCTTCTATTAATTTATCATCAACTTGATTGATATTTAGCATACCTTGTCTTTTTTTTCGGTGTTTCATTTTGTCCTTTTCCCTATATGCTGCAATGTCTTCATTGGATATCTTCCTTTTACGTTTATTCTTTCGACGACTACTGCTCCCCATTCAGATGACAAATTCGAACACCTAAGGTTATATTTTTGAATTCTTTTCGATTGGTTGGGCCCCAAAACATGACTTTTTACAAATCTCGTGAAAAAAGAGGTAAAAAAGTAATGTTGTCGGGTCTGTAGGGATAGTCAAATATTTGAAATTGATGCCAGTATAATTGGATATCCGATAATAGATCGGATATCCGATCCAGGATTGGATATCCGATATAGGAAAAGGACTTTTGGGGGGAAAACTTGCTAAGGTTTCCCTCCTTTGCCACAATAATATTAATATTATGAAAATATTTGGAGGCAAACGACTTTAATTTATAACTAAGTTAATAGTATATTAGTATTAGTATAAAATATCAATAATATTAATATAAAATAGTATTAATATACCTATAGTATCAATATTATTATTATACCAATAATAGTATTAATATTATTAATATAGATATAATAGTGTAAATATATAGTGTTTATTTATATTAAGCTACAATATATAGTATTAATATATATTATTATTATAGCTATAATAGTATTATTATTATTACTATACATATAATAATATTAATATTTAGTGTTTATTTATATTATAATTATTATCCTAAAATAGTATAAATAGTATATCCTAAAATATTACGTTATATATACTAAAATATTACGTTATTATAAAGATATATTAATAACATATACATTAATATAATAATATTTATAATATATATTATATTTAATAAAATTATTATGTTGTTATATATATATTATATTATTATAAATATTAATATATGAATATATAATACAAAGAGGGTCGTCATTTAATGGGTCAAAGGGGGTCATAGGTCACCCTATGACCCCCTTTGACCCATATGAACGACTCGACTATGTCCCTAGGGGTCCTAGGACCCCTAGGGACATATGTCGTCGTTTAATGGATCAAAGGGGGTCATAGGTCAACCTATGACCCCCTTTGACTCATATGAACGATTCAAATATGTCCCTAGGGGTCCTAGGACCCCTAGGGACATATGTCGTCATTAAATGGGTCAAAGAGGGTCATAGGGTGACCTATGACCCCCTTTGACACATATTACCCATTCGAATATGTCCCTTGGGGTCCAAGGACCCCTAGGGACATATGTCATCGTTTAATGGGTCAAAGAGGGTCATAGGTCACCCTATGACCCCCTTTGACCCATAATACCCATTCGAATATGTCCCTAGGGGTCCTAGGACCCCTAGAGACATATGTCGTCGTTTAATGGGTCAAAGGGGGTCATAGGTCACCCTATGACCCCCTTTGACCCATATTATCCATTCGAATATGTCCCTAGGGGTCCTAGGACCCTTAGCGACATATCTCATCGTTTAATGGGTGACCTATGACCCCCTTTGACCCATATTACCCATTCGAATATGTCCCTAGGGGTCCTAGGACCCCTAGAGACATATATCGTCGTTTAATGGGTCAAAGAGGGTCATAGGTCACCCTATGACCCCCTTTGACCCATATTACCCATTCGAATATGTCTCTAGGGGTCCTAGGACCCCTAGAGACATATATCGTCGTTTAATGGGTCAAGAGGGTCATAGGTCACCCTATGACCCCCTTTGACCCATATGTACGATTCGAATATGTCCTTAGGGGTCTTAGGACCTCTAGAGACATATGTCGTCATTTAAAGGGTCAAAGAGGGTCATACGTTACCCTATGACCCCATTTGACCCATATTACCCATTCGAATATGTTCCTAGGGGTCCTAGGACCCCTAGGGACATATGTTGTCGTTTAATGGGTCAAAGGGGGTCACAGGTCACCCTATGACCCCCTTTGACCCATATGAACGATTGGAATATGTCCCTAGGGTCCTAGGACCCCTAGGGACATATGTCATCGTTTAATGGGTCAAAGAGGGTCATAGGTCACCCTATGACCCCATTTGACCCATATTACCCATTCGAATATGTCCCTTGGGGTTCGAGGACCCCTAGGGACATATGTCGTCATTTAATGGGTCAAAGAGGGTCATAGGTCACCCTATGACCCCTTTTGACCCATAATACACATTCGAATATGTCCCTAGGGGTCCTAGGACCCCTAGAGACATATGTCATCATTTAATGGGTCAAAGGGGGTCATAGGTCACCCTATGACCCCCTTTGACCCATATTACCCGTTCGAATATGTCCCTAGGGGTCCTAGGACCCCTAGCGACATATCTCATCGTTTAATGGGTCAGAGAGGGTCATAGGGGTGACCTATGACCCCCTTTGACCCATATTACCCATTCGAATATGTCCCTAGGAGTCCTAGGACCCCTAGAGACATATATCATCGTTTAATGGGTCAAAGAGGGTCATAGGTCACCCTATGACCCCCTTTGACCCATATGTACGATTCGAATATGTCTCTAGGGGTCCTAAGACCCCTAGAGACATATGTCATCATTTAAAGGGTCAAAAAGGATCATAGGTTACGCTATGACCCCATTTGACCCATATTACCCATTTGAATATGTCCCTAGGGGTCCTAAGACCCCTAGGGACATATGTCGTCGTTTAATGCATCAAAGGGGGTCATAGGTCACCCTATGACCCCCTTTGACTCATATGAACGATTCAAATATGTCCCTAAGGGTCCTAGGACCCCTAGGGACATATGTTGTCGTTTAATGGGTCAAAGGGGGTCATAGGTACCCTATGACCCCCTTTGACCCATATGAACGATTGAAATATGTCTCTAAGGTCCTACGACCCCTAGGGACATATGTCATCGTTTAATGGGTCAAAGAGGGTCATAGGTCACCCTATGACTCCATTTGACCCATATTACCCATTCGAATATGTCCCTTGGGGTCCGAGGACCCCTAGGGACATATGTCATCGTTTAATGAGTCAAAGAGGGTCATAGGTCACCCTATGACCCCCTTTGACCCATATTACCCATTCGAATATGTCCCTAGGGGTCCTAGGGCCCCTAGAGACATATATCGTCATTTAATGCGTCAAGAGGGTCATAGGTCACCCTATGACCCCCTTTGACCCATATGAATGATTTGAATATGTCCCTAGGGGTTCTAGGACCCCTAGAGACATATGTCATCGTTTAATGGGTCAAAGAGGGTCATAGGTTACCCTATGACCCCATTTGACCCATATTACCCATTCAAATATGTCCCTAGGGGTCCTAGGACCCTTAGGGACATATGTCATCGTTTAATGGGTCCAAGAGGGTCATAAGTCACCCTATGACCCCCTTTGACCCATATTACCCATTCGAATATGTTCCTAGGGGTCCGAGGACCCCTAGAGACATATATCATCGTTTAATGGGTCAAGAGGGTCATAGGTCACCCTATGACCCCCTTTGACCCATATGAACGATTCGAATATGTCCCTAGGGGTCCTAGGACCCCTAGAGACATATGTCGTTGTTTAATGGGTCAAAGAGGGTCATAGGTTACCCTATGACCCCATTTGACCCATATTACCCATTCGAATATGTCCCTAGGGGTCCTAGGACCCCTAGGGACATATGTCATCATTTAATGGGTCAAAGGGGGTCATAGGTCACCCTATGACCCCCTTTCACTCATATGAATGATTCAAATATGTCCATAGGGGTCCTAAGACCCCTAGGGACATATGTCGTCGTTTAATGGGTCAAAGGGGGTCATAGGTCACCTTATGACACCCTTTGACCCATATGAACCATTCGAATATGTCCCTAGGGTCCTAGGACCCCTAGGGACATATGTCGTCGTTTAATGGTTCAAAGGGGGTCATAGGTCACCTTATATCCCCCTTTGACTCATAGGTTACCCATATGAACAATTCGAATATGTCCCTAGTCGTCGTTTAATGGGTCAAAGAGTGTCATAGGTCACCCTATGACCCTCTTTGACCCATATAAACGATTTGAATATGTCCCTAGGGGTCTGAGGACCCCTAGGGACATATGTTATCGTTTAATGGGTAAAAGAGGGTCATAGGTTACCCTATGACCCCATTTGACCCATATTACCCATTCGAATATGTCCCTAGGGGTCCTAGGACCCCTAGGGACATATGTCATCGTTTAATGGGTCAAAGGAGTTCATAGGTCACCCTATGACCCCCTTTGACCCATATGAACAATTCAAATATGTCCCTAGGTTTCCAAGGACCCCTAGAGAAATATGTCGTCGTTTAATGAGTCAGAGAGGGTCATAGGTCACCCTATGACCCCCTTTGACCCATATTACCCATTCGAATATATCCCTAGGGGTCCTAGGACCCCTAGAGACATATATCGTCGTTTAATGGGTCAAAGAGGGTCATAGGTCACCCTATGACCCCCTTTGACCCATATGAACGATTGGAATATGTCCCTATGGGTCCTAGGACCCCTAGGGACATATGTCGTCGTTTAATGGGTCAAAGAGGGTCATAGGTCTCCCTATGACCCCCTTTGACCCATAGTACCCATTCGAATATGTCCCTAGAGGTCCTAGGACCCCTAGGGACATATGTCATCATTTAATGGGTCAAAGGGGGTCATAGGTCACCTTATGACCCCCTTTGACCCATATGAATGATTCGACTATGTCCCTGGGGGTCCTAGGACCCCCAGGGACATATGTCGCCATTTAATGGGTCAAAGGGGGTCATAGGTCACCCTATGACCCCCTTTGACCCATATGAACGATTCGACTATGTCCCTAGGGGTCTTAAGACCCCTAGGGACATATGTCATCGTTTAATGGGTCAAAGAGGGTCATAAATCACCCTATGACCCCCTTTGACCCATAATACCCATTCGAATATGTCCCTAGGGGTCTTAGGACCCCTAGAGACATATGTCATCGTTTAACGGGTCAAATGGGGTCATAGGTCACCCTATGACCCCCTTTGACCGATATGAACGATTCGGCTATGTCCCTGGGGGTCCTAGGGACATATGTCGTCATTTAATGGGTCAAAGGGACCCCCTTTTACCCATTAAAAGATGACATATGTCCCGAGGGGTCCTAGGACCCCTAGAGACATATATCGTCGTTTAATGGGTCAAAGAGGGTTATAGGTCACCCTATGACCACCTTTGACTCTTATATATTAATAATATACATATATATTAATAATATACATATCAATATAATAATATATATATATACATATACATATTACATTATTATATTTAATGAAAATATTATGTTATTATATAAATATATTAATAACATACATATTAATATAATAATATTTATAATATATATTATATTTAATAAAAATATTATGTTGTTATATAAATATTATATTATTATACATATTAATATAATAATATATAATACGTATTACATTTAATGAAAATATTACGTTATTGTATATATTAATAACATACATATTAATATAATAATATATAATACGTATTTTATATATATAAATTACGTTATTATATTTAGTAAAAATAATAATAATATATATTATATTTATAGATTGTAATAAGATTAACATAAGATATTATTATATATTACTAGATTATATCTTGTATGTTTATATTATGTTATTATATATATATAATATATTAAAATATGCCTTTACATATTAATATAAGTGAAATAATTTAAAAATAAAAAACTAAAACGTTTAAATCAAATTTCCTTTCAAAATTTGAAGATTTTTGAAATTTGACTACTGAGCCATATCGGATATCCGATGTCAAATCGGATATCCGATGTCAAATCGGATATCCGATGTCAAATCGGATATCCGATTTTGAATCGGATATCCGATTTTGAATCGGATATCCGATTTTGAATCGGATATCCGATCAAGCTTGGTATTTACCAAGCCTGCCCGGTCAACCCCAAAGACGTGTTTATAGAGAGTTTTAGTGATACTCAAACTTCGGGTAGCCGTCTAACAATGTTATTTTGATCGAAATTGAATGAAACGAAATAGGTTTTTTAATATCGCTCTCTAGATTCCATCAATATAATTTCTGTCAAATTCTGAGTTCGATAAGTATTTATTAGTTAATTATCAATGAAGATTATTATAAAGTGCTGATTGACATACTGAATGAAAAATAGCTATAACTTTCAAATGGTATAACATTTTTTAAATCTAAAAGTTGCGTCACATTCTATACTTCGCCTAGTATAAGAAAAAAATAAAAAAAGAAAAATTTGATCAAATTTTCTATTAGTTAGGGTGGTCAGACACGGGACTTTTTTTAATCCGAAAAAGTTTTGGTAGAAAAATCATATTTAATTATTTATTTGGAATAAAAATATCAAAAAATATGCATCACATCCGGGCATGAGTCTAGTTTTCATATCTATAATTATATTAAAGAATATTATGATTTGATTTTGATTAAGGTGGTCAGACATACACCTACTTTTTATTTTCGCCCTGAAATTTTCTTAGTACTGCATTAAAATTCAAACTTTTGACCAATCAATTATTTTTTTCTCCTGATAAGGCCTAGTAGTTTAGAAACTACATTCAATTTTCTACAAATTATTTTCTTATAAATTTTTGATGTAAAGTCCATAACCACTTCAAAATTATATGTCAAGTTGACATAAACCTGATTTGCTGATTTTTCACTGCCACTTAAGGCCATAGTTTGGTACACCATGATCTTGCACATACCCACCTCTTAGTCCAATTGATCATATTTGAATAAATTAGGAGGTGAATGATACTATACACATAATTAAAAAAAAAGGTGGTGGATTATTCTCATTCAAATTTGATTATAACCACCATGAAATTTATCAAGAAATGAAATATCTTTGATTTTGTAATATAGGGTTTGCTCTTGATTTGATCTCATCATAATACTTATACATCATATTTGAAACTCACTATATCAATTCAACTCTTCATTATCGTAATTAAAACTTGAACATTCATAATTCAAGACATTATCTACCAAAAATTTTCTCACAAACATAAGTCAAATTTTAAATTCACAAGGAAACATTGCAAAGATAATTTCATAAATCTCTCTTCTTCTTTTTTCTATTATGCATCCTAGTTCAAGGCTCCACCGGGAAAGAACTAGTAAGAAAACTCGGTGTCGTTGCCATTTACAATAAGTTTTAATATACAATTTACAATAGGATCTCAATCCCAAATTTCAACAATTAAATCAAATTTTTCCTCGTGATCAAAATCAAGGAGTTTGTAATCTTTTCTGAATCTCTTTTCAAGAACCATGGAGGAAACCAATAACTGATCGGGTGACAACCAAGCAGAACCAAAAGAAATCAAATATGCATAATCATACATGGTTTACACAATAGGATTCACAATGAATCAAGACTAGGGAAAGGTGGATTCTTCCAACAGGAGAAGTCAAGCACAACACCAATTCAGATGCCCAATCGGGGCTAATAACCAAGAACTTCCGTTCTTCCTTTTAATCATGCCATACTCATACCAGGTTTGTGCTGACGGGTAGGGGCCCATAACACCCTACCCTTTATCCCTCTTCTCATCTTGAGAAGAGACTCTACACTGGTTGGAGTCCAACTAAACAGACCTTTCCCAAAATTGGTCACTTTTGCCCTCTCCAAGTGTGATTAATACCAAAACACCCATGAAAGGAAAACTCAAAATTGCAAACATAATCAAGAAAGGAAAACAACCAAAATGACATGGTTTTCAAATCTTCCCACATACCCACAACCATACAACAGCGAAACAATAACAAGGTAACATGAACATGAAACCAAACATAAAAACTGAATAAGGGAGATGAGAATTTCCTACCTTCACAAAGAGGTAATGGCAATGAACAAGTTTGAGTAGATTATCCCTTTCCTTCCTTCAAGCTTCAAGAAATCTTCTCTAATTGTAGAGATTGGGTAACAACCAACTAGTCCAAGGAAGGCCTCTAAATAAGCCTCCAACTCAACCACCCAAAAGGAGCAATAACTATTTCCACCCACTAGCCACTCTAGAAACTCCTAACTCAACCTACACTATGGTTAAACCCTAAGTGGAGATGAGGTGAGGTAACTCAAGATAACCATGATCAATTTTCGCACAAAGGCAAAAAGAGACTTTTTGAGTGACCTCAAAAGTCAAAACAAGGGGCTTAGGGGTTGGAAAAGACCCCTAACCCATACCCATACCCTATGGTTAGAATAAAAACAAGTTTTAAAGCCTTAGGAAAGAGTTTTAGAGTCAAATAAAATTTAGGAATAAAATAGGTCCAACTCACTACTCTAACTTGCAAATAAGCACTAATCCGGATTAAGGGATGACTAACCTTGATTAAGAACTCAAAAGTAAATTGACACTAACTTAAACCAGCTTGGTTCAAAGGTTAAACAATTAACCCTACACAGTACACTGAAGCACATAAACATTTTACGAGTGTCAAGCGACACTGAAAGAACATAATTATGAACATTAACATTCACTGAACAAGGAAGATGCATACATACATCTCACAATACAAATATGTGAATTACGAACAACAAGGTTTTCAAATTTAGCACATGGAGATCAGTTCTGTTCCTCTGTAGGGTTTCTTGGCTAAATATCTGCACACTCATTGCACACATTAGTAGTCTCGTAAAATCATATGTACATACATGTATACGTATTCAAAAATTCACATAAATTAAAACATACATCAATAAGGGTTTCTTTATCCTACTTAATTCTTAATCATTTAAAATCTCTTAAATCAAAGTCTCGATCCTACCTTTACTGATTTCATCAACATACATATTCATGAACATTAAATGACAATCATCAAATATATCTGAAGTAACATCACACAACATGAAATAATAAAGTATGTTCTAAGCATCAGATAATGTCTCGACATCTCGAGTCGTGAATAACAAAATAAGGGTAATGTATCACTATGCTACGATGGGTCAGGGCGAGGCCTCACAAAGATAAACAGTAAAATGCATTTTGAAACTCATGAGAGTTTTGGATTTCAAAAGAGTATGATCAAATTCATTCTTTCTTTTATGTTTATAATAATGTATTAAAAAATTCAATGAAATTTTATGTTTATAAATTATATTTGTTGATTAATATTTCATATATAAAGATTTTTAAGAGATCATTTCTTATTAAGTATCTAAATGGTGATAACATATAAGAAACAAAGGTTTCAAAAAAATCCAACTAAAACATATTTAATCATAACATTTCTTCCAAAATCAAACCAACTTAAGTTACTATAATAAATATAAAATATAGGAAAACCCAAGCCTAATAAGCTTTGAAATTACAATGATGAGAAGAGAGAAGAAATCTTGGAACCCAACTTCAAGAAAGAGGTAGAATCTTGAAAAAGTTGCTATAGCCCTACCCCAATTCATAGACTACATTTGCAAACTTGTTAATATATGTTGGAGGATGCATCTTTGCCAATTTCATAAAAACATGACAGGTAAGCAAACTGTCATACCCAGCTTGATGGGAAGTCCCTACTCTATCCACCTTGAGCAGCTCAACAACTTTGCTAAGCCCTCCATACAAGCCATCACAATACTTAATCAAATGCTTCACATCATAAATATTGGGGAATTAGAATCTCACAAGCCCAAAATAGTGGTCTACCATGGGGAGCAATGGCCACCAATGAACAAGCTTGATCAGATACCCAAAATCATAACATCCATGAAATGAGATCTAGTGGACTTTAGGATTGCAAAAAATACCAGAAGACCAAAGAAGCTCTGCAAATCTTGTGGCATCAATACCCATCTCATTATTCTTCTTGAAATCAATTCCACTCTTTTTGAGAAGTTCAACTTAATTAAGAGGGATCCCCATAAGACTATTTCCAAGTTTAATCATTGCTTCTATAGGATGTATCAAAGAATGGATTTTCCTTACACTATACCAAAAGAGGCTACCATTTAGATCTATTTGGAAACAATGGATTTTGGTTTGGATCAAACTTCCTGAAGTTGAATTGCCACGTCCAGGGTTGCCCCATGCCACAATCTGCCAGATTGCCATTCTTGTCTACAAAGGTGAAGCCAAGTTGGATGAGAGAAAGAACATTTATATCTCCCATCATATTCATGTAATCGTACTCTCCTGCTGCTAAAATTTCCAAACACCTTCACGATGCTCATTTTAGGAAACTTTGTATCCATCGCCACATATGGAAATTCTTTTGTAACTACCCTTATCAATTCCATTTCATTTTCCACATTGTGATCCCACACTTCCCTTATGAGAACATTCCCTTTTTCCACCATTGTCATTGTCACCCTCTTCTTTAAATTACTGCTATTGCTATATATATATATATATATATATATATATATATATATATATATATATATATATATATATATATATATATATATATATATATATATATATATATATATATAGATAGATATGCAAATTCCCTCTCTATCTTCTATTTTAGGAACTTGGCTTTTCTATTTTTAGCTTAAAAGCAGTATGCTTTGTTTATTTATTCTTGTATTTTAGAACAATTCGTTCGGTTTATTTTTAATTTTAGTGTGCTTAACATTATAGTTTTATAATATTGGTGTATTTTTAGTTAGGGATTATAAAAAATATAGTTTAATTTTTTATTTTAGGTACTATAGCTTTAAACTTCTAGATATATTGTTCAAATTTGATATTATACACTTCTTATATAGTATACTTTTAGTTTAAGTACTAAATTATAAATTACTACTTTTATATTATTTGTTAATGAAACTATTAATTTAATAATTTTTCTAATACAATTATTAATTTTTTTATATTTTTATATTTTAACTTTTCTAATTATTAATATTCTAATTAAATTCTAATTAGTTTTGGTAATTCTTTGATATATTTTAATATTCTTATATTATTAGTTTATATTATATTTATTCTTTATTTTGTAATTACATTATAATTTAAAAAATTAAAGATTGACTAATATTTAATTAAAGGTGATTTTTTTGAATTGTTGCTAAAAATATTTTAGAATAAAAATAAGTGTTGATTAGTATTTTTATTTATTTTACATTAACATTAAATGTCATATTTTAGAATGATTGATAAAAATATTTTATAATAAGTGTATCTTCTTAATTAGTTTTTTTTCAATTTTGTTTTAATATTAATATGTAAA
The DNA here is from genome assembly GCA_028749045.1 of Cupressus sempervirens. Taxonomy (NCBI): domain Eukaryota; kingdom Viridiplantae; phylum Streptophyta; class Pinopsida; order Cupressales; family Cupressaceae; genus Cupressus; species Cupressus sempervirens. The sequence continues at coordinate 227,955,430 of CM053785.1, read as the reverse complement.
TAGTAAAAATAATTTATATTAAAAATATTAGTATATAATAAGAAATGTAATTTATAAATTTCTATACTAATTTTATAATAATTAAATTATAATATTTTTGTAGTAATTTTATAATAATTAAAAGTTATAAAAAATGTATTTATAAATTTCCTTAACTTATATTATTACTTTTTCTATTAAAATAACTAAATTAAACATGCAATTTAATGTTAAAATAAAGATATAGTGCAATACCTTTGCATGTTTTCTTTGTAAGTAAAAGGTAGTGGGTTCAAATATGACTTTTAAAGTTAATTCATTAAAATAACTAAATTAAATAAGCAATTTAATGTTAAAATAAATATATAGTGCAATACCTTTGTATGTTTTCTTTGTAAGTAAAAGGTTGTGGGTCAAATATGACTTTTAAAGTTAATGCATTAAAATAACTAAATTAAATACACAATTTAATGTTAAAATAAAGATTAAATTAAAATAACTAAATCAAATATGACTTTTAAAGTTAATGCATTAAAATAACTAAATTAAATAGGCACTCTCTGTCTTTAGGAACTTGGCTTTTCTATTTTTGGCTCAAAAGCAGTATGTTTTATTTTTTCTTGTATTTTAGAACAATTCGTTTGGTTTATTTTTAATTTTAGTGTGCTTAACATTATAGTTTTATAATATTGGGGTATTTTTAGTTAGGGATTATTAAAAATATAGTTTATTTTTTATTTTAGGTACTATAACTTAAAACTTCTAGGTATATTGTTTAAATTTGATATTAAACACTTCTTATATAATATATTTTTAGTTAAGTACTAAAATATAAATTACTCTTTTAATATGATTTATTAATGAAATTATTAATTTAATAATTTTTCTAATATAATTATTAATTTTACTATTTTTTCATTTTTTATCTTTTCTGATTATTAATATTTTAATAAAATTTTAATTAGTTTTGATAATTCTTTGATTTATTTTAATATTCTTATATTATTAGTTTATATTATATTTATTCTTTATTTTGTAATTATATTGTAATTAAAAAAATTAAAGATTGACTAATATTTAATTAAAGGTGGTTTTTTTGAATTATCGCTAAAAATATTTTAGAATAAAAATAAGTAGATTTGTCTTATTGTTTTGTTGATTAGTATTATTTTTAATTTTTTTAATGTCAAAATATTTTAGAATGGTGGATAAAAATATTTTAGAATAAAAATAAGTAAGTTTATCTTATCATTTTAATTAGTTTTTCTTCATTTTTTTTAATATCAATATGTAAATAGTAAAAATAATTTATATTGAAAATATTAGTATATAATAAGAAATCTAATTTATAAATTTCTATACTCCTTTTATAATAATTAAATTATAATATTTTTATAGTAATTTGATAATAATTGAAATTTATAATAAATGTATTTATAAATTTTCTTAACTTATATTATTGTTGTTTCTTTTAAAATAACTAAATTAAACATGTAATTTAATGTTAAAATAAAGATATAGTGCAATACCTTTGCATGTTTTCTTTGTAAGTAAAAGGTTGTGGGTTCAAATAAGATTTTTAGAGTTAATTCATTAAAACAACTTTATTAAATAGGCAATTTAATGTTAAAATAAAGATATAGTGCAATACCTTTGCATGTTTTCTTTCCAAGTAAAAGGTTATGGGTTCAAATATGACTTTTAAAGTTAATGCATTAAAATAATTTAATTAAATATGCAATTTAATGTTAAAATAAAGATATAGTGCAGTACCTTTGCATGTTTTCTTTGTAAGTAAAAGGTTGTGGATTCAAATATGACTTTTAAAGTTAATGCATTTACTTTTAGTAGGGTGTCTTACCAAAGAATGAATGTTGAAAAGGAAAAGCAACACGATATCAAAATAAATATGCTTAGAATTATATGAGACAAGGATGCAAATAAATGGCTAATGCACAAAGAGAAGAAAGTGAGGAAGTTAGAAGTCCTCATAGTGGAAGAGATTGAAGGATACATGAGACAACATGCTGAGAACACATTGCACATGAACAAGGATAATAAAAATATACTAAGAATACAAACAAAAAGAGTTATATTCTTAGATGAATAGAATAAAATTGAAAGACAACAAATACATGTGCATAAATGTGAATCAAATCATAGACAAGCTCGAACTCATGATATTGTTGAGATTACTTATGATGGGATGAATTCTATGAAAATAAATCATGTTCTACAAATACCAGCTAATCACAAGAAGAGTTAACATCTCAAATATAAAGACAAAGACAATTGCAAAGAATACAAAATAGTTCATGGATAAGGAAATAATCAATACTAACAAAAATAATGGGGACTCAGCCAAATGACCATTGTCAAGGAAACTATTAAAAACCCCATAATTCATCTGCAAATTAGTTTATTCACTTTTTTCATAGAGACAGAGAGGGTACTGCGAAATTGTTCACTTTTTTTAGAAAAGGGGAAAAAAATATTTTTAAATATTATCTTTTCTTTTTAAATTTTTTTTTATATTTGATTGAAAATAATATATTTTTATTATGTTTTAAAATATTCTATGTTATAGTTTAAAATGAATTTTCTTATTTGTTTTACACCTAAATATTATTGGTGAGAAAATTTAACATTTTAGTTGATAAGATGATTTTCATCTCATGGTGTATTTTTATCTTCACTATTAGTCTATCAAGTAATCTTATTAAAAAAAACTTTTAAATAGAACTTTAATCTAAATTATCACTAGTGAAAATATTCCAAAACCTCCTATAAATGTCATACTTATCCATTCTCTTTGTAAATTCATTATCTCACAAGATTCTATTATTCTTACAAAATCTATTAAGTCATATTTTCTACCATTTTTTTTTCTTGACATGTTGGTCTTCGACTTTATCCATTTTTCATGGAACAATAAGCCCTTTGTATGGACTGAGAATCATACTTTATGATTTAGAAAATAGATACACACAAGAACTTATCAAAAAAACAAGTATCGTACAAATATTCTTTGATTGAAGTTACATTAACAAACAAAACATTACTATTAGTTCCACTTGTAGGTTTTTTTAGTTCATGTCGTAGGCTTTTGTTAGTTGTCATAGGCTTTTGGAACTATAGACATTCAACAATTCTTAACAAGTGATTAAAGTTTATTATTTTATCCTATCAAAATGAATGAATTTTTTAATAATATAATTTATCAAAAATTAGTTTTATGCAATCTAATTGATAGAAGCTTCAATAAGAACCTTTTTGTGGAGCATGGAGAAATTTTTGAAAATATAAGGTTTTAATATATTAAAGTTCATGTGAATAGTCTTTTGTTTTGAAAAACTAAAATAAAAATGTAAGTAAAAATTTTAATAAACTTATTTATTATTTTACAAGCTAAAATTTATTAAATTGTGTTACATTATATATTTTATAATGTTAAAGATTTACAAAAGGCTTAAATTTTTAAAATTTATTTTTTTACAAGATTATAGTATCATAAATTATTCTAAGAAATTACATAATAAAAAGGATATTACTTAATGATAACTTTGATTGAAAAGTTATAAAAAAAAAAATTAAAAAGTATAATTTCATTAAACTTAATAGTTTTATATTTTATAAAATTAACAAATATTTTTTTAATATTTCTAAATTTTAAAATTGATTTAAAAATAGGTTGAATATTAACACATATATGTATCAAGATATGATAAATATATGTATAATGGTACATATATTCAACCATTCATTTAATAATATGTTATATAAATACTATTATTTGATATCTTATATTATTATATCGAACGAAACAACTTATAAATATATAATATAATATATTTATAAATCAATCATAAAACTTATTTTCACTATATCTCATATTTTATTTTATATAATTTATAATATTTATGTTAAAAAATCTATAATGTATATCATAATAGTATATACTAAATTACATAATATTTTAGAACAAGACTATTACTTTATATTGTATTATAGTAATTATATACATTGCATTACATATATTTATATTAGAATTTTTATTTTATATATTTATAAAAAAAAATATGATGCAAATATTAAATAATATTACTTTAACAATCTTATAAGAAAGGAATTGCATCACTATGCAACCTTGTTGATACATGTATTCAACACCCAAACTTACATGAAAATTCCAACAAATATTCATTTTCCTCAATAGAATTTATATACATACATACATAGATATATGTTTAGGTGTGTATATATGTATACATACATATATACACTTGAACTTATATATATATATATATATATACACACACACACACACACACACACATATGTTACTATGTGTGTATATATGTATGTATGTATATATATACATATATACACATGTATATATGTGTGTGTATGTATATATATGTAAATTTAAACATATATACATATAAACATGTATATACATATAAATATTGTTGGTATTTCTAAATCTTGTTGTCTATTAGTGTTGAACACTTAGTCATATACTAGGCAGAGTTAGATGGTCATCACTGCGATTGAGCTACTCTATATAGACCAAGTCATAAAAAAGACTTGTAAATAAACATGTATATGTTGAGCTCTATAAGAGTCAAGCAAGTCTTTGGTCGCTGAGTATTTTTAGTATAAGCTGAGCCTAATGATTGTTGAGCAGTCTGAGCATGTTGATGTCGAGTTAGATAGAAGGTGTCAAGCACAGTAGAGACCGAGTAGCAACAGCAAGAATAGTGAATGTCAAGTATTAGAGACAGTAAGTGCTAAGCAACACATAATTGACATTTAAGTCTGAAATGATACAAACTTTGAGGTGAACCATTTTAGGTTGACATTGACACAATATTTAATATTTGTAGAGGTTGTTACATAGGATATTACATGTTTATGAAGTGAATCACAAATCCCAATGTGTGGTGATCAACCAATCATATGAAGAGGAAAAAAATAGAAGCATCTAGAAAACTCTTTAAGAAATCTTTAAATACTAAAGATTAAAACCCTATTTTGAGATGGTGAAAAAGAGTGAGCAAGTTATTTGTGTGATCACTAAGAAGATCAAGTGTGAAAGTGTGAACATTGTGAAGAAGGCAAAAGAATTGGTTATTGCAAAAAAAGGAAGCGACCTTATCAAGAAGTGAAGGAAAGAACATAGTTATATCAATTGAAGATCACGTCAGAATTAAAGAGAGGAGATCCATAATCAGCAGTAGAGTGCAAATTGAAGAATCAAGTACTAAATCATAACTAAGTCAAGGATAATCTCTTAACATGGTGGTTTTAACAAACCTTTTTTAAATATCTTAACCGAGTCCTTACTTCATTATAAGTGTAAAATCATTTCACAAGGTAAGACCTAACAATCTTAATATTCTTTAACAGGGCAAACCGTCACAAGGTAGATCATCAATTGTGATCAACATTGTAACCATAACAGGTTAACTTTAATACTGCAAAAGTGGAGATTTGTGGGTGTCATCCCCACCTCAGTTTTGCCTTCACCTTGGAGGGTTTCTAGGTAACCAAATCTTTGTGTTATGTACTTACATTTCATGCATGTGATTGATAGTTAGATCTACATGTTATAACATTTTATTTTACAAGTTATGTTATGCATGCATTAGATATGAGATGAAAATGTGTTGAATGCACTAAAGTTATTTCAAGGGATAAAAGTTTTACAGATTTTGATTCACCCCCCCTCCTTAGTATCTTAAATTCCCAATTAAGACTTCCAACAATTGGTATCAAAGCATTGGTTCTCTTGAGAAAGTCTAATATCTTGGGAGTTAAAGATCTTGGAGATGGAGGCTTACAAATTGGGAAAGGTTATTGAAAATTAGGTGATTGATGTCCAGTTCATATTGTAGCAATTCAAGGTAGCAAGATAAGAACTGGGGAAATCTCTGAAAAAGAGAAAGGATGTGGTCATTTAGCTAAATGACATGAATTAAAAAGAAGTTGATGCTCAAGGACTATTTGACATTGGAAATTCTAACATGAGAGCAATGTAGCAATTGCATATCTACTGGAGAAGAGCCATATCCTGAATGAAGAGTTCAAAGGGTTAGAAAGGGAACATGAAGTTCAATCAATAATGTTATGTGAAATGACCAAACAAAAGAAGAAAGCTAAAGGAGACAAGGTTGTGGTTCATGAAGACAAAAGACAAATATCTACCAAAATTGAAGAAAGGTCATCTGATGTGCAAAAGCTTACAAACACTCAACCGGACATGATGAATCAAGTAATGCTTGGAAATCAAGAGTTAAATAGGAAGGATGTGGAAATAGAAAATCCAAGATCATAGACTGACTTATTGAGGAATGAATTGAAAACTAAGAAGGAACTAGTGGAGAAGTTGAACAGGCCTAATGAAGCAATAAAGTACCTTGAAGAATTGATGAAATTACCTAGGTCATCTGGAAATAATTCTGGACAAGAACATATAAAGCAACATTCATCCACTGAAGGAGAATCATCCAAGAATGGAGAGATGAGGAATGCAAAGCCAAAAGGAAATCCTACATGCTATCATTGTGGTAAAGTCTGTCATACTGCAAACATCTATAGAAGCAAAAATGATATGCAAGCCCTAAACCTAAGTTTACTAGTTATTGCTTTTATTAGAAGAAGTAAGGACAAAAAATACATGACTATAGATTAAGAATGAAGAATACATCTATTGCACCTATATTTGAAGGTTTTTGTTACAATTGTCAAAAGTTTGGACATAGAGCATATGAATGCAGATCACAAGAAAAATTCTATTGGACAAACAATGCACCTAAGAAAGTTTGTTCTAATTGTCACAAGATTGGACATGTGAATAAGAATTTTAGGAATCGAGCACTAGTACCAAACATTGAACACAAGAGTAAAGACAAAGTGGATGTTGAACAAACAAAAAAGGAGATGGATCAAACCTGGAAGAAGAAAGTGGAAGTTGGAGGTAGTGATCACTCTATCCAATGAAGAAGGTGATCACGCCACCTCCAATTGGTCAAGAAAGGTATGTAAGGAACTATATATTTAATTATATATCTTACATTAGTTCCTAACATAAAATGTGCTAAAGTTCATTTGCATAAGTAAAGATGCATAAGAACATATCTATGAAAAGAATAGTGCAAAAAAATTATTTACACAGTTAGTATCCAATGTCAGTAAAATTATCTATATTAATTGAGCATTGCACTAAGTACTTCAAATGGTAAACTGATGTATAGGTCAAGTTAGATGGAATGGATTGAGTTGTACAGTGTAGACCAAATTCAAAAGGTACAATATCGATCGAGACAACTGGATTCCACCCAATAGTGACTACAACATTAATGTAGACCCTAAATCAAGAAAAAGGAAGTATATGTTAAAAAAATGAGGGTATTTTTCATACCTTGCATTCAAATTTCAAGAGCACAAAGAAATTTGAGTGAAAGAGCGATTTGAGTGACTTGCATTTGTGACCTAAGGTGAAAGTTTGATCACGTGAAAATTTCAGTTGTATCAATTTATTCAAAGAGAAAGGAAAAGTTTCAAACCTTAACAAGAAAATATGACAGCTTCATCATCTGTAGGAAAGAGCCAAGGAATAGAGGTAAGTAATTTTTAATTGGTTAGGAGTGATGCTTTTCCTCCACCAAAATTTGAATTATTCCCAAGATTGAGATTCATGATCTACAAAGTTGTTACATGTGTAAGATTAGAGAAGTTGGTGACTATGAGATTCGAGAGGCATATGAAAATTTGTGTGACTAAGGAGTTTTAAAGGATGAATTCAAAATTGTTGAGAGGAAAGGGTTGACTCATACCCTATATTTTTTAATAAATTTCAAGATTGAAGTTAACTAAGAAAAATCCATGATATGAAGCTATGGCTAGATAATGGACCTATTGAGATATGGGTAAGTGCACCAAGTTGTGGTGCCAAAAGTGGGGTATAAGTGGACACCTTTTTCCTAAAATTAGCAATTTGTAAACTTCAACAAGAATTTGAGGATAGTTACGCTCAAAATTTTAAGATATGACAAAAACAAAAGTCATAGTCCTTTGAATCTAGTTTCTAAACTACTATTTTTTTTCAAAATGGTTTAGTTTTAGGTCCTCAAAAAAGGGGGCCACAAAAAGTGCTACTATTTATTCCAAAAAAACCTAACATAGTACAAAGTGTGGCCCCCCTAACTTTTTTTTGAAATTCTTTAATCACTCTAGTCAAAAGTTACTTAACACTATGTAGTTTATCCCAGATTTTTTGGGTAATTTTATATTGTGTATTTTTTTTTAATGATTTTTTTAAACTAGACACATCCCAAAAATGTGAAATATCTATTTGCTTCCCCTAGAAATAATTGAAAACTAATCTAAAATCAAAACTTTTTTTTTTCAAAGTGTGTAGAATGGAGTCTAGTTTCTAAAAAACTAAGTTCTTGCAAAATTCGATGAACGAGCTAAAATCTATAGCCCAATTAGTACATGGTGGTTTTTGACAAAAAATGTACATTCAAAAGAAATTATAGATGAAAGGTTTGAAATAGTTCAAATTAGAAATAAATTATATGGTTAGATAGCTAACACAAAGACCTATAATGCCACGTAACTTGATCTTATTGATACCCAACCACGAGGAATCTTGAAGGAGAACACACAAGAAAAATCAATCATTTTTTGTTTGTTTGCTTGAAAACACGTCTCAGACCTATTTATAAACTCCAAACCTTTGGGTTGGATCTCCAATGCAAAACCAAGCCTTAGTATTGGTTTTAATGCAAAGCTTTCAATAGCACACACGTGCTATTAGAACCATTTGAATTCTTAGTAGCATGTGCGCACTATAGGGCGCACTCACTATTGAGGCTTAAATTGCAAAGGCGATGGCTATGTGTGTCTATGTGTGTGAGAGAAAGTAGGGGATGGGAGAGGGGAGATAGTATGGGATGGGAGAGAGGAAGTGAGAAAGAGTAGGGGTGGCAGAGAGAGTACGGGATGGGAGAGAGAGGAAGTGTGAGAGAGTAGGGGTGGTAGAGAGAGTACAGAATGTGAGAGAGAGTAGGGGTGGCAAAGAGAGAGTATGAGATGGGGGAGAGAGATTGAAAGTAGGGGATGGGAGAGAGAGGAAGTATGAGAGAGAGTACAAGTTGGGAGAGAGAGAGATTGAGAGTAGGGGATGGGGGAGAGAGATAGTAGGCAGTGGGAGATAGAGTGGGAGGGGGAGAGTGAGAGAGAGGAGGATGGGAGTGCATGCGTGTGAAAGAGAGAGAGTAGGGAATGGGAGAGGGGGAGACAGAGTAGCTCGCGAGAGAGTAGGGGATGGGAGAGAGAGTAGGTGATGGGAGAGAGAGTGGGAGAGGGGGAGAGAGGGGGGATGGAAATGTGTGTAAGAGAGAAAGAGAGAGAGAGTAGGGGATAGGAGAGAGTGTAAAAATGTGACAAAGAGTAGGAGGTAGCAGAGAGAGAGTAGAGAGGGAGAGAGTGAGAGTGAGAGAGAGTGAGAGTGAGAGTGAGAGAGAGAGTGAGAGTGAGAGTGAGAGTGAGAGTGAGAGTGAGAGTGAGAGTGAGAGAGAGTGAGGATGAGTGTGTGTGTGTGTGTGTGTGTGTGTGTGTGTGTGTGTGTGTGTGTGTGTGTGTGTGTGTGTGTGTGAGAGAGAGAGAGAGAGAGTAGGCAATGGGAGAGGGAAAGTGAGTGAGAGATAAAGAAGGGGATGTGAGAGGAGAGAGGGGGGATGGGTGTGTGTGTGAAAGAGAGTAGGGAATGAGAGAGGGGGGAGAAAGAGATAGAGAGAGAGTAGGAGATGGGAGAGAAAGAGATTAGGCAATGGTAGAGGGAGTGGGAGAGGGAGAGAGACGGGGGATGGGATGTGTGTAAGAGAGAAAGTAGGGGATGGGAGAGAGTGTGAGAGTGTGAGAGAGAGTAGGGGTGGCAGAGAGAGAGTGAGAGTAGAGGATGGGAGAGAGAGGGAGAGAGTGAGTGAGAGAGAGATAGTAGGCGATGGGAGAGGGAGTGGGAGGGAGAGAGAGGGGGAATGAAAGTGTGTAAGAGAGATAGAGTAAGAGATGGGAGAGAGTAGGCAGTGGGAGAGAGAGAGAGGGGGGGAATGGGAATGTGTATAAGAGAGATAGAGTAGGGGATGGGAGAGAGTGTGAGAGTTTGAGAGAGAGTATGGCGTGGCAGAGAGAGCTCATACAAGATGGGTGTGTGTGTGTGTGTGTGTGTGTGTGTGTGTGTGTGTGTGTGTGTGTGTGTGTGTGTGTGTGTGTGTGTGTGTGTGTGTGTGTGTGTGTGTGTGTGTGTGTGTGTGTGTGTGTGTGTGTGTGTGAGAGAGAGAGAGAGAGAGAGAGAGAGAGAGAGTGGGTGAGTGAGAGTGAGAGTGAGAGTAAGGGATGGGAGAGAGTGAGAGAGAGTAAGGGATGGAAAAGAGAGTGAGAGTAGGGGATGGGAGAGAGAAAGTAGAGAGGGAGAGAGATTACTTGAGAGAGAGAGATTGTAGGTGGTGCAAGAGGGAGTGGGAGAGGGAGAGAGAGGGGGGATGGGAGTGTGTGTGACAAATCTAGAGAGTAGGGGATGGGAGAGGGGACATGGGAGTGTGTGTGTCTGTGAAAGAGAGAGAGTAGGGGATGGGGGAGAGAGAGTAGGCAGTGGGAGAGGGAGTGAGATAGGGGGAATGGGAATGTGTGTAAGAGAGATAGAGTAAGGTGATGGGAGAGAGTGTGAGAGTGTGAGAGAGAGTAGGTGGTGGTAGAGAGCTCATATAGGATGGGAGAGAGAGTGAGATTAGGGGATGGGAGAGTGTGAGAGAGAGTAGGGGATGGGAGAGAGAGAGTGAGAGTAAGGGATGGGGGAGAGAGAGAGAGAGAGAGTAGAGAGGGAGAGAGAGAACTTGAGAGAGAGAGATAGTAGGCGATAGGAGAGGGAGTGGGAGAGGGAGAGGGAGAGAGATAAGGGGGATGGGAGTGTGTGTGACAGATCTAGAGAGTAGGGAATGGGAGAGAAGAGAGTGGGGGGATAAGAATGTGTGTGTCTATGAAAGAGAGAGAGAGAGTAGGGGATGGGAGAGGGGAGAGAGAGAGTAGGGGATGGAGGATAGAGAGTAGGCAGTGGGAGAGGGAGAAAGTTAGAGTAAAGGATGGAAGAGAGTGTGAGAGAGAGTAAGGTATGGGAGAGAGAGTAGGGAGAGGGAGATAGAGAGAGGGGGATGGGAGTGTGTGTGATAGATCTAGAGAGTAGGGGATGGGAGAGAAGAGAGAGGGGGGGATGGGAGTGTGTGTGTCTATGAAAGAGAGAGAGTAGGGGATGGAAGAGAGTGTGAGAGAGAGTAGGGGGTGGTAGAGATAGAGTATGGGATGGGAGAGATAGAGTGAAAGGATGGGAGAGAGTGGGAGAAAGAGTAGGGGGTGGCAAAGAGAGAGTATGGGATGGGAGAGACAAAGTGAAAGGATGGGAGAGAGTGAGAGAGAGTAGGGGGTGGCAAAGAGAGAGTATGCGATGGGAGAGACAAAGTGAAAGGATGGGAGAGAGTGAGAGAGAGTAGGGGGTGGCAAAGAGAGAGAGTACGGGATGGGAGAGATAGAGTGAAAGGATGGGAGAGAGTGTGAGAGAGAGTAGGGGATGGGAGAGAGTGTGAGAGAGAGTTGGGAATGGGAGAGAGAGAGTAAGAGTAGGGGATGGGAGAGAAAGAGAGTAGAGAGGGAGAGAGAGAAATTGAGAGAGAGAGATAGTAGGCAGTGGGAGTGGGAGTGGGAGAGGAGGAGAGAGGCATGGGAGTGTGTGTGAGAGATCTAGAGAGTAAGAGATGGGAGAGAGGAGAGAGAGGGGGGATGGGAGTGTATATCTGTAAAAGAGAGAGTTAGGGGATGGGAGAGGGGAGAGAGAGAGAGTAGCCCGAGAGAGAGAGAGAGAGAGAGAGAGTAGCGAATGGGAGAGAGAGACTAGGTGGTGGGAGAGGGAGTGGGAGAGGGAGGGAGGGGGGATGGGAGTGTCTATAAGAGAGAGTAGGGGATGGGAGAGAGTGTGAGAGAGAGTAGGAGGTGGTAGAGAGAGACAACAAGATGGGAGAGAGAGAGTGAGAGTGAGAGTAGGGGATGGGAGAGAGTGTGAGAGAGAGTAGGGGATGAGAGAGAGTAGGGGGATGGGGGAGAGAGAGAGAGAGAGGGATAGTAGGCAATGGGAGAGGGAGGATGGGAGTGTGTGAGAGAGATCTAAAGAGTAGGGGATGGGAAAGGAGAGAGGGAGAGAGAGTAGGTGGTGGGAGAGGGAGAGCGAGAGAGAGAGAGAGAGAGAGTAGGGGATGGGAGAGGGGAGAGAGAGAGTGTAGGGGATGGGAGAGGGGAGAGAGAGAGAGAGAGTAGGGGATGGGAGAGGGGAGAAAAAGTAGGGAGAGAGAGAGAGAGAGAGAATAGGGAGGATGGATAGTGATGTGTTTTCACATAGTGCGTATGCACTTTATAGTGCGTACGCACTATAGTGTGTATGCAGTATGTGAAATCACCTAAAAATGGTCAAAAAGAAACTTTGGAGCCCATTTCATCCATTCTCTACTTTTGGCCTATTGTGCACTCTGTTATTCTGACAGAAATCACGGGTTTCAGCATAGCAAACACTATTTCAACACTTTTTGAAGCTAGCAAACACCAAATTCAATTATTGGATACGCGATTTGAAGACTTTTTGAATATTCCATGTATAGAAAAGGTTAGGGCAATCCATTTTAAATATTGTTTGTTGATATATAGATACAAATTTGGTTATAATTTGACATGTTGTTTAATATATAGTGAATTCATTGAAAATTGTATGTTTGAATGAAATGTTATTTCGAAATGGTTAGAAATTTGACAAGTTGTTTGATATATATATATATATATATATATATATATATATATATATATATATATATATATATAGTGTGTATTCATTCAAATAATTATAATTTTTATATGTATTTGAATAATTTTTAATTTACACAATTTAAGTAATTCTGATGTTTGAATAATTTGACATGTAGAAATCATCATCATGCCAAGGAAGAAACCAAAAACTCAAAAAAATGAAGATAGGGAGAGAGATTTGGAAATTAAAAGAGATAAAATGAAATTACTATGTGAACAAAGAAAATTGCAAAGCAATAATGAAGAATTGACTTTTGAAGAGGATCAAGAACCACCGATACAAAGAAACAAAGAGGAAGAATTGGAAAGACAAAGAGAACAAATGAGACTGTTATGCTCAAGAAGACAATTGAATTGTGAAGCTACACCATCTTCAAGATTTTAGACCGGTAAATCCTATCATTGAACCATTGATCATGAAAGAAGTGAAGAAGCTACCAGATGCTAAGATCATATTTCCTATCTGCCATTCCACATGGGTGGAAAATTTGGTTCCTATGTGGAAGAAGACTAAAGAGATTTGTCTTTGTGTTGACTTTTGTAACTTGAATCTAGCATCTCAGAAAGACAACTATCCTTTTCCCTCACTAGATGAGGTCTTGCAAATTGTCAATGGTTCAAAAATGATGTCATTCCTGGACGATTACTCAGGGTACATTCAAGTGATGGTTGATGAAGAAGATAGGCTAAAGATGGCTTTCACAATGAAGTGGGGAACTTTTTCCTACAAAAGAATTCCCTTTGAACTGATTAATGCAGGAGCTACATTTCAACGAGCGATGGATGAAGCTTTTAGAGGATTGATTAATAGATGTATAGTCATCTACATGGATGACTTGACTATCTTTTCAAAAGATCAAAGTACCCACGTTTCTAATCTAAGATAGGTATTCAATAGATGTCGTAAATAGGACATATCTCTCAATCCCAAGAAATGTTCATTTGGTGTTACTAAAGGAAAGCTCCTAGGACATGTCATTTCTGAAGCCAGAATCTATATTCATCTTGATAGAGTTGAATCTATTTTGAAATTAGTACCTCCACATAGTTGAAAGGAATTGAAGTCTTTCTTCAAAAAGATAAACTTTGTGCAAAAATTCATAAGTGGATTTGTACAGATAGTTCATCCCCTTAATGACTTACTCAAAAAGGGGGCTAAGACAGAATGGGTTCCACAGATAAAGAAGTCATTTGAAGATATCAAGGTTGCTATTTCTATAGCCCCAATTTTGGTGAGTCCTAATTATGAGTTACCTTTTAAGATCTATTCCTTTGCTTTTGAACACTCTTGTGTAGGGATCCTAACATAGAAAAAGGAAAAGGAAGATGAAAGACCAATTGCTTTTATGAGTTGTCCTTTGAAGAACATAGAGTTAAATTATTTAAACCTTGATAAAAAAATCCTTTGCATTAATCAAGGCGGTATAGAAATTTCATCATTACATACTGATAAGTGTATGCCATTATACTTGATCCAGCAGTAAAGATGCTCTTGATGCAAAATGAACTTGGTGAAAGGAGAGGAAAGTGGATGGCTATACTTCAAGAATTCGATCTAGAAATCCAATCTATGAGATTAGTCAGAGGTCAAGGGTTGTCAAATATGATAGCTGATAACTAGGATGGAAATGAAAAGGAATTCAAGTTTGACAATGAAACAAATGAGGATGATCAGAAGAAGATGATTGTATCACAAGTTGACATTAATCAGGGTGTGGTGACAGATGTTTGGTATCAAGAAATTGTTTATTATCTCCTACAAGACCAATGCCCCAAGTGGATGAATAGTTCACAACATAGGGGACTTAAGATGAAATTTGAGTCCTACATGTTACATGATAACAAGTTGTATAAAAGGAACTACAAAGGGATCTATCTAAAATGCTTAGGATGGGAGGAAGCCAGGGAAGTCTTGGAACACTTCTATGATAAGTATGGTAAAGGACATGGTTCAGTAGAAGCAATGGCCCACATGATTCTAAGATTTCAGTCATGTGTTTCTTTTCAAAGTTGTGTTAGTCCTAGGGGGTAAGGTGTACTTGAGGTTTTTCTCAAGATTTTACTAACCACTCTTTGGTTTCGATTTTAGGAAGAGGTATTTCTTTGTCAAAACATTTGGATGATTGTGTGTCTTATACCAACCAAGCAACTGACATTTCTTGTGGAAATAGGGGACTTTTGGTCTCAAAATCAGAAGCCTATACCAACAAGTTATCAACACTTTGCAAATTTAAAAAGTTTGATTGTTTTAGGTGTTGTCAAATTAGAGTCAAAGATGATGAGGGATGATCCAAACTTCAACTAGTTCAAATAGGACGGGTCTCCTCAAAAGGTTGCTAAGGTTATTGTTTGGCATGAGAGTTTTTGAAAGTTCTAAAAGAGGAATGCAAGGGATGTTTGCAAGAGATCGAATCCAAGAAACAACACCAATGTTCTAACTACATAGTCTAAGTGTAGTCAGGATACAAAAAAATAATACAATGCTAAGACTGAAGGATTCTAAAGATCTGAAATGGAAAATGATATGTTCTCAAAATAAAGTATCTTGTACCCAAAACATTGCTTCATCAAAACTGCACAGAGTGATTATTCAAGATTCCTAAAAAAGTTAAAAGAATGTGGCATCCCACCAAGAGCCCTCAAATTGATTCTCTCATCTGGTCAAGCAATTGATTGATGAAAAGCCTTCGTGGAGATTCTAAATAAATGAGTTGGGAGGAGTGGAAGATTGTTTTAAGTTGTTAAAAAACTTTGATAGACTACATCCTAAGGCGTCAAAGGGAATGAATACACAATGCACACACTGAGTTTGAAGGTTTCAAATTTTGAGATTATGATTGTAAAGTCATCCGAAAGATGTTGGAGATGTTCAAAGTTTGGTTGGTGTTTGACACACGTTGGAGGAATGTTTGTTGATGAAGAAATGCCTTGGTCATTTCTTCCTTTTTTCAGGGCTATTTGTTGTGGTATTCACAACACACACCCCATTACTCACTAGGAATGGGGACCCCCTTACTCTTTTTTTTTCAAACTCCTAGACTCACAATTTGAGAGTCGAGAGAAAATTGTTAAGAGTTAAAAGTATTGAGAGTCATCAAAAAATCAAAAAATTAGGAAAAATAAATAAATATTGAAAATTGAAAAAATGTGAATAATAATAATAATAATAATATATAATAAAAAAGGGATAAAATCAAAAAATCAAAAATAAACAAAACGCCCAAATTGGGCATTTTTTCCTTCTTTTTGCTCTTTTAAATTTAGAGTTTTTCATTTTATGTTTGGACTAATAAACATTTTTTTGCTCATGACATGCAGGTGATCAAATGGCGTCCACATCTAGAGCAGCACCCAAACCTATAGTTTTCAAATTTTAGGGTGTACCCTCTAAGTCAAGATTCCATGATGACCACACAAAAATTTGAGATACGAATTTAGGGCACATAGATCTAGGTGAATTCTTAAGAATTTACAACAAGCCAATAGAAAGATCAGCCTTGGTATCCACGATGATCCATTCTAAATTGGTAAATGCAGCATCTCACCCCATGTCAATACAATCAACTGAACTAATCATGGCCCTATCACAACATTTCGTTCTTGATGAAAGAGTAGTCAAAAGTGTCACCTGAGAGGTGGTTTTGGATCTATGACCTGACAACATTGAAAGGGTCTTTTATCTTCCAAGAGTGGATCAATTCATAAGGCTCTCATATGAAGCAACTGAGAGATGGTACAGGGAACAACAGAAGGAGGCCATAGACATCATACAATATTCTTACCTCATTGAGAAGCCTCCTTGGGGAAAGATAATGGGCAAAGTGGATATGACCCGAGGATATATGAAGGATGACATTGGATACTCTATCATTCTCTTGAGCAGAGTTATGGGCTTACTTGTAGTAGGCCACCTTAGCACCTTCATGGTCAATTTCATTGAGACCATCAAACAGGCAAAGATACCACTGGATTGGGCTACCACACTAAGTGAGAACTTGTGTGAGCAACTGAGGATGGTGAAGGACAAGAAGAAGTTTTACATGACTTCTTATATGGTATACCTTCTTGCAGCAAGGGTGACAAACTATCCTAGTTTGTAAACAAGGGGCAGCATGCAGGATCCCAATGCCTAGCCATATATAGTCTACCCTCAGTTGGTGAAGAAGAAACTCTTAGCACATAGCAAGGAGTATAGAATCGTGAATGATGCATTCATCTTTGCAATCATTTGATTCATTCAGGGAGACTATGGGAAGAGATTATCTGATGAAGCCAAAGCACACATCATAGCTCTCAGAGCCTATTTCATCCAGTTCAAAACATTCACCTATCTACAGGTAGCTGGTACCTCTATCAATCCTAAGAAACTCCCAAGATACCCAAGTGACAAATTGGTACTATTGGAGATTTTTCAGAAAATTGAGTCAGCCTATGAGAAGATAAAGAGACAACATAAACCTTGCTAGGTATGGACATTGGTCATTGGACCATACCAGGTGATGCAAAAGTAGGATACTCCATCATTCGAGTGGAAGTGGTAAAATTATCCCCTTGAAGAATACAACCATCCTCGGCCCAATTTTGATAATTTCAGGAGAGTGGAAAGTTTGGCAAGAAAGAACTTCCATCATAAGGGTGTTAGTGAAGATCATCGGATGAATGCCACAAATCACTATGATGTTCACATTACGAACTATTGTAGGATGACTTTGTATCTAGCAGAAAAGGCTCTATAGTTGAACATCCCAGAAGAGATAAAGCAACATGATTCCAAGGAGTTATTGGACCCCCTGTTCAACCTAGACAAAATTGGTGAAAGATCCATTATGAATGCTAAGGTTGATAGGGAGGAGGCCAATGATATTAATCATCGAGCAAGGCATGTTATTAGAATAACAAAGGATTGGATCAAGAAACCTTTCCCACTTGATCCATTTCTTGACATAGTGATCTTCCACACACATGCTCATCTAGAAAGAGGTAGAGGAAAGAAAGTGACAATTCCTACCTTCACAGCCCAGTCTCCTATTAGGCTAGAGATAGTGTACTAGCTTGATCGTCGAGTTGGATATTATCACCCTCCTGAAAGAAAAGGAAAGAACAAAATAAAGAGGACTTCTCCTCAGAGGATTCAGACGGAATAGGTACCTCCCCAATAGCAAGAACATAGTCCACAAGGGTCCCTAGATACTAGAGCTACCCAAGTACAAGATGAACTAGAGTTGCCTCTCATTATGTCTAGCCAACCAGAAGAGTGAGAGATTTTGCAAGTCTTCATTCCTCCTACACAAGATGAGCTAGCTTCTCCTTCTACCTCCAAGAAATAGAAGAAAAGAATTTAGATTTAGACGAAGAAAAGGTAAAGGATTAGTAGAAAATTAGTACCTAATCCATCTATTCCTAAAAGCATTCTAGAAGGAGACAAAGAGGAGGAAGAAGGAGAATTAGAAGATGAAGAGGAACAAATGCCCCTACAAGGAAGAACTCAACTAGCAAGAGCCACAGAGTTGCAAAGGAGAAAGAGTGCAATGGGTACCCCACTATCCACTCAAGTAGAACCCTTAAAACTCTCTTCTTTGGAAGATGAAGTATAGTAGTGGATGGATGAGCAGAATGAAGAGGGTGATGATGTTTTATCAATGTCAAATTTTGATTTCATGCCCATAGGTACAAAGTTAATTGGGGATAAGATCAGGGACACCCCTACAAGTGAACCTCAATAGGAATATTGTACTGCTAGATACACAGGGTCCTAATCTTACTCCATCTACACCATGAGTTATAGTGGTAGAACAAGGCTTGGTGACTCCTCAACCTTAGAGTTGAAAAGAAGAGCAAGTTTAGAAGGGTCATCACCAGAGGAAAGACTAGAAAAAAGAGTGATCGATGAAGTGTCGAAGGAGGGACAAATAGTGCAATATTCCTGACCACTTTCCCAAGACACTGAGGTTCAGGCTACAGGGTCTACTAAGATTAAGGATATAGAAGGAGAGCCCTCCCAATAGGAGATGACTCCAAGCAGGAGCGATAAGGGGAAGGAGATAGCAGAACACACCCCTTTGTCATCAAGAGCCAAATCCTTAGCAGGACACATCCCTAGATGGATCTAAACAAAAATAATGAGGAGTATTAAGCCTCAATTTCATGCTTCAGAGGAAGACATTTGTGATATTGCAGAGATCCTGAATAAACCTGAGTCTCCATCACACAAGGCAACTCTATTGGCATTTGTCACCAGCATAAGGAACTAGGATTTATTTGCACAAGTGGTTCTCCCTCCAAAAGGCATAGATGTAGAAGGCCTTAGCCTCGAAGATTATGAATTAAAGGATGTTATGTTGGGAGTTCTACATGGGATTCAGTCAGACAAATGATGACTATGGGAATCAAATATATCCTCAAGTACATGGAACAAGAGGAGATTGAACTCCAAGCACTTTGAAGGCAAGTTGAGATCCTAAAAGGATATCTAGTCAAAGTTGTTGGTCCTCTTGATCCTAAGCACCCCGAGCAAACTTTGAATACCATACTTAGAGAAGGGGGAGGTGTGCAACTTGACCCATTTTTGAAGGCTTGTCAGGAGTGGCGAGAAATTTTTGAGGAGAAAGGTGTTACAATTATCATAGGGAATTTGAAGTTACTACATGCTACGCAGGAGAACATGAATAAGATCATAGCAATTCTGAAGCAGGACTTTAGTATCATGGATGAAGTATGGGCCTGGAGTAAGGATTTGTAGACTCTACAAGCCATAAAGGGCCAAAGATATTGGATTTTGATTAATATATATACCAGAGAAGAATTAGATATGATCGATGATTAGATAGAGAAAATAACAGATAGCAATAAAGTAATGGAGACACTACATGAAGAGATTCATCTCCTCAAGGACCAAGCCCAAGAGTGAATTTTGGAAGTAGAGAGACACTACAGTGATGCATGCTTGGATATTTTTGAAGATCATGAATGAGAAAATTTATTACCTATAGAGACATTAGTGGAGAATTTTAGGAAGATTTTTGTGGAGGTTGCTGATGATGAGGACATCTGACAAGCCTTAAGGACAGAAGAAGCCTTGTTGGAATTGGATACCAAACTCAAGGATTTTGTTGATACCCGAATTGAGGTAGAAAATTACAGACATAAGGTAAAAGATAAGTATGAGGCTTTAGATCTTTTGGATGTGCCTAAGATTGCTAAGATGATAGAGAAATTCAAGGGCAAACATCCAAACATAGCTTTGGGATGAAGAAGAATAAAATCCAGATGCCAGAATTTCATTTTGACACTCAACAAAATTTTGAGATTTTTGACCCTATCGAGGTTCACAACTCCACAGGTGCATAGGTATGTAGGTACGTAGGTCTACAGCTCCACAATTTAGAGGTGCACCGACAGTTAACTACTTGTTCCAAAAATACCGATTTCCATGCATTGAAAATGTATTTTGACGGTAGTTTAACTTCGACACACACCTAGTGAAGGACTAGCTTCCACTTTTGACACCTCCATGCACTTCTACTTTGATTGAAGGCTTCCTCCAACTTTCTCTCTTGTGTTTTCATTGTTTTTGACATGTAAAGGGCTCATGCATCCAATTAATGAATAAAATATGGATGGAGTCCCTCTAAGCACCAAATTAATTGTCAGTCTGTATATATTTAGTTGGTTTTAATGTTTTAAAAGCATTTTATTGCATCAAGATATCTCTCACTCTCAATACAAATTGAGGAGAATATTTCTTATAAATACCCCATTGTAAAATGTAACAAGGGCCACCATTATTATGCAATAAAATTATGCTTTTGGTGCTCACATTTGGAGTGTACTGATTCTTGCCTAAGTATGTCATTGTTTTTTGAATTTTTTTCATGAGATTGTGATTGAGCCAAAGGTTTATTGTGTTGTTTCTAGTTGTGCGATCTTTTAGTTCTTGTGTTTACTACAGATTTACGAATTCTGCTAACGTATCTAGCTTGAGGAGAGATCACAAATTGTGCCTGCATAACTTTTTGTCTTGCATGAGCACACTTTTTGTGGCCTTTTGATTTGATGAAGAGTGAAACATCATTCAGTTATTGAATTTTCCCATTAAAAATTGTATCAGTGGATTCTACGGAGCGATGCTCCTATTTTTATTGGTTTCCTACCGATTTCTTTGAAATTTTAACTTGCAGCATGTTTTTTTCTGTAGCTTATGTCCATTAGGATTTCAATTTCAAGTTATTTGCTTTCAGGTTTTTTATTTTCTTTGCTAACCCCTTGTTACAATAGGAACTCATTTTAGTTGCATTGTTAGAATTACATTCATTGAAAAACATAAAATACAAAAACATTTTTCTTTTGTGTATTATTTTTAGACAGCGAACAAATTTACTTCATTTTGAGATCATAATAGAACCAGCAGAGGCCTCCTCATGAACAATCACATTTATCTTCAACTAAGTGGATTTTGGTACGTCACAAGAAAAATACTGAACCTTGGAGTTGATCCCCAAAAGATTAGCTTTTGAAGAGAGGAATTGTGCAATGGATTCTTGTTATTGACCTTGTGCATAATGACCACCCAATTGTAGGTTACTGTCCAATCAATTTGCAAAAATGTAAACATGAAACATAATAGATTCAATAACACATTTGATAGAATGATTTAATGTGGAAACCCAATTTGGGAAAAACCACCAATAACATGCTAGTAATTCTCACTCTTTTGAAGTGATGCCATTTGAAAGTCCAACCCTGTTAAAGGTTATAATGCACACTATTAAATGTGACCTAGTTAAAGGATTTCAATCACCCTATTAGGAGTGAACCTTATTAGAGGACTTTAGATAATTCACTTGGAATGTCACTTGATTAAAGGATTTACAAATGACTATTAGGTCAACCTTAATCCAAAGGATTTACCCTAGACTAATACAATTATTAGAGTACCAATAAGGCTTGATCTGATAACAACTAACAACTCCATTCATAGATTACAAATCTTTGTTTCAGTCCTCCATTCTACTTGGCTTTTACACACTTCAACTCTGATAGCTTATTCACCCTTCAAGCATCCATACCCTTAAGTCCTTTTGCTTTGCTTTCCAATGTAGACTCTTCTCTTAGGTCACTGAATGAAGTAATACCCTAGACTCCCTATCTTCCTTAGGTTCTCGCACATAACAAACCTTGCTTCTGACTAGCCATCTCTATAAATAAAGAATCAAGATATTTTGTCCTTCATCCTCCATTGTCCAATTTAGAGTTAGGATAGATTATGTAGGATTTGATGAATCTACCCCTTATTTCATTTCATTCCTTTCTAGAAAATTCTCCTTGAATCCTCTTTGAATTCACCTAAAATAGTTTACCATGCATTTTGTACCATTATCTCATCAATCTCATCTTCCACACGGTTCACATAATCCAAGAATTCAAACTTGTCATCTCAGGTTCATTGAATTCTTGATCTTTTTCACAATACTAACGCTTGGCATTAATTGGCTTCTAATGCTCAGCACATAGTGTGTTGCTTGACATCCACTGTAAAATCACTCAGCATAAACTAAAGTTTACTGGTGCTTGGCACAAACTAAACTTTACTTAGCATTAATTTTTTCACTTGACTAACATTGAAATTAACTTTTCTCAGCTCCAACTAATTTTTTACTTGACTTGCACTAACTTTCCTTAGTACTTGTTGTCCACTCAATCAAGTTTGGTAGACAAACTCTGTTTAACTTATTCTTCTAAGCTTAATTTGTGTAACCAATCTTTGCAACCTCAAGCAGATTATCAATGCACTATAATATCATTGTCTTAGCTAATTCTTGTATTCTTTTTCATATCATAACTCAACCTTTCCTCTAGGTGCTATTGTTACCCCATTTGATAAAATCCTCTTCATCAATCAAATAAATGATAGTACTTATATCATATAAGTAGTTTTTTTACCAAAATATAATAGGTTTGACATCTGTGACAAAATAATGATTCAAACACATTTATCATACTTGTATCAATCTATTTTCAACAAAATAATGGTGACAAAGCTAAAGTAGAGGAGGCCATGATTGATATGATGGAAATGATAAATTATCTCCTAGCGAATTGGAGAAGATTCCAAATGATTTGTCCAATAGACTAGATAAAATATGGCAACAGGAATCCATAGTAGAGAAAGATATAAGAGAAGGGACATTAGTCAAGATTATGCTTGATTTGTCAAAGGAATAGAAGGCAACATTTTTGGAGAAGTATAGGAATATTTGATTTGTTCCTAAATTCAAAACATTTATGATTCTTCAAAATAAAATTGAAGTTGTAGCTCACAAGAATGAGTTACTATGGAAAAGTATTTTTGGTCTCGTCACTCAAGAGGTAACACAAGAGAAATAAATTAAGACTATGACCATCCAAGATGATTAAAGTGATGAAAAGAGTTTAGGTGTGTTGAGTCTAGAAGGCACCATTTCACATATTCATGTCACCACACTTGAAACTCAAGTTGTCAAGAAACAAAAGCCCTCAGCAAAAAGACAGAGAGAGAGAGAAGAAAGAGGTAGAGGAATCAAATAAAGACACAAGTGTAGATATTTATACCAAAGTTCAAGAAGGAGAAAATATGTCAAAACCTTCAATTGATGAAAATAAGGAGACAAATTAATCAATGATGAGTGTTACTATCGTTGTCTAAATCACTGGTATCCAAGCAAGACCGAGTGGTGACACCCCTTCACAGAGATATATCAGATTGAAGATTAGATAAGAATTGAAGAGAGTAGATTCATAATCAGCTATAGAGTGTAGACTAAAGGATCAGGTACTGAATCATAATTGAGTCAGGGATAATCACTTAATAGAGTGGTTTTAATAGACCTTTTGTAAATATCTTAATCGAGTCCTTACTTCATTGTAAGTGTAAAATTATCTCACAAGGTAAGACCTAACAGTCTTAACAGCATTTAATAGGGATGACCCCTCACATGGTAGATCATCAGTTGTGATCAACATTATAACCCTAACATGCTAACTTTATTACTGTAGTAGTGGAGATTTGTGGGTATCATCCCCACCCAAGTTTTACCTTCACCTTGGAAGGTTTCTAGGTAACTAAATCTTTTTTTTATGTGCTTACATGTCATGCATGTGATTGATAGTTAGATCTACATTTTACAACATTTTATTTCACAAGTTATGTTATGCATGTATTTGATATGAGATGAAAATGTGGTGAGTACACTAAAGTTGTTTTGAGGGATAAATTTATTATAGATCTTGATTCATCCCCCTCTTAATATATTAGTTTCACAATTAAGACTTCCAACATGATACATATACATATGCATACACACACATACATATATACATACACACACACACACACACACACACACACACACACACACACACACACACACACACACACACACACACACACACACACACACACACACACATACATATACATGAAAATCCTTCTATGTTGGGAGCATGCGTAAACAAGAAAACATTAGTTTTGTATGTATATCAAGATTCAAATAAACCAAAATACAACTAATCTACTTGTTTTTTAGAACCATTGCAACCAATGAAAGGATCTCACACAACCTCGGAGAAGCTCAACAAGGGCACCACGCATAAACAAGAAAACGTTAGTTGTACATGTATATCAAGATTCAAATAAACTAAAATACAACTAATCTACTTGAGTTTTAAAACCAATGCAGCCAATGAAAGGATCCCACACAACCTCGAAGCAGCTCAACAAGGGCACCCAAATGAGACCTTGTTGGTGTGCTCAAGATTTAGGGATGTGTATGTGCTCTCCTCAAATACAACTGTTGAATCCAAAGATGATACATGATGTGAAATGATGAATATGAACCTATGCTAAACAATCAAGAATGCTTCAAGAGATGGATATTGAAGGAACCATTCTTGAGAGCATTCAAAGGAGGTGAATGTGGATGCAAATACGAAAAATAACAATGCAAATCTAGAATGAGAATACAATATCTAAGACTAAAGTGCAAAGAACTACCAAAGATTATCTCTAAGCATAATTTAGCTCTAAAAATCTCTAGAACTAAACTAGCATGATAACAATGCAACGAAGGAGATAATAAATGCTTGAGACAAGGTCTCTACTTATAGGCTTGAGGGAGACCTTAAGGAGTTGGCATCTATGTGACATCCACATAGGTGCCACAAGGGAGACACATGGGCTAAAGGACAAGCCATGCAAAATTCAAAAAGAGCCCTTGTGATTTGAGTGACTCAAGACTTTCATAGAGGAGGAATTTTAAAAAGTTGGATTCAACATAGTTTCCACTATTGAGCTTTTACCAAAGTGAATGTTTTTTTTTTAATGTTTCTCCATCATTAAGCATATTTACGCATAGGATAAATTATTAATAACTATCACTTAGTGGTAGAAGATGAGACTTATCCTCAAGCTTACTTCCCTCTTTGATATATGTATTTATTCAAGTCTTCTAATAATATTTTTGTGGCATTTCTTACCTTGACTCTTCTTTTTAAAAAGGTATAGTTCTATGTTGGTGGTTTATTATTAACTATTGATCATTTACTTGTATTTAATAATATATTTCAAATGATCAAAGTAGAAGGAACAATATGACCTGTACAAAGATATAAGGTGCCTACTTTCACACCTTTTGCTACTACAAGGGAACCTTTTGAAACCTTCCAATTTTTATCATTAAAAGTAACTACTCAACCCTTATCACCAAGTTGCCCTGCTGAAATTAAATTCCTACTCAGCCTTGGAACATGCCTTACCTCATGTAGTAGCCAATGATTCCCATTCTACAACTTAATCTTAATTTTTCCCTTTCTAACAATCTGACAAGGTTCATTATCCCCCAAATAAACAAGCCCAAAATCCCCTTGGACATAATCAATGAAATAACCTCTATGAGGTGTAGCATGAAATGAAGCACCAAAATCTAAAACCCATGAATCATCAACACTTTCTAAAGATAGAAGCAAAGCATCCTCTTCGGATTTGTTACTTACCACATTTGCCTCCTTGTCTCCATCTGATTAATCTCCTTCATTTTTCTTTTGATTCCAACAATCTTTCTTTTTATGACCTAGTTTCCCACAGTACCATCAGTCATTTGGTCCTCTCGATTGAGACCTCTTCTACTTTGACTTTCATCCTTATTTCCCACGATTTCTAGAGTTACTTCCTCTCTCGGTTGTTATGCCCCTGCTTTGTGCATTCAAAGCACTTGTTGATGTAGATCCACCTGAAGATTTCCTACGAGTTTCCTCACTCAAAACAACACCAATCACATCTTCACACTTTATGGTACTAGATCCACGAACAGAATTACACACAGCCATTACCAAGCCATTCTAACTTTCAGGCAAAGAACACAAAATTAAGAGAGCCCTAATTTCTTCATCAAAATTGATACCCATAGAAGATAACTAACTAGTAATAGTATTAAACTCATTTAAATGATCTGCAACAGATCCACCTTCTACCATTTTCATATTAAATAAATGCTTCATGAGAAATACCTTGTTTGAAGTGAAGGGCTTTTCATACGGTGTCACTAGGGTTTTCATCAACTCTTCTGTCGTCTTTTCTTTTGTAATATTAAATGCCACTGATGGTTCCAGGCATAACTGAATGCTTCCAAGTGTATTTCTATCCAAAAGATCCCATTCATCATTTGACATAGATCCTTGATTCTTGGCTTTGCCTTCCATTGGCTTCCATAAATCCTTCTGATAAAGATAGTCTTCCATTTGCATCTTCCATAACTAGAAGTTCTTCCCATTAAACCTATCAACCCTCAGCTTACCCTCGTCTATCATCGCTCCCACTCAACCGTGAGACTCCCACTTAACCATGAGACTTTCCTATAGAGGATAACTGAAAAAATAACTAGGCTCTTATACCACTTGTTAGGATTAAACCACAGAAAAAAAAAAATTATTACATGCAAATATAACCAATAATAGAAAATAATAGATCAAATAGAAAAGAACACAAGGCACCAAGATTTAACGTGGTTCACCCAATCCCCTAGGCTACATCCACCAAACAAAAAGTCTGATCTCATTATGATCCAGTGATTATAACCTGTTTACAATCAGTAATCCCTTATAGCTCAATACCGCTACAAGAACCAATTTCGCATCACAACTTAATGAAAATACCTAACCCTAAACCCTTTTATACAAGTATTTTATGTCATTTTAGGGCTACAACATGTCGGCCATATGTTGGCTACAATGTTGGCCACGGCCCAAAAAATTTATGGCATGAAGAAGTGTATAATGAAATATTAAATCATGGAATAAATTATCATAGCCATTAAAAATTGAATATATTATGTCAAATGCAATACACCTCATGATCCAAAGATATATAGATCTCCACACAAACAAAACAATGTCATATTCAAATCCACTATTTTAGTATCCAACTTCTATTAACTCAATTGTGGGCTTGACGTAATTGGGAATGAGAATATGCTTGAAGAGTTTGAGTGTGTGGGAAGAATATTTCAAATAATTGTTGGTGACTCAAAGGAGATTCAAAACTATCTACAACAATAGCTATCCACCAACAATTTTTCTCCAACATGTCGACAACCAAATCCACTAAAATATATTTAAGTAGACTAACAACCAAAGATGAAGATCGAATACATTCAAAATATAATTCCTCTATAAGATGCCTTAGGTTCCATTCATCTATTATAAAATTATTATATTCAATGATGAACCTAGACCTCTATGCATTGGCGACATATCCTATTATGGTTGCAAGGAACCATGCTCCGTCGAAACCATCTTCATCACAACATACTTCTACTTTCATCCCATAATAAAAATTCATGCTATATAGCTTAACCTTGAAAATATTTTATAAAAATAATAATTTTCTTATTTAAACATTTAAATCAAATCTAATAGAAAAAAAAACATATATTCAATGTTGGAAAATGTAATCCTTAGTAATATATATATATATATATATATATAACACTTATGTTAACTAAACACAAACACATCAAACACAAATAAGCTACCCAATCCATTGGCCACATTTCAAATTTAACAAATTGATAGAGTTGGGAATAATATCAATTCTTATAGGTATTAGATATTAATTTTTATAATGAAGATATAGAATTTTAAAATTTAATAATGTAATTTAAAAGATAATTTTTTTATTATCAAAAAAATTATATTGAGTATTTGTTTATGTTAGAAACACATTTTTAAGTATTCTAACTTTAACAATTAGACCATTAGTCTTTTTAACACTAAAATAAATTTCTATTAGTCCTCCAATTTAGTATTTATTTGATCTAAAAAAACTTTAAAACTATATTGTTTTATAATTCAATAGCAAAATAAAACCTAGACCTTAATCAGTATTTCAGAACTTCAAACTTTGATTTCATTTATTTTAATTAATTATTTGAAATTACGAACTATTTCATTTATCTTCCTTGAAAATGTACTATTTTAGTAACATCCATTTCCTTACAAGGATTTTACCATCCTACTTCTTCTTACATCTCTCTCTTCACCCTCTATCATTCCAACTACATTTATTCCCCGTTTTCATTTTCATCCCTAAATTTATCTACTCTATATTTAAATCTGATTATGTATTTCATCTCCCTCTATCTCTTCCCTTTATCTCCTTTTCTATGTATCTTTCTCTACTCAATATCTATATCTCTTAATATATCCTCCTATCCTCTATCTATTTATATCTCATCTCCTCCCTACTCCCCCCTGTAGACACCTAAATTTGATTACACTATTTTAGTAATCCTATTTAGTTATCTAAAAAGGCATTATTAATTAAATTTATGTTTAATTAATCCTTTGTCATCCCCTAGTTGATTAATTTAATTAATCATCTATAGTCCTAATTGATAAAACAAATAATCTATTATTTATCAATTAAACCCTATTCTTCTATCTAATTCCAAAAATCCCCATTTATTAAATAAATCTATTTGATAAATGAAATCCTCAAATTCAAAAACCCCTAACCTATCTCTAATCCTCCATTTAGCCTAATCCACCCCATCCACCCATGCTAACCAAGCTTAGCCACTAACTCACCCTCCCTCATTAATGTCATCCACTTGCACATCTCTAACATCCCTAATCTAATCCTAAACCCAAGCCTAATCCACCCCCTAATGTTGTCACATTCCTTAAACAAGTTTAAGACTTTCCTAATCCAAACCAAAGTCTCCCCTCAAAAAAACCCAACCACTAAGTCATGAGTGCTCTTACAAAACATAAAGACTCTTACAAGCCCACTCATGACTCTTACACCCATCTTCCACACTCTTCCCTCTTCCACACTCATTCCTCTTACATCCCTCTTACATACTCAACCCCACTCATCATGACTTTAACCAACCCTTAACCCTACCCTCTCACACTCATCCTCCTTGTGACAAGTGTCACCTTCCCATTGGTGCTAAACAAGCACAATCCATGTGCTCCCCTTTGAGTGCATCTTAGCCCTCCTTAAGCCTTCATCCATCCTTGCATCTAAGCCCTCCATCCCTCTACCCCTTAGCCTATAAATTGAATCCCATCCCAAGCCATTTCATCAACAATCTTTGAGCTAAAGTTACCATGCTATTTTGAGAACCAAAGCCATCAACCATACCCTTATAATGCCAAATTGAGAGCTCACAAAGCTACCAATTTGCCATTACCCATCTCCATTGAAGCAGCTTTTGAGCATCTTGAGCATACATCCACAGCAAAAGGACACATCTACAGAATCAAGAAAGCATGGAGTGTTTTCTCTTGTGAGGTTTGCACTTCTTATTTTCTTTCTTAGTCTAAGCATATATGTGAATTTAGTTTTTGGTTTGTGAATGTTTACTTCATTTGTTAATGTTCTTTGCATACTGATTCTGGTTCTACACCCCCTTTATCTCTTTTTCTGTGTATCTTTCTCTACTCAATATCTATATATCTTTATATATCCTCTTATCCTCTATCTATTTATATCTCATCCTCTATCTATTTATATCTCATCTCCTCCCTACTCCCCTCTATCTCTTTTTATGTGTATCTTTCTCTACTCAATATCTATATCTCTTTATATATCCTCATATCTTCTATCTATTTATATCTCATCATCTATCTATTTATATCATATCTCCTCCCTACTCCCCCCTTTATCTCTTTTTTAGTGTATCTTTCTCTACTCAACATCTATCTCTTTATATATCTTCCTATCCAGTCACATATATCCCTCTATCTTTCCTACTCTGTATTTATATCTCATCTCCTCCCTACTCCCCCCTTTATCTCTTTTTATGAGTATCTTTCTCTACTCAATATCTATATCTCTTTATATATCCTCCTATCCTCTATCTATTTATATCTCATCCTCTATCTATTTATATCTCATCGCCTCCCTACTCCCCCCTTTATCTCTTTTTTAGTGTATCTTTCTCTACTCAATATCTATCTCTTTATATATCCTCCTATCCAGTCGCATATATCCCTCTATCTCTCCTACTCTGTATTTATATCTCATCTCCTCCCTACTTCCCCCTTTATCTCTTTTTATGAGTATCTTTCTCTACTCAATATCTACATCTCTTTATATATCTTGCTATCCTATATCTATTTTTATATCCCTCGGTATTTCTATATATCTATATCTTTTTACTTTTAAGTTAGAAAGTTTACAATTATTGAGTGTTACCATTAGAGTTTAATTTGGTTTTGAATTTAAATTTATTTTCATTTGGTTTTGAATTTGAACTTATTTTCATTTACATTAGAGTTTAATTTGCTTTTGAATTTGAATTTATTTTCATTTACTATTAAGTAATTCCAAGCCTCGAAGTTCAACCTGAGCCCATGGGGAGCCACCCACATTAAAAGAGTAATTGATTCATAAACTTAAAAGGGAATAACAGTTAATAATTAATAAAAGTTACATCTATAGTATTTTATTAGTACAAGGGAAACTAAAAGAATGAGTAAAACAATATAAAAAGTTACATCTAACTAAATAAAATACTATTATGAATAGTATTTTATTAATTGTACAAGTAAAACTAAAAATATGTAAACTTTGAAACTTTAAAATTATATTAAAATAAATACTAAATAAAATACTATTATGAGTAAAACATTAATAGAGTAATTGATTGATAAACTTAAAAGGAATAACAGTTAATAATTCATAGTTCATACTATTATATCTCTTAGTATTCATACTATTATATTAGTACATTAAGAATACTTCATTACCATTGTTTCCCATAATTGTATTAAAGAATCAGATATAATCTACACCAAATTCAAATACATTCTTCCCTTAATACTCTCTGATGTGATGGTCCAAATACTAATGTAAAATAAATAGACTTGACAAATGCAAACTCCACCTCCTCATAATCAGTAAGAATTCACAGCATTGAGATTGGCGTGACTGATGAATCCAGTGGATTCATGCCATTCAAACTGTACAGTATTGTAAAAAATTACATGATGACAAATAAATAAACCATGTACACGTAACTCCCAAGTCTCAAGAACGAATCCCTTGTAAAGAAGGCAAAGGAATTTGCAAGTGAATGGGCACCCACCTACTGGATTGATGCGGAGAAAATTGAAGATCAACTCTAAATCTGTATATATAGCAAGAACCGATCTCCAAATCACCATGCATGAGGAGTACAAAGATCTACTAAGGCCCATTTCAAGCACGGTATAGACGATAAAATACACCAAAACATGGCTCTCATATTACCCAAAGATGGGTTCTTCATGATAATGAAACACCCCACTAACATCAAGAAGACACATACTTGTTTCGACTTCTACTTGATTGAAATTCATCCAAAGCTCACAGAGTACCACAATGCAGAACACAACGACACTATTCTTTCAGTCAAGATTTGCATTGAATGTTTGTTATTCATGCTCACGACTTCCTCCTTTCTACCATTTAACACCTCTCCGCCACCTCTCTCTTCTCCTTATCGGCCTCCACATTCATTCGGCTTCCCATAGTTAAAAATGCGAGCCTCCACACTCTGCTGCACCCCTGTATCGGGTTTCTTTGTTCATCCACGAACATGCCAAACTACATGCTTTCATGTCATGCCGTCTCATGCATAACGGTGCTACATTAATATATCACTTCACAATTAAGGCCCGAGAATGCCATTTTCCATGCTTACGCTACATCTTCCACAACCCACGGCATCCAACCATTCTTTACCTATCGGCTCGTTCTTTTCCAAGTCAATGATGCATGCGACTTGCTGTTATCGAAATCCTTGTTTGCTCATTACCGAGCCAAGACGAGATACCACTATTGCTTATCGGGTTTGTACCCGTCACCTTGTCATCGGGTTTGGGTGAAGAAATCGCTACCCTTCCCATTCTCAAATACAACTCCACTACTCTTCTTCATCGAGCTCTTAGAATTAGCTTCTAAACAGTGAATAAGTTCCTCCTCCCATCACCGGTTTCAAACAAGAACTATTTTATTATCGGTTTCTATAACCGTTCCTCCTCTTTTTCAAACCACCAAAACAAAACCGACAGTCATGGGGAATACGGAAGAATCCCGCAAACCCATTCCTGTTCACTGCATTATCCCAATCGGGATTTGATATAAAGAACATCATCATATTGAACACAGACCTAAGGAAGAAGGATAATTACGAAATCGAATTCGGAAAATACTAACTGAGACAAACCAAAAACTTTAAACTTTGAGGCCCCGTTTGGTTACGGGAAGAACGGGCGCAGAATAGGGTTTTCAGACTCAAAATCAGGTTATGGAGGAAAAACATGGCGTTTGGTTCACCAAACGCAGAACCCGGTTTCGGTTTTCGTCTGCCAATTTTTCTCAAAAATTGGAAGAAATAACTTCCAGGAAATAGGTGGAAGTTGAAATGAAAACCAGGTTTTCAGTTTTTATGAATGCGTTTGAATAAATCATCGGGTCTGCAGAATCTGCCTTAGGTTTTTGGAATAACAATTCAGGATGTTGTGTTGTTTTTGGAAGACGAAGGATTTTCGTGCTCTGTTGTGCGAAGGTGAGGGTTTCTGGTTTGCTGGGTTTCTTGGGTTGTGGCCGTGGCGTTTGTTGGGTTGTGGCCATTTGCTAGGTTTGTTGGGTTCCCTGTGGCCGTGGCGTTTTCTGCGATTTCTCCGCTTTGAATGGCGGCGGCAGTTTTAAACGGTTCTCTTCTCCCACCCACCTTTGCATACTGGATTTTTTTGGAGTTTTTGTTGTTCATTCAAACGTAATAGTTTGTTGCAGGTCTAGTTAGAAAAATAGCTAAAATATATGCTCAAGAATGAGTTCCAGTATGTTTAACTCTAATTACTTGTATATATCATAGTTAAAGTTTTAATTTTTTGTACTCATAGCAATGAAATTTACAAGTATATCAATAGCTTTTATCTATACATAGCTGACCTATACATAGTTTATCATGGTTCTATTTCTATCTGCTATCTGCTTAGCAATTTAGTCAATATATGGGGTAACTGTTTGTTTCAAATCTATTTTTAAAATAGTCAATATGTGCTCACTAATAAATTCGAGTATAGTGTTGTGAGAGATCATTACCAATAAAATGAACAATTAAATTTTGTAACAGTTTCTGGTTGTTTGTTTCAAATCTGTTTAGCCAAATAATCAATATGTGCTCACTAATAAATTCCACTATAGTGTTGTGAGAGATCAATACCAGTGAAATGAACAACCAAACTTTGTAACAGTTTCTTGCCAGTAATGAGTTATAGTATACTGCTGTGAGAGATGAATGCAATACCATTAAATAGAGCCAAGTCATAAACTTGTGCTCACTAATAAATTTTAGTATAGTGTTGTGAGAGATCAATACCAATTAAATTAATAACTAAACTTTCTAACTGTTTCTTTTCAGTAATGAGTTCTAGCATACTACTGTGAGAGATGAATGCAATACCATTAAATAGAGCCAAGTCATAAACTATGTATGGATCAACTATGTATAGATCAATGGCAATCATGGCTTTTATCTATACATAATCAATATGTGCTCAATATGTTCTTAATAATGAATTCCAGTATGTGCTTATGTGATTACCTGTATATATCACAGTGCCAATCAAGCAAAACATGGCAATCATGGCTTTTATCTATACATAGTTGACCTATACATAGTTTATCATGGTTCAAATCTGTTTAGCAAAACAGTCCAATATATGCTGTAACAGTTTGTTTAGAATCTGTTTAACAAAATAGTCAATATATGCTCACTAATGACTTCCATTATAGTGTTGTGAGAGATCAATACTAGTGAAATGAACAACTAAACTTTGCAACAGTTTCTTGCCAGTAATAAGTTCTAGTATACTACTGTGAGAGATGAATGCAATACCATTAAATAGAGCCAAGTCATAAACTATGTATGGATCAACTATGTATAGATCAATGGCAATCATGGCTTTTATCTATACATAATCAATATGTGCTCAATATGTGCTCAATAATGAATTCTAGTATGTGATCATGTGATTACTTGTATATATTATAGTGCCAATCATAATAGCAAAACATGACAATCATGCTTTTATCTATACATAGTTGACCTATACATAGTTTATCATGGTTCAAATTTGTTTAGGAAAACAGTCCAATGAGTTCCAGTACAGTGTTGTGAGAGATGAATGCAATACCATTAATCAAAGTGAATCATGCCAATGAAATGAACAACTAAACTATGGATATATCAAGTATGTATTGATCCATGCAAAATCATTCAACACACTTATGAGGTCATAAACTATGTATAGATAAAAGCCATGATTTCAAACTATGTATAGATCAATGCAGAAAGAAATTCTATTCCCACTGCCAACAATGCTACTTTTCATCTTCTAAAAGATGAGCCTATGTTTTAGTGGACCCGACGGTTTATTAAAACACATTCATAAAAGCCCAAATTCAGGTTATAGTTTGTACATGTATATGTGTACATACATACATGTGTCTATACATTTAGACATGTGTGTACATACATACATACATACATACATGTGTGTGTACATATGTACACACATACATACATGTGTGTGCGTACATACATGTGTGTGTACGTACATAAATGCATACATACATACATTCATGTGTGTGTACGTACGTACGTACATACATACATGTGTGTGTACGTACATACATGCATACATGTGTGTGTGTGTACGTACATGTATATATACTTGTGTGTGCACATACATATACACATACATGTGTGTATACATATAGACAAATGGAATCAGTATTATGCTTTCATTGGTATAGATAGATTACATGGAGTAGAATAACACATTATTGTAATTTGTTCATTATGGGCTTATGATCCTTAGTAGTTGGTACTCCTTGCTGTATTTGAATAAATAATTGACTTCTTAATGCAATGAGCCTAGCAAATAGTCATGTTGTATCTCAATAGGTGATAGTTGATATCTCATAACTGATAGTGTTTAAATTGTCCACCTTTCAGGTCACTGATGGATCCCATGGAGAGTATAGAGGTCCAAGGAAGCATAGTTAGGAAGACCACATACACCCACATTCTCACAATTCTTTTTGCTTTTGTTGGCATAGCCAAAGTACTGGTAGCCCGAGAAGGTAGTCAAATGGGTAAACGAATAAGAAAAGGAAATTCCTTTTGTAGAGACATTATTCGTTCAAATGAGGTGGATTGTCATGATCAGATTTGGATGAGTAGGGCAGCCTTCTTTTCTCTAGCTCATATTCTGAAGCTGAAAGGAAGCTTGAGAGATACGATCCACTTGAAGTTAGAGGAACAACTAGTGATGTTCCTCCACACCCTTGGGCACAATCTAAGGAACCGCAAGATTGCCCATAACTTTGGGCACTCAGGAGAGATAGTCAGTCGATACTTCCACAAAGTTTTGATGGCTATCTTAGCCCTTCACAGAGATTACTTCATACCACCTAGTCCAAGCACTCCTCTCGAAATTAGTGGGAAGGATTGTTTTGAACCATTCTTCAAGGTAAATCACACATTGTTACAAGTTTATTGTCTAGAATGTTGTCCTTATCTTATTATTACTTGAGCATACATTTGATCAGTGTATCATATCCCACAGGATTGCATTGGAGCCATCAACGGAACCCATTTTCCAGTGCGAGTCAATGTCAACATACAAGGTAAATATCATGATAGAAAAGGGAACCTATCACAAAATGTTATGGGTGTTTGCTCCTTTGATTGTAAGTTTCAGTATTGCCTTGCTGGTTGGGAAGGCTCTACTGCAGATAGCCATGTTTTAGCCTCAGCTCTATCCAAATTAGATCCACTTGTAGTTCCCCCTGGTAAGCCAAATCACATTTTAATATACTCAAGGTTATGCTAAATGGTTCAAGTATTGACAATATATTTTCTTTATGTAGGAAAATACTATCTCATGGATGTTGGATATCCAAATGCACCTGGATTTCTCACTCCTTATCGGTGTACACGCTACCACTTGAAAGAGTGGTCAAGAGAAAACCCAATAAACTCTACACATGAGTTGTTCAACCATTGACACTCCTCTCTTAGAAATGCAATAGAATGTACATTTGGTATTCTGAAGCAGCGTTTTCCAATTTTAAGACATGCAACGTCTTATGATATCATAACACAATCCTATATTGTTTTAGCATGTTGCATACTTCACAATTTCATTACGATAGAGGATGGCCTTCCATCGGAAGAAGCTATTGAAGAGGAAGATGATCGTGATGGGATAGAGGTACCATTGCTTGAGACATATGGGTTGTCTCAGGAGGATAGAAATGAGTGGGCCCAATTTCGAGAAGATATAGAAAATAGGATGTGGGAAGATTATAGATCTCAAGAATAAATGATTTATTAGAAGAAAATGTGATTTATATGATTAAAATTGATGTACGCATATACAATGATGGTGTGTGATTTCGTTATTCTGATATTAGTTCTTGCTACATTCTAATTAAATAAAAAGAACATTAACTTTCAATTTCACACCTACATTATGTACAAAAATTGTTGATCATATCTGCAATACACAATCCAACTTGAAATATACATTACATTATTTTAAATGCAAGAAAGCACAATTATTATAAATCTTTGCATTGAGAAAGTACAATAACATGCTTCATAATGGGGCTCATGACTATTTACTTACCATTGATATCACCATTTTGTCTTGCTGGTAGTTTTTTTGATGTTGATGTGTTATCATCAATTATTGCTTAAAATGTGTATCATCTTCAGTTAAATGCTTTCAAGTTTATTAAATGTTAGCCTCATTGCATTAGGATGTATTAAAAAATGATATTTAAAGTTTATCTTCTTCAATTTTAAATGAAATACAATAAGGAGTACCAAATGATGAAGATCATAAACCCACTAGTAAGAAGAGAACAACGAATTTGTTGAAAATCCTATTTTTTTGATGTTATTGCTTGCCGCATTCCATTTAAATTTAAAGAGCAATAAATTTTAATTTCAGTTGTATGATTACTTTAAATCATAATACGTTTACCTATTCAATATGTTAGCCTCGTTCCATTATGACATATTACAAATTGATAGTTAAAGATTTTCACCTTCAAATTTAAATGAAATATAGGAAGGAGTACACAATGGCATATACCAAGCTCATGATGAGCATGGATGGATCTAATCATGTGAACCAGATGTGTTCTCCCATTACTTTGAGTGATATAGATGGATCCCTCGCTGTGAGCAACAAATTTTCTTCTTCAAAGAAGAAAATGTGGGCAAAATCGATGCAACCCAAGTTTCTAGACTTGCTCCTCGAACAAGTCCATCTCAGATGGAAAGGTGAAGGTGGGTTTAAAAAAGAGGCGTGGACTACGATAGAGAGGACATTCAATGCAGTGATGAACTTGAATCTGTCACGAGATCATTTTAAGAATAAGCTGAAAACATGGAAAGTAGGATATAAAGTAATGAAGGACTTGAAAAATACAAGTGGGTTAGCTTGGAATGAAGAAACTCAAACTATGGATGCTGAGGATTCAGTGTGGGATGACCTTTTGAAGTTAGGATGATCTTTGTACTCTTTTTATTGAATAAATTTCCCTTCTTATTTTAGCAATGAAAAACTTACAACCTAATCCATCTATTAATGCTTACATGTAGAGGAGAGAATTCAAAAATGCAAAAATGTATAAGAGGTCACCTTTCCAATATTTCAATGAGTTGGTTGTAATTGTCGGTAATGACATTGCTGAAGGGTTCGCATCTACAATGCCCCTTGATGCTAAAGAAGGGCACCCTATGAACGATGCATTTAACATGCTTGATGAGGATGATACCAATTGTGGTACACCTCTTGACAGCCAACCAGATATTGATGAAGAGTTATATCATTCCAATTAGTCGAGTGCAAGTGCTAGAGGGACTCCTCCACCATCATCATCAAGGAGGGAAAAGAGGAAGAAGACATCATTGGATGTGATATGCAAAACTATGAAGGAACTGAAAGATGGCCTCGGTAAGCCTCAGATTGTAAAAGTGGATAAATCTGAAGATGATAATAATTTGACTGCTGCATATACTGCTCTCAAAGTTGTCCCTGAACTGAGTCGAGCAATTTTTGTGAAAGCACGTGATACCTTTGTGCTTCAACGTAAAAGAGCCAAAGGGTTCTTGATGATGGATGAGGCAGAGAGAGTGGAGTGGATTGCAATGACATTTGGTACCATTTAGCTATTTCAGCTATTGACTGGATTGCAATGACTTATGTTGCATGATTACTCTATTCAATGGTTTTGCATTAATTTCTAATAGCACTAAACTAAAACTATATTGATCTCACATCACTATATTGGAACTCATTATTGAGCACATTTTGACTATTTAATTAGTGATCTCTCACAGTACTATACTAGAAGTCATTAGTGAACATATATTTACTATTTTATTAAACAAATTCTAAACAAACTGTTATAGCATGTATTGGACTGTTTTGCTAAATAGATTTGAACCATGATAAATTACATATATGTTAACTATGTATAGATAAAAGCCATGATTGTCATTGATCTTCCATGTATCCATACATAGTTTATGAGTTGGCTGTGTTTAATGGTATTGCATTGATCTGTACATAGTTTATGACCTCATAAGTATGTTGAATGATTTTGCATGGATCTATACATACTTGATATATCCATAGTTTAGTTGTTCATTTCATTGGCATGATTCACTTTGATTAATGGTATTGCATTGATCTCTCACAGCACTATACTAGAAGTCATTAGTGAGCATATATTTACTATTTTGTTAAATAGATTCTAAACAAACTGTTACAGCATGTATTGGACTATTTTTCTAAATAGATTTGAACCATGATAAATTATGTATATGTCAACTATGCATAGATAAAAGCCATGACTGTCATTGATCTTCCATGTATCCATACATAGTTTATGAGTTGGCTGTGTTTAATGGTATTGCATTGATCTATACATAGTTTATGACCTCATAAGTATGTTGAATGATTTTGCATGGATCTATACATACTTGATATATGCATAGTTTAGTTGTTCATTTCATTGGCATGATTCACTTTGATTAATGGTATTGCATTGATCTCTCACAACACTATACTAGAAGTCATTAGTGAGCATATATTTACTATTTTGTTAAACAGATTCTAAACAAACTGTTACAGCATGTATTGGACTATTTTGCTAAACAGATTTGAACCATGATAAACTATGTATAGGTCAACTATGTATAGATACAAGCATGATTTTCATGTTTTTCTATTATGATTGGCACTATGATATATATAGGTAATCACATGAGCACATACTAGAATTCATTATTGAGCAGATATTGACTATTTTGCTAAACAGATTTGACACAAATAGCCAGACACTGTTACAAAGTTTAGTTGTTCATTTCAATAGTATTGATCTCTCATAGCACCATACTAGAATTTATTAGTGAGCACATATTGAGTATTTTTCTAAATAGATTTGAAACAAATAGTTACCACATCTATTGACTATGCTAAGCAGATAACAGATAGAAATAGAACCATGATAAACTATGTATAGGTCAGCTATGTATAGATAAAAGCTAGTGATATACTTGTAAATTTCATTATTGAGCACATATTGAGCACATATTGATTATGTCTAGATAAAATCCATGATTTCCATTGATCTATACATAGTTTATGACTTGGCTCTATTTATATGGTATTGCATTCATCTCTCACAATACTATACTAGAACTCATTACTAGCAAGAAACTGTTACAAAGTTTAGTTGTCCATTTCACTGGTATTGATCTGTCATAGCACTTTACTGGAATTCATTAGTGAGCACATATTGACTATTTTGCTAAACAAATTTGAAACAAACAGTATGTATGTACATACGTATGTATGTGCATACGTATGTATGTATGTATGTGCGTATGTATGTACACACATGCATGTACGCATGTATACATACTCGATCTATGCATTGCATTGATCTCTCACAACACTATACTGGAACTCATTACTGAGCACATTTTTACTATTTTGCTAAGCATGTATGTATGTATGTGCATATGTATGTATGTATCTGCGTATGTATGTACACACATGTATGTACGTATGTATGTATGTATGTACGTATGTATGTACACACATGTATGTACGTATGCATACAAACTTGATCTATGCATAGTTTAGTCATCCATTTTATTGACATGATTGGCATTGGTCAAAACGCAAGATAGTTGTTCATTTCATTGGCATTCACATGATTGGCATGTGAAGTAATTCCAGATGGTTAATTGACTTTGTGTAATGGTATTGCATTGATCTGTCACAACACTATATTGGAAATCATTAATGAGCACATTTTTACTATTTTGCTAAGCATGTATGTATGTATGTGTGTATGTATGTATGTATGTGCATATGTATGTATGTATGTGCGTATGTATGTACACATGTATGTACATATGTATGTCTGTGCATATGTATGTACACACATGTATGTACGTATGTATACATACTTGATCTATGCATAGTTTAGTCATTCATTTCATTGACATGATTGGCATTGGTCAATACATAGTTTAGTTGTTCATTTCATTGGCATTCACACGATTGGCATGTGAAATAATTCTAGATGGTTAGTTGGCTTTGTTTAATGGTATTGCATTGATCTCTCAGAACACGTAGTTTATGATCTCGTAAACGTTTGGTATAGTTGTTCATTGCATTGTTAATTAGAGTTATATTTGAACCATACATACATGGAATACACAAGGAGTGGCAAATGATGAATGCTCAATTGTAGAACTTAAAAGCATATAGAAATGTGATTTGCTAGATGATTGTATAGTTCATGATTCTGTCCTATGTTATATCTATAGTCCTAATTTTCTTGCATATGTTTTTATTTTTTGTCTTTTTGTCCCTATTTGATTTCCTATGTATGTTCTCGTTGACAAGATTATCAAAAGTATTGAGGATTTCTGGTAGATGATTGTACAGTCATGATTTTGTCCCATGTTATATGTATATTCCTAATTTGCTTGGATATTTTTTAAACTTCTTGTTTTTTTTTCACAATTTGGTTTCCTATGTACGTGCTTCTTGACAAGATTGTCAACGGTATTGATAAAGTGTCTTTCTCTTGTATTTTTTTATTGCTCTTGATTTGCTGATATTGCAAGACCACACATGCTGATAAAAAATGAGCTATTTGATGATTGTTTACTGTGTTTGTAAACGGCCAATATTTCTGATGCCACTCCTTGGTGTACTCCATTAAAAAAATAATTAGGTTTTAATTTTTCAAGCATGTTTAGTTCATATATGCAAGATTGACCATCTAACAATACAGACAGTAATTGGAAGATTGAGCAGCATGAGAGGGTTTCCATCAAATGTGGGGCATAAGGGCATACATCATGGATTTCTTAGTGTTTTTGTATTTAACGGTGTGTCGTCGAATGTGGGGCATAAGGGCATACATCGTGGATTTCTCAGTGTTTTCGTATTTAAACGTGTGTTTTCACACCACCATTCAAATCATGGATATTGTTCTATCAAGTTAGCAAGTTTTCATATTGTTCATGGATATGTGATCTAGTTAGCAAGTTTTCATATTGTAGTAATTATGTTAAATTCATTATCAGAATTTCATGATGTTAAAATATGATTTATATGATTAATGATTTTCATGATTTTTTTTTTAAATTGCATGTAAAATATATGTAGCCAAAATTCCACATTTTTTAAGACCAATTATTGACAAAGCATCATTTTTCTTGTTAAAGTTATCATCAAATGTTTAATGTATGTGAATGTAAAATGGTATATTTTTTCCTATATAATATTTCATGTAAAATTTTAGGTGCATATTTTGTTGAATAATTAACTAACTTAATAAATTTATTAAAAGGGAGAGATACATAGAGGGGCAGAGAGTGCGGGATAGGAAGGGGGGAGGGAGGGACGGAGAGAGAGAGAGAGAGAGAGAGAGAGAGAGAGAGAGAGAGAGAGAGAAGCTTATGTGTTCTTGCATCTG
Source organism: Cupressus sempervirens (assembly GCA_028749045.1). NCBI lineage: Eukaryota > Viridiplantae > Streptophyta > Pinopsida > Cupressales > Cupressaceae > Cupressus > Cupressus sempervirens. Next base: position 227,912,928 of record CM053785.1, on the reverse strand, counting down.
TAGAAAGGTGTCTGTTGATGTGTGTTTTATGACTCACCAAATAGTAGAACAAAATACCGAAATATCTTATCCTCTCTTCAATATATATCTATCTATGACCTCATCAAGATCTTCAAATGTGTCCTCCCTAATTGAAAGCATTTTCCAAGTCGAAGATAGCTAGCAAAATCCTTTTGGTCTTTTCCTCCCTCCACAATATCCTTGTGGCATAAACTCCATTGAAAATGTTCAATGTTAGAATCAAGTGAGTAGGCCCTTTCAAGCTTGGACGAATAACACTCTCCCCTGGCTCTTTATCTGCTAGGAACTTAATGGTTTCATTCTGATGTTCACTTCGTGAAATGGAATCCTCTTCGGCAAAATATGGATCCTTAACCTCCTTATCCTTATCCTGTTCACCCTAATAGTTATCATTCTTCAGTGAACTCTCTTTGCAAGTTAACTCAACTAGGTACTTCACTTTTGTCATAGTTTTCACCCAACAGGTAAGGATGCTATCTTCTACAATTTTTTCTACAGGATCTATATCTAGATCATCAAAAAACTCCTCTTCCAATATTATTCCTATCAAGCCTAATTCCAGATCACAAATTATACGATGATTTTGGACTCTGTGAGCTATTGCTTGGACAATTTTTCCCACTGATAGGGTCTCTTCATTTTCTCCAGTTAGGAGATAAAATTCCTCATCCTAGGATGGCTTTTATATGGCGATCTCAAATTCTTAAATCCATGTAACAATTCACTCTTTATGTCAGCAAGGGTTTCCTGCTTTTTATTGGATGTCCGTTGCTCCACACTTCTAGCATATTCATCAATATCAAGGGCATTTAATAGATCAGGATATTTTTTGACATGCTCAATAGCCATTTCTTGTGTTTCCTCATCTATATCATCTATATCATGTCCAACTTCTTCACAATATATGTACTTAGCCATTTTCTTGGCAAGTTCATATGACTTTGGATGAATTCTAGTATCATCCAATGGATCCATAACATGTTTCTGGACGTTGCTTGTCCATTCCCTCTAACCCTTAAAAAAACCAATAGCATTTATAAAGACAAGTCGCTTCATAGCCTCTACAGTTGGTTGCTGTAACCATTACCTGCTCAACAACTTCATACTTTTCATCTGGAGTAATGAAATGTTCCAGTGAATGAAGCTTCAATGATAATATTTCTTTGCCAGGACTACATAATGTTGCAACCATGGCCAATGGATTCTAAAGATACCGACCAAGAGCCACAGCACACCTCACAATCCCTCTCTGTGTCGGCAACTGGTCCTAAGAGATGCGAGAATTCTCATATAGTGTAGGCAATAATTCATCTGCATAAACAACATTTATTGTGTCCAATCCTTCTGCCAAATCACATGGATGAAAACAAACACAGGGAGGGATAGAGGGAGGACACAAACACACACATATTTAGTGGCTAAGTCACAAGGTTCGAGTTTGAGTTCGAGTTCGACAATTATGAAGTTCAGATAAACTTGACAATAAATTCAATTCGACGATAAATTTGTCTTACATAATTTTTCAAAAATATATAATATATATGATCACAATTTCCAACAATGGTACAAAACATAACTTTGTACAAATGATTGCAAGTATGATTATTTTTTACTTTTCTTTGCTAATAAATAGAATTAAAATAAAAAATAATCATCATTTTATTTATTCTTGACTAACAAAATAAAACTGTGAATATTCAAGAATAAATAATAATAATGTAGTCTAATTATAAATTAAATAAATCATAAATATTTATACTTTACTCATTATAATCCTTGTGTTTCACTAATAAAATAAGATTAAAAAAATTTACATCAAATTCCAATTCCAATTCGAAAATGAACAACCAAACGCAAGAAAAAGATATTCCCAGTCATATTCCGTTCCAATTCCAATTTCTAAATTGGCAACCAAACACAGAATATGGATTTGAAAATTCATCTTCCATGTCAACCAAACGGTCCAACTATCTTCCTAAAATACATAACTAGGTTTTCGAAAACCTGGTTATGAGATAATTTGATTATGAGAGAAATTCATCTTCCCCAACCAAACGGGCCCTGAAGGATTACATTCATGCATGGCTCTCTGGCTCGAACTTTTCTATTTTCCCTTGCACACCGAAAAGATGGATATTCCATAGTTTTCTTCTCTCCAATCTATATCTTTTTCGGTTAACAATTTTGCCTCTTTTAAAACTAGAGCTTCTTGGAGTAGTTATAAAATCGCCCACTCTACCGGACATAGACTATTTCCAACTAATGCTTCATATTTGAAACTATTTTCATGGGTACGTAAATGTTGCTTTTAATCAATTTAATCATTACAACCTCTATGGTCTCCCGAAAATGTAAATGTCCTCATGATGGCCTTAGACTAAAATTTTGCTCAAATGTCGAGTGCCTCTGCACCATGGATAAAGGCTGTCTTCTGGATATTAAAAAGAAAGAATAAAGAAACTTTATTCTACCCAAATGGATGGAATGCCACCCATACAAAAAGATGGGTCCATTTATATTTATACTCCCAAGCTAATTTCAGACATGGATTGAATGCATAGTCAAGTAATTAAACAGAAAATCTGGTTGTAAACCACTACTCTATAATATATGACAAAGAAAGAAAATAATGTACCAATCAAAATATATAAGGATGTGGTATCCTAGAAAAGGCACGTCAATATAAAGGGTCGCATAATCTGGATTATGGACTGAATGTCGATGGTGACCCAATATACTACTCTATAATAAAGCACGGTGCATGCATAACGTGGACTCTCTCAATAAATAAATCAAAACACATTAAAGTAATAGAAAGTACCAAACGGCTTAAACATCACACACTAATATTTCATTCCTAGAGTAAAAGTGTTAAATAGTCAAAGTTTGACTTACTTTTCCAAGCTTAATTTCTTGGTTAGTGTGTGATGTTTAAGGCTAGCCAGAAAGTATAGATAGATGTTTTCAAACGAGAATGATAGAGGGGGTGTGGAAATACATACCATATAGAACCACTATTTTGATCAAAAAATTGCCAAATGCACACCAAAATCTTCAGCACGGACTCCAAACTGTAACTCCAAATCTATGACAAGGTTCCCAATCAGATTCAAATCTATATGCTTCAATATTGATTAAAAAAGAAGAAGAAATAAAAGGCTTTACCTCACAAAATTCATAAATCTTATACAAAATTCATTTAGGCAACCAAGATTCATTTAGGCAAGCAAGAGATATATTTTATAGGCAAACAAGATTCATTTAGGCAAACAAGAGATATATTTTATAGGTGGACAGATTGGATAGATAACAAAACCAATCTCTAATCCCACTTCCATCGATGTGGAAAAATAGTTTACAAAGTTTGGAAAACAAAACGATGGATAATAACTATGTATCTATTTACGTTATGCAATTAAAATGTTTATTTTTCTTTAAAAAAATCTATTTTATTTATATTTACATAGAAATATAAATTGTTGCATGGATAGGGGGTGGATGGGGGGTCTCCTAAGAGACTGAATCAGCCTCTCTGCTAATTAATTGTTAAATGAATTTTTTTAAATAGTAACTTTGTAGCATTGCAATTCAATATTTTTTATATTCTCAATATTCAATATAGCATATAAGTTTTAAACTTTTTTTTCATGATTAATTTTTTCAATAATATAATTTTGTATCATCAAATTTGAAAATTGTGAGATTTGTAAATTTTTATGGAATCCATTTATCTCATAAGTTCACAAGAAGGCAAAATAAGAGATGAAAAAGGTCCTTTTATAGTCTACGACACTAGCACCTACACATGAGAGATAGTAATGAGTGATCAAGTGCTTCATTCATTGTATGAAAGATGGATTCTCATGAATCATACTAATAAAATAGAGGTAAATGATTTTGACTCAAATGACATAATAATATGTTTTTATTTTTATTTTTTTATTAACATGATCTATATTTTTTTGTATACATTTTTATCACAAATTAACATACTTCAATTATAAAAAGACCTAAAAATGAAACTAATTAAATAATTTTATTTGCGACATTCTTGACAAAATGTCTATGTTTCCTTATCTAATTCAACTTTTCATTTTTCCTTTCTTACAAAAGTTCTTAAAGATTTAAAAAATGCTAATTTTAGATTGTTCTTAATATATTTCAATGAGAATAAAAAATGAGGAGCATTTATTTTGATTGGGATGTATTTATGATTTATTATATGTGAAAGATTAAAATCTAAAGAAGTAATATTGTAAAAAAATAATTTACAATGTTTAAGATTTTTTTCATTTTGATTGAAATATATGAAGACTTAAAGATATGATGCAGTGAGAATGGAAACACAACAACAATGCAAAATCTGATACCAATTCTCAAGGCTTTATTCATAAAATAACTATTTACATGCAATATGCCCGGTTGTAAGGCCTTCTGGGTTAGGGCCAAATGCAATAGCAATCACAAAACAAAAAATTTTGCAAGATCCCTCAAGATCCAACTCAATCCTAATCCCAACACTAGTCCAGATCCACACTTTGATAGACAACTCTAAGGAAATCTCAACTTGTGCTCGCAAGCCTACCCAGAAATCTCTTGGTTTACCAAGCCTCAGCTACTAGCCCTTCTCAAAATTTACTCCTACACTTCAACCTCTTCTCCAAGTTGGATGGCTATCTCTTAATCTACCTTAAGACTCCACAAAACACCCCTTCTTATACCCAACTAAACCACAACTCGACCTAGCCCATTACAAATTAAAATAAAACCTTACATTAAATGCCCATGCAAGCCACAAGTTGGCTACAACACAAATTAAATACCTATACAAAAATCAAATGCCAAAGTCGGCTCACAGACAACTCAGGCACCACAAAGACCAAGACCAAACTGAGTGTCAGAAACCACAACCGAGCATTAGCATTCCACCAAGCATAGCAGAGCTCCATCATTGACCAAGCCAACTCGAGAAACACTACTGTTGAGTCCTAGTGCAAACTAAGCCATAGTATATGCCGAGTGCCACCTCCATGGACTGAGTCCCTTCTCTAACCGAGCAACTCAGGAAACACTACTGTCAAGATCCCAATGTAAACCAAGCTTACAATATATGTTGAATGCCCCAAGCATCATGCAATACCTTCATTAAACAAGTCACTTGGTTAACATAGCAACCATGATCAACGCAGTATCGACTGAGTTCCACCAACTCCAAAGCCAGAATACCCCAACATACATGATTGTCAACCAACCAAGGATGCTCCTACATTAGACAACCCAGGTTCAAAAAGATGTTCTTAATAACTGGGAGAACATCTTTTGGGATTCAACACATAAATCCCAAATTGGTTCTTCACATACATATCCTCCAAGACCTTAACTTCTACACTCTTTCCCTTGATCTTCTTCTACTTCTTCACATCCATCCTCGGTCTACCTTCCACACTGATCTCTAACCCGCTTAGAATCCTTCATCTCAACTCGGCTGCCAATACTCAGGTTCCTTCTACCAAGCTCTTCATTCTGCAAAGGAATCAGGGAATGCTTCCTACCACCTTTCACAATTGCAAACACATTTTTGACACAATCATGCACATTCCTGCAATCATACTACCAAGGTCTACCAAGCAATAAATGGAAACTATTCATGTCCACAATATCACACAACACTTGATCCTTATACTGCCTAACCTGGAAATCAACAAGGCACTGCTCCCTCACTTCCAAAGCATGCTTACCTTGCAACCAACCAATCCTATAAGGACAAAGATGTCTCATTCTTTTCAAACCATGTTTTTGAACCATCTCCTCAGCAACAAGGTTATTTGTGTTATCACCATCCACAATCACCTTGCAGGCTTTACCACCAAACTTACAACAAGTCCTAAACAAACTAGTCCCCTAAAAAGATTACATTGTCCTCTAACCAATTAGTACTCGCCGAGCTAGTAAATTCTCTCCTTGCTCTAGTTTACTGTCATGGTCTTCAACCTCATTCACAACAGTAGCTCTTATGTCACCAACCTTAGGACATTCATAAAATATATGTCCTACTTATCCATGAACTATTTTGTATTCTTTGTAATTGTTTGTCTTCTTTTTTGAGATGTTAACTCTTCTTGTGAACTATAATTTGCAAATCAACATTCATTATATCTTGTACTCTATTAGCTGGTATTCGCAGATCATGATTTATTTTCATAGAATTCATTCCATCATAACTAATCTCAACAATATCATGAGTTTGAGTTTGTCCATGATTTGATTCACATTTATGCACTTGTATTTATTGTCTTTCAATTTATTTTTATTCATCTAAGTGTATAAAAAAAAAAATTGTATTCTCAATATATTTTGATTATCCTGAGATGTTCGTGTGCAATGTGTTCTCAGCATGTTGTCTCGTGTATGCTTCAATCTCTTTCATTATGAGGACTTCTAACTTCCTCTCTTTCTTCTCTTTGTGCATTAGCCATACTTGCTTTTGGTTTTCAAAATTCATTCTTAGGAAAGACACTCTACTAAAAGTAAATGCATTAACTTTAAAAGTCATATTTGAATTTACAACCTTTTAAACAATACAAAAGTATTGCACTATATCTTTATTTTAACATTTAATTGCATGTTTAATTTAGTTATTTTAATATAAACAGTAATAAATTTATAAATGCATTTGTTATAACTTTTAATTATTATAAAATTACTACAAAATATTATAATTTAATTATTATAAAAATAGTATAGAAATTTATAAATTATATTTCTTATTATATATTAATGTTTGTAATATAAATTATTTTTACTATTTACATTTTTTTTTGGATAGGTAAGAGGTTGAAGCCAAGATTAATTATTATGTGTTGTGATTAATTATTATTATTGTTTATTAACCACAAGTAGATTTGAACCCAAGACCTCTTCGATAAAAGACTCACAATTTACCTTTGTGTTGTAAGCTCTTGCCTATTTTTTAATATTTACATATTAATTTTTTTTAAAAAAATTGAAAAAAAAACAATAAAATAGATAAGATAAACTTACTTATTTCTATTCTACCATATTTTTATCAACCATTCCAAAATATGTCATTTAATGTTAGTGTTAAAAAAAAATACTAATTAACAAAACAATAAGATAAATCTACTTATTTTTATTCTAAAATATTTTTAGCAACAATTCAAAAAATATCACTTTTAATTAAATGCTAGTCAATGTTTTTTTTAATTACAAAATAAAGAATAAATGTAATATAAACTAATAATATAAGAATTTTAAAATAGATCAAAGAATTATCAAAACTTATTAACAATTTTATTAGAATATTATTAATTAGAAAAGATAAAAATAAAAAATAGTAAAATTAATAATTATATTAGAAAAATTATTAAATTAATAGTTTCATTAACAAATCATATAAAAATAGCAATTTATATTTTAATAATTAACTAAAAATATACTATATAATAAGCGTATAATATCAAATTTAAACATTATATCTAGAAGTTTAAATTTATAGTACAACTAAAATATAAAATAAACTATATTTTTTATAATCCCAAACTAAAAATGAACCAATATTATAAAACTATAATGTTAGGCACGCTAAAATTTAAAATAAACTGAATGAATTGTTCTAAATTGCAAGAAAAAATAAAGCATTCTACTTTTAAGCTAAAAATAGAAAAGTCGAGTTCCTAAAATAGAAGACAATAAAAAACAAGAGGGAATTTTCATATATATTTCACATTCAACATCGCTGGAATGAGTGTATCCAACTATCCGCCAATAGTGGGAGATTCATTAGAGATTTAAAGAAGATTGTGAAGATGGCAATGACAGCAAAAGGGAATGTTTTCCTAAGGGAAGTGTGGGATCACAATGTGGAGAAAGAAATGGAATTGGTAAGGGAAGTTGCAAAAGAATTTCCGTATGTGGCGATGGATACAAAGTTCCCTGGAACAAGTGTCGTGAAGGAGTTTGGAAATTTTAGCAGCAGGAGAGAGTACAATTACATGGGTATGATGGGAGATATAAATATTCTTTCTCTCATCCAACTTCGCCTCACCTTTGTAGACGAGAATGACAATCTTCCAGATCGTGGCACGGGGTAGCCCTGTGCGTGGCAATTCAATTTTAGGGAGTTTGATCTAGACCATAACCTTCATGCCCCTTACGCCATTGAACTTCTCAAAAAGAGTGGAATTGATTTCAAGAAGAATAATGAGATGGTATTGATGCCACAAGATTTGCAGAGCTTCTTTGGTCTTCTGGTATTTTTGCAATCCTAAAGTTCACTGGATCTCATTTCATGGATGTTATGATTTTGGGTATCTGATCAATCTTGTTCATTGGTGGCCATTGCTCTCCATGGCAAACCACTAGTTTGGGCTTGTGAGATTCTACTTCCCCAATGTTTATGATGTGAAGCATTTGATTAAGTATTGTGATGGCTTGTATGGAGGGCTTAGCAAAGTTGTTGAGCTACTCAAGGTGGATAGAGTGGGGACTTCCCATCAAGCTGGGTATGACAGTTTTCTTACCTATCGTGTTTTTATGAAATTGGAAAAGATGTATCCTCCAACATATATTAACAGGTTTGCAAATGTAGTCTATGGATTGGGGTAGGGCTACAGCAACTTTTTCAAGATTCTACATCTTTCTCTTCTATGCAAAGCCTATTGAAGTTGGGTTCCAAGATTTCTTCTCTTTTCTCATCATTGTAGTTTCAAAGCTTATTAGGCTTGGGTTTTATTTTCATTAAAGATTATAGTAAATTAAGTTGGTTTGATTTTGGAAGAAATGTTATGATTAAATATGCTTTAGTTGAAATTTTCTGGAATCTTTGTTTCTTATAGATTATCACCATTTAGATACTTAATAAGAAATGATCTCTTAAAAATCATTATATATGAAAATATTAATCAACAAATATAATTTATAAACATAAAATTTCATTGAATTTTTTAATACATTATTACAAACATAAAAGAAAGAATGAATTTGATCATACTCTTTTGAAATCCAAAACTCTCATGAGTTTCAAAATGCATTTTAATGTTTATCGTTTTGTTAAATCGATTGGAGAAAATGTTAATAATCACCCCCAAAATTAAAATCAAAATTGTTGTTCTTAGTCTATACCAGAAACGTGACGCGGAGTGCCAGTCAAGAAATGACCATTTCTGATCTATTCAAATATATTTTTAAATAATAATAAAATTGTCAAATAGAAATTACACTCGACTGGAGCATGAGTTTTGTTTACAAATTGAAACATTCAAACAGTTTTTTCAAAGACTACTTGCAACATCAACGGAAGTACAATTTTTTTTATTAAAAGAAAAATTACTTGCAGTGTTAGTAGAATTATTAGGGTTTTTAAATATCTAGAACCACAATAGAAGTATTAATTTATTTTAAGTCAAAGTAGTAGTTATTTATGAATGTAGAATAATATATCTTTGAAGTTTGAAATCATACACTACATATCCTCCAAGACCTCAATTTCTACACTCTTTCCCTTGATCTTCTTTTGCTTATTCACATCCATCCTTTGTGTTCTATAGGTCAACCTTCCACACTGATCTCTAACCCTCTCAAAATCCTTCATCTCAACTCAACTGCCAATACTCAGGTTCCTTCTACCGAGCTCTTCATTCTACAAAGGAATCAGGGAATGCTTTTTGTCACCTTTCACAATTGTAAACACATTCTTGACACAATCATGCACATTCCTGGAATCATACTACAATAAATGGAAACTATTCATGTCTGTGACAATATCAAAAAACAATTGATCCTTATACTGCCTAACCTGGAAATCAACAAGGCACTGTTCCCTCACTTCCAAAGCATGCTTACCTTGAAACTAGCCAATCTTATAAGGACAAGGATGTTTCATTCTTTTCAAACCATGTTTTTGAACCATCTCCTCAACAACAAGGTTATATGTACTATCACCATCCACAATCACCTTGCAGACTTTACCACCAAACTTACAACAAGTCCTAAATAAACTAGTCCTCTAAAAAGATTGCACTATCCTCTAGCCAATCAATACTTGTCGAGCTAGTAAATTCTCTCCTTGCTCAGGTTTATTGCCATGGTCTTCAACCTTATTCACAACAATAGCTATTATGTTACCAACCTTAGGAAATTCATAAAATTTATTTCCTACTTCTCCACATTTGTAGCAAGTACCCTTAAACTCACTTCTACCTATCCTTCTCTTCTTATCAATAGGTTTTGGTTCAACTTCAACACTCAATTTAGCTTTTGTTGAGCTCTCAGGTGCTTCTCCTTCCCTTTGGAATTACCTTGACTTTTCCTCTTCAATTTATCTTCTACCTTCAGGGCATACTGATAAGCATCCTCAACTGAATCAATCTTCAATATGCCAACCTCATGTCTTGGATATTGAATCTCAAACCATTAATGTACCGAGCTACCCTCCGCTTTGACATTTTCTATGTCCAAACCAAATAGTCAACTTGTAGAACTCCTTGGTATAATCTTTCATAGGTCACATATCTTTCTATTTTAAATACTACAACCTTTTGAATAACTCAAGTTCATAATTAGCAGGAATGAACTTATCTTTCAACTTAGTTACCATCAACCTCCATCTAGTCATCTTCATTTCACCTTCCCTCTCTCTATCTCTTTGTGGTTCTTTCCACCAAAGAGCAGCATGTCCTTTTAGCTTAGTTTGTGCCAACCTTACTCTGAGTGGATCCTCAATATCCTCTAACTCAAAGTAGTCTTCCAATTCACCAATCCAATCAATTAGGCCTTCAAGATTAAAATTATTGGTAAAGTTAGAAACCTCCATCTTATGCTTCAACTTCAATTGAGATCCAGGTCTAGCAAACTCACCATCCTTATTTCCCATAGGTCTCTCCACACGATTAGTTATATCCTCACCTATCGATCCAATAGCTTCAAAGTCTTCAGCAACCTTCACATAACCATCTTTAGTACCCACATGCCTAGGTACACCACCAAAATCACTCACAATTTTAGTATTCATGTCACTCTTCATTAACACCATCTCAGATCTAAATTTTGCTTTAATCTTCTCTGAGATCCTTTCCTACACAACATCACTAAGATCATCAATCTCCCTAGGGTCCAATCTTCTTGGAGGCATCTTCTAAGATCCTTTGCAAACCCAAGGCAATAAATCCATAAATCCAAAAGATCAATCGGCTCCACAAGATCGACCTTCTCTTCCAGCCTTCACCCAAGTCCTGGTGCAAAATGCCTGAGCAACTTCGGTGCTTGGTCTACACACTCAAGAATAACTATGCTTTCATTCCACCAAATGCAAAAATAATTTAAGGGTACCCCTACTAGAGGTAATCTAGATCGCTGCAAATAACTACATAGAAAAAGCACAACAATAATGCAAGATCTAATACCAATTCTCAAGACTTTATTCATAAAACAACTGTTTACATGCAATATGCCAAGATGTAAGGCCTTCTAGGTTAGGGCCAAATATAATAGCAATTAAAAAATAAATAGTTCTACAAGATCCCTCAAGATCCAACTCAATCCTATTCCCAACACTAATCCTAGCTAGTCCAAATCCACACTCTAGTAGAAAACTCCAAGGAAATTTCAACTTGTGCTTACAAGCCCATCAAGAAATCTTCTGGTTTACCGAGCCTCAGCTACTAGCCCTTCTCAAAATTCTCTCCTACACTTCAACCTTTTCTCCAAGCAAGATGACTATTTCCTAATCTACCTTAAGACTCCACAAAACTCTCATTCTTATACCCAACTAAGTCACAAGTCAGCCTAGCCCATTAAAAATTAAAATAAAACCTTACATTAAATTTCCATGCAAGCCACAAGTCAACTTCAACACAAATTAAATACCTATACACAAATTATATTTCAAAAGTCAGCTCACAAAAAACTCAAGCACCATAGAGACCAAGACCAAACTGAGTGTTAGAAACCACCACCGAGCATCAACATTCCACCAAGCACAACTGAGCTCCATCATTGACTGAGCTAACTCGAGCAATAATACTACTAAGTCTTAGTGCAAACCAAGCCACGGTATACACCAAGTTCCACCTTCATAGACCAAATCCCTTCTCTGACCGAGCAACTCAAGCAACACTATTGTTGAGCTCCCAGTGTAAACTAAGCTTACAATATCTGCCAAGTGCTCCAAGCATTGTTGAATGCCTTCATTAATTGAGTCACTTGGTTGACACATCAACCATGAAAAACTCAATATCGATCGAGCACCACCAAATCCAAAGCCAAAATACCCCAACATACAGGATTGTCAGCCAATCACGAATGCTCCTACATCAAGATATGATGATTGAAGTGTGCATATACATACATACATGTATCTATGTATATGCAGATTCATATATATACATACATTGAGATATACATATGCATATACTCCTATGTATCTTATTATTGATTATTTGCTTGATTAAAAATAAATTATAGTTTATATAATTTTATAATATTTAAATAATTTATATTTCTAAAAAAATTATAAGATTTTTTACATCCATCACTTTTATAGTCTAAGAATGTGAGTTTGAGTGGGAGTAGTAAACTTTACATACTCATTGTACTAAATTATACATGACTCTAAATAAATCATTCTTGAATTGATACTTATTGTTGTTCTGAAAAATAGTTTTACTATCATAGTTAGACCAAATAATATTTTTATAGGAACACTTATTATTATTTATTCTAAATCTATAATGAATAAGTGAACACACCATGTTGCTTTCTAGATAGTAGCTATATGGATCAAGATAGATCTTGAGAAATAGATAGATAGATAGATAGACAAGAAATAGAGGAAATGAGATATGTATAGAGAGGGGTGTGTTGGCTCCTAATTTAATAGTTTTGAAAATGACCAAGAAACCAGACGAATGCATCTAAAGCTAGCAACTTCCTATGATAAATGCACCTGACTGCAGTCTTGGGCCAACTATAAGGCATAACTCCTTCTTCACTTCAGGCTCTGCAAGACCCAGGCGGGTGGACCTCAGATTCAATTTAATATGGTACCAGTGCAAAACATATTCCTGAATCTATTCAAAGTAGATAAAAGCCCTTATATCTCCTAATAACTCATGCAATAACACAGATCTACAGTAGCAAATTGCAATCTATGAAATCCATAAGTTGAGTGAGGGTTAATTCCTTTCAGCCCACTACAAGACATGAAAAAGTGAATTTATTTGAATAAAAGAGTTTGTGCAAATGACATTCATATTAGCTTGCATCTAATTTAGTGATCAGCGCCTTATCCATTGAAACATAGAGTCATTACTAGCAGGATGACCTAACTTGTTTGCATTACAATCAAGTTTATCAACTGAAATCTCCAAATCCCATTCTTATGCAATATCCCCTTCATACACCCAGAAACCCTATCAGAATACTAAAGCATTTACCTAACTCCTTGAGTCATGAGCAACAATAGATCTAATACACAACTCATCCAAGTTGCCTTAAATCAAATGAACCTTATCCATTTAATCTCAAAGTTAATAGCACATGAAGAATTAGGAGACAGAACAAGGAAACTCAGATAATTCTTTTAAATCCCTTTTTATATTCATCCATGGAAAGACTGAATACATGAACTGGTAATACTAAATGAAACTCTAAATAATTCACATAATCTAGCATCAATCTCCATTTATCTCAAAAAACAACACATGAGAATGAACTGAAAATCTGCACAAGAGGTGGATGTGTGGCCTTCACTGCTAGAGCACAGCTCAATAGACAGGAAGCAAAACCATCTACAATCCCTGGTTTCAACAATAAAACATTGGAACCCTACTGGTATTACCCAAAGCAAACTGCCAACAACTACAATGAAAGAAAAATAGAAAGATATAGGAGAAGATGAATTCCTGGATCTAATCTATGCCTGACATGTGTCCACTTGGAATTCAATCTCCTGCAACTGAAAACCCCTTTGATCTTTTTTTTTTTTCATCATTACTTGTAACTAATTTGCAAAATATCTCTTGTTGAATGATGAAATCCTATGTTTGCCAAAATATTTGATTTGCATCAAGAATGCTGATAAAACTCCATTTAACTGACTTAGAAATGACCCCAACTACATTTTCACTATCTCTTACACATATTCAAGTCATTTTCATGTTATGAAATAGTTCTAAACTTTGTCACCTGAATACAGTTACAAATTGGGAACCTGAGAGAAAACCTCCTATAGCTTGAACAAACTGCTTCTAGTGTAAAAACTAACTCCATAATCGGAAAATTCAGATTCTTCCGATTCTGACAATATATAACATCGCATATTTGTCTTATCAGGAACCTCTAGAAAGCCAGTTTGAAAAATACCCCTCTGTTATAACTACCTCAGGTCTGCAACCTTTGAATATTAAAAATTCAAAAATTTAAAATGTTCCAATGCTTGAACTTTAGCAAAATGACCTTTTTGAATTTAAAACTCACTAATGCTGCAATTGCTTATCAAAAAAAAAATAACAATAATTTTTTTTTATTTCTTTCAAATTTTCCCACCCTCTAAATTTGGGTCAAACTAGGTTTGACCGAATGCCACATGTCACTTCCTGACTAGTCAACCACTACCACTAAGTGCCACCTATCATGATTTAATTGGCCTACTCGTTGCACTACCATGTCATCATCTGCCTTAACCCGGTGCCATGTGTCGCCTTCCCACAATCCCACATTATTTATCCAGCGTGCATCTTGGTATTGCGGGCAAGTGCCCACTGTCCATCTCGCCATGTGGTGCGATCTAATGCCTCCTTCATTTGAGCTGCTATTGGTCGCCACATGTCATCTCAAGATTTGCTATTGGGTCCACCTCATCTCTCTGTTGCAAGTATGCCATGTCATTTCTAAGCGGGCCCACTGACACATGTCAGTTAGGGGCTTTCCTACATTACAATCAACAGGGTGTTGAATGTGCATGTGGGAATGTGCCTACGCAACACATGTTCACCATGCCATGGCAGCATCCTGTTCACCCGGTCATTAAGCTCACCATGTCATTGATGACATCATCACTTTGTTAGCGTCTTCATTCAAAATTTTGTTGCGGACTCCATGTCAGCTAGTCACAAGGTGGGGCCCTTCTCATCATAATGCAGCTTTACAAAATGCCCAAGTCTTTTGGACGTTATGCATATTGAGTAAGTTTATATTTAAACACAAAAAAATTTCAACCCACAACCAATGTGGGATTAAGTGTTTTAATGCAAAACCACTGCGCTTTTCTTCCTGTTTGCAAGTTTTGCTTCTATCTGTTGCAAGTTCCCCAAGTGTTTTTCTAGCACAATGGACAACTTGAGGTCAAATGTAAAGCCAAATATGTCATATATGTATTATAGGAAATCTAGTGCATCCTGGACCTCATCTTTGATCTGAGATCTTGTGCAAAAATATGAGCATCATCTTGTTGAAGTCACTGAATGCGAGTTAGACCTGTCCAAGCACCATTGAGTTCATTTCGATGCAAAACACTACAACTAATCAAGTGGAGTAGTAATTCTCTATAGGATCGAACTCTGTTGTCAAACATCAGGCAGTGTCGTATTAACCAAGCCTAATCTTTCATGGCTCGTAATTTTCTTCAGCACTCTGGGGTGTATCCCCTACTTGGCATGGATGGTGCTGGGCGGATTGCCTTGGATGTACCCAAGGCAATACAAATAAAATGGCATATCCCTTATACTGATGGAAATCCATGTGCAGAAAATGTATCCCCTCCCATGTTCTTTGCCTTTTTTTAAATATATTTTTCAAGAAGTGACAACACAGATTTCTTCTTTTCCCCATTTGAGTAGATGTACCCTTTAGGTTTGTTCAAAGAAAAATAAAATTTCTTCTGTTACTTCTTTGGAAGGGTCTTCCCATCAATGTAGATAGCATCTTTCAGAGGATTGATGTGAGTCTGAGGAGTCTTACAGATAGCTCCATTTACTGCCACTCTTCTTTCGAATATAATCTCTTCACTGACATGCCTAGAAGCCAATTTTTTTTTTTGTAGCATATTTAAATGTAGATTGTGCTTCCCATAGGCATCATCCAAACAAGTCATTTTGTCAAAAACTCAATGCAATGGCTTCAAACAGCATGAGATTTTATAAGTAATACAGAATTGAATGTCATCTTAAAAATTATCATTAACTTCAACCTTTGTGAACATTCTCATACAAAAGAACAGCCAAGTTGTTCTTCAAAGCACATGCCAATGGCATCATGATGTTAGGGTGGCTTAATTTGTCATGCTTCTGGAACTCTTCAATGCATGGTACTATGCATCTTGTCATTGCCTCAACATACATGCTTAAAAAGGATGTTAAAATATTTAGCACCAAACTTGTTTTCCCTTCCTCCAGTGTAAATTCTAAACATACTAGTTGTGTGAGATCATATTAACATCAACCCATGTCAATGCCCTTCCTGACCTGTAATATTGGAGCTTTCTGATCTCCACCATAAATTAGTCCCTTAATTTCAAATGGAGTTAAAATTTTGTATGATGACTTAAAACATTGTACCATTACCCCTTCATATTGTGACATTCCAATCTCATTAACACTTTCAATCCTTTTCGTCCCACACATCAATGTCAAAAATGACACTACATGCACTTATCCATAGATCATAATTCGGTGGATGTAGTGGCACCTTCATTTTCTTCATATACTTAACTTCCCCCAGCACTTTGTCTGTTTGACCCACTACCATATAGAGAGTCGTCATCTCATTTTACACCAAAGTGTGATGCAATTAGTCGGGCCCCAAAGTGGGTCCGGCTAAAAAAAATTTTCTTTCGGAAAACTGATCCAGTGAGATCTTCAAACTGACTGAAATCAAAATCGAGCATTGAATTATCTTTAAAAACTCATTTTTATCCTTTACTGCCAACTGTCATTTTCATGCCAGAAGGTCCTTTGAGTGGCCTTAAAAACTGATCCAAACACCTGACCGGGCTCTAAAATCTAACACATTGATTCTCTATTCTGCATTCTTGCACTATGTCGAATCTCATCTCATGACGAATTTGGGGTCAAAAGATATTCACTGTCAAAGTTGACCTCTCATAACTGCCTGCAATAAAACATGTTAGAAAGCAATAAACTGGGTCCAGAATCAACTTCAAAAACTAAGCAAATAGACACTTGGAAGAACAAAACTTGGGACGTTGGTTCTCTGTCATGAGGAGAGTACAAATCTACAATTTGGGCTCATTATGAATAATTGGACACAAATGGCGGACAGTCAAAGTGAGCTACTTGGATTTGTTGACTGGAAAGAATGACAAGAAATCAATTTTTGCAAATGGAATTGACTTAGAAAAGTGTGGAAATGGATTCGTCGTGACTTAAAAACTAACACACTTGGATTATTTTTAGAGGACAACATAGGGGTACAATCCATTCGATCTTACCAATCACGGATCTCAAGTTATGACATCCCAAACAGGGGTACCAAACAATCTGCAAATACTGACACCAGTAAAACTTTAGAAATTACATTTGGAATCACATTTGAAAACTAATCAAACAAACTCGTTATGAGATGAAACTTAAAACATAACAAGTCTCTGCGTCTATAATGCAATGCAATAGGAATTTCAACATTTGGGTCAACTGGGTCAAAGTTATAACACGTCGAACAAGGCCTCCCAAAATTATGTGCAAAGTGCAAATGCATGAAAATAGTAACTGACCAACTTTGAGGGGCTCGAAACCTAATCAAACGAACTCAAAATGACTCAAAATATGAAACATAAGTTCTTGGGTATGGACACTAGATATTTCCAAAGTGGCAGGTCATGACACATTTTTGGGTGCGAGATATTCACTGGCAAACAGGGCCTCCTGTCGCTGTTTAACACTTCGGGTAAAAATGCAAATTTAGAACTAGCTCAAAACAAGACTTCACAAAATGACTCAAAATGTCAATTTATCATCATGGAACACTTAAACGCACTGAATGGAGGGTGTTAGAAACATTAAACACCTTAGGGGCCTCAAAGGTATAGCCGGGTACATATGCATTAAAAGTGCTCATAGGGCTTAATTTTCTCAAAAGTGATCAAAATTTGGGCTACAATTTTGAGTGCCAACATGGTGAAAGGTAAATAGAGGGGTAGGATAAGATAGATATGCAAATGGAGAATAATGGGTATATAAGAGGTGAGTGATAGATAGATCAAAAAGAAACAAAGGATTTAGGATATGTATACAAAAGAGAAAAAGGTAAAGAGGAGAGATAAAATAAAGAGAGGGAGGGAGAAAGGAGTGTCTATTTACATATAAGAAAGATATAAATAAAGAGGTAGGGAAATAGACATGAAGAGTTTATGAATAATTAAATTCAAGAATATCATCAAAAGTATACAATACTCTTGACTTAATCCTTGCACCCTTCAAAGATGCAAATACTGGTTTATAGTAAATTTGACTTATAGTATATATAATTTATTTCTGATATAACATAGGTCTATTTAAGCCTTTTGGCCTCACCAATAACAGCCAAGCATCTTCATTTATTTAATTATTTTCATACATTTTCATTGTTGGTTCTTTTTGGACATGACTTGTGGATTATTCCCACAGAGATGAAATACATTTTAAGTTAGACCCTTTGCTATGCGTATAAGAATTTTTCTATCCTTGGTGAATAAGCACCGATTAAGTAGTTTTCTTCACCGCAGTCATTCGTGTTTGTTGTTGTTAATATTTACGAAGGAAATATTGTGGGTTGAGAATTGATGAGTCCACCGGCAAAAATTGACGGAGTGTTGGTATATATACTTTGGTCGTCATCTCCAATCTGAGGAATTGGTAGAAAATCAATTAGGTTGAATAGTCTTTTTTAAGGGTTATGTTTGTAACAGAAAAATCTTTGATTCATTATGCAAATCATGTCTTTACTATTTCAAAACAAAAAATCAATAGGTTTCAGCGCCAAAGTCCAGATATTAATGTTTTCAACAAGTGTTGCCTTACTTTTTATTTTCCTTCCACCAAAACAAATTTGGTTTGAGATTTTCATTTAGTAATTAATTGGTTAAGATTAATATTTCCATCGCTAGATATGATGCGCATAATATAATTCTGACTTGGAATTTTTTGGCCCAAGAAATGCCTCCAAGAGCTTTTAAATTTTCCTCACTTGGTGTTGCCTATGTAACTCTCAACGAGCAATTAAATTATGGATTTATTTAGTGTAGATCTCTCTCTTTGTGTATCGCTGAAACTTAAGGGTTTGTTTGGTTATGAGAATAGAAATATGGGAATTGGAATAGTTGTTATGGAATAGAAAATAGGGATAGATATTCCTATTTTTGTTTGGTTTAGTCAAAATTTGATGGGAATTCAAGAACCCAAAAATTTATATTTTCTAAAATAAATAAAACTGGAATAAGAATATGTATTCCAATTCCACCTATTTAGGTGGAATTGCATATGTTCATTTTTGGGCTAAAATTAGAATATGTATTCATATTTGCAATTTTGATTTGGTGCACCCAAACAAAGAAATCAAAATTTTAAGAACTTACATATGCCTATTCCACTCATATTGCCACTACCAAAGAAGCCCTTAATGTTAGTGGACATTCCATTTTTAAATGTTAATTACAGGACATTCATTTTTTTATGAAATATTTTTGCTCTATGAAATCAACACAGATCCTTTCACTATTTTAGTTTTGGCTTAAATTTATGAAATGCCCATATTGTGACCAAAATATGTCTCATGATTTTGATAGCCATTAATCTCAGAACTAACATTTTCATCTCATTATCTTTCTTTTTGAAAATTTCTAGAAAATTATTAATTGGACAATTGTATCTTCGCAATTTTTAATTCATGTTGATCTTGATCTAAATCATTCATTGTTTACAAATTTGCAATGTTATTACTCAAATCCAATTTATTCTTTGTTAAAAATATGGACTATATTATTAAATTAGATTTGTTCATTTAAAATATGTGATCATGATACAAGAAGGGGAACAAACATGTCCTATTCTACACTATTCTCAATAACTCATCCAAACTAATAGAAATATCTGGTGAAATATCATGTATTTCTTTACCTTTTCTCAGGGACAGAGTGCTTCTACTCATCACTATCTTTGCAGGAGTAGGTGAAAGGGTGTCACCACTCGATCTTGCTTGGATATCAGTGATTTAGACAATAATTGTAGTACTTGTCACTGCTTGATTTGTCTCCTTATTTTCCTCAATTGGAGGTTCTAACATATTTGGTCCTTCTTGACCTTTGGTAGGAATATCTACACTTGTGTCTTTATTTGATTCCTCTACCTCTTGCTTCTTTTTCTTTTTCTTTTCTTTTTTTTTCCAAGGACTAATGTTGCTTGACAACTGGAGTGTCAGGTGTAGCGACATGAATATGTGAAATGGTACCTTGCAGACTCGACACACCTAAACTCTCTTCATCACTTTGATCATCTTGGATGGTCATAGTCTTAACTTTTCTCTTGTGTTACTTCTTTAGTTACGAGACCAAAATATTTTTCCATAGTAACTCATTCTGGTGAACTACAACTTCAATTTTATTCTGAACAACCATAAAAATTCAGAATTTAGGAACAAGTCGGTTCCTATACTTCTCCAAAAATGTTTCCTTCTGTTCTTTTGACAAATCAAGCAAAATCTTGGCTAATATGCCTTCTCGTATATCTTTCTCTACTATGGATGCTTGTTGCCATCTTTTATCTAGTCTATTGGATAAATCAATTGGAATCTTCTTCTCCAATTTAGTAGGAGCCAATTTATTATTTTCCATCATATTAATCATGGCCTCCTCTACTTTAGTTTTGTCACCATTATTCAATGTATCATACTTTACAAATCTAAATCTAGATAAGCCTATAGAGCTCTAAATATCAACACATACCTCATCAATATTTATTGGTATTTTGGAACTTGTGACTTGGTTTTGTCCTAATTCTTCTAGTTTAGTCCTCTCTAAATCATCTTCTTCACCTTCTTTCTTCTTTACTAACCATATTCTCTTTGGATGGTTCACAAGGGCTTGAGTTTTCTTCTTTTTTTTGTGCTAGAGCCACTTGGTCTATAACCTTGACTACCCCTTTCTTTACTGAATGCTCAACACTAGTTTTTGCCTCACTATTTCTTGGATTGGTTGGTGTAGGAGGAGAGAGAGGTGATACTTCTAGCTTCTTTTCAACCTCCTTTGCCTTAGACTTTGTGATCTTCATAGTTTCAACCTTCTTTGCTGGTGGAGTGATCACTACTAGGGCTTTACCTTGATCTTCTTCTTCTTCTTCCTCATCATTACTAGTCACTATCTCCTTCTTCATCTTCTCCAAGACCTTGTGTAAGCAACAAAAGTACTTTGCCTTTACCTTATATGCTTGGTTTCTCCTCTAGGTCTTCAATCATTTTCTTTCTTTTCTTCTCCTTAGAAGCTATTTTGATATCAACAATAATTCTTTCCTTAGCTTCTTCATACTTACCAAAAGGTTTTTCTTTGGTATCAATTTCCTCTTTAAGTAGTGAAATAATATTTGCACTCACAATGTCATTATCAACCTCATAATCAAATGACGTGAGCCATGCTTTTCTAGGCTTGGCTACCTATACAAATGTATTATCCATGTACATCAAATTCTTTGCCTTTCTAATTGATGCCAAGTTTTCTGTCAACTCTAGTCTTTGCAACTTGGCAAGATCATATTCATGATCCTTCGTAACAATTTTCCACACCTGGTCAACTACCATACATGACACACTATTAAATCTTCTAGATTGATAGAATTTGTGAGAAATTACTTTCAATGCAAAATCAATTATTAGATCAATGATGGTAGAGATGGACAACCCTTATCCATTCCACTCAATCTTTGTGTTTGCCTCAAATTCTTCTCTGTTTAGACAATGTACAATCTTCTTCCTATCAATTGTATGATACCCTATAACCTTGTGAATCATCTTCTTTGATATCTCAATAGGTCCATTATCTAGCCATAGCTTCATATCATGGTTTTTCTTAGTACTTCCTTGATCCATTCAATCTTGAAATTTCTTAAAAAATCTAGGACATGAGTTAAACCTTTCCTCTCAACAATTTTTAATTTGTCCTTTAAGACTCCTTCGTCACACAAATTTTTATATGCCTCTCGAATCTCATAGTCACCAACTTCTCCAATCTTACACATGTAATAACTTCATACATCATGGATCATGATTACTTTAGGTGGTATCAAGGATAACACACCCATTGAATTTCCTTTCATAGCAATCTCAAGAATAGCTCAAAATTTTGGTGGAGGACAAGTATCACTCCTAACCAATTGAATGTTACTTACCTCCATTCCTTTGCTCTTTCCTATTGATGATAAAGCTTTCATATTTCCTTATTAGGGTTTGAAACTTTTCCTTTCTCTTTGAACAACTTGATACAACTTAAATCTTTATGTGATCAAACTTTCACCTTAGGTCACAAATACAAGTCACTCAAATTGCTTTGTCACTCAAATTTCTTTGTGCTCTTGAAATTTGAATGCAAGATATGAAAAATATCATCATGTTTTCAACTTATATTTACTTTTTCTTGAATTAGGGTCTCCATTAATGTTGTTGTCACTATCTAGTGGAATCTAGTTGTCTTGGTTGATATTGTGCCTTTTGAACTTGGTTTACATTATATAGCTTGGTCCATTCAATCTAACTCAACCTATACATCAATTTGACATTTGAAGTACTCGGTGCAATGCTCAGTCAATATAGATAATTTTACCAAAGTTTGATACTAACTGTGTAAATGATTCTTTTGCACTATTCTTTTCATAGATATGTTCTTATGCAGATATGAACTTTAGCACATTTTATGTTAGGAATTGATGTAAGATAAATCATTAAATATACAGTTCCTTATATACCTTTCTTGATCAGTTGGAGATGGTGTGATCACCTTCTCCATTGGATAGGGTGAACTTGACTTCACTTGTTCCACTACCTCCAGCTTCCACTTTTTCCTTCTAGGTTTGATTCATCTCCTTTTTTGTTTGTTCAACATCCACTTTTTCTTTACCCTT
Organism: Cupressus sempervirens; assembly: GCA_028749045.1. Taxonomy (NCBI): domain Eukaryota; kingdom Viridiplantae; phylum Streptophyta; class Pinopsida; order Cupressales; family Cupressaceae; genus Cupressus; species Cupressus sempervirens. The sequence continues at coordinate 227,889,793 of CM053785.1, read as the reverse complement.
GTTGTGTTCATTTTTTGGTATTGGTGCTTGGTTCCTACAATTCTTATTCACATGTCCAATCTTGTGACAATTAGAACAAACTTTCTTAGGTGCATTATTTGTCCAATAGGATTTTTCCTATGATATGCATTCATATGCTCTATGTCCAAACTTTTGACAATTGTAACAATAACCTTCAAATCTAGGTGTAGTAGATGTATTCTTCATTCTTGATCTACACTCGTGTATTTGATGTCCTTTCTTCTTGCAGCAAAAACAATAACCAATAAACTTAGGTTTAGAGTTTTGCATGCTATTTTTCTTCTGCAGATGTTTGTCGTATGACAAAGTTTACCATAATGATAGCATGTAGGATTTCCTTTTGGCTTTGCATTCCTCATCTCTCCATTTTTGGATGATTCTCCTTCTTCAATGGATGAATGTTGTTTTATATGTTCTTGTCCAAAATTATTTCCAAATGACCTAGATGATTTCATCAATTCTTCAAGGTACTTTATTGCTTCATTAGGCCTATTCAACTTCTCCACTAGTTCTTTCTCAGTTTTCTATTCATTCCTCAGTAAGTCAATTTATGATCTCAGATTTTTTATTTCCATGTCCCTCCTATTTATCTCCTTATTTCCAAGCATTAGTTGATTCATCATGTCTAGTTGAGTGTTTGTAAGATTTTGCACATCAGATGACCTTTCTTCAAGTTTGATAGACATTTGTCTTTTGTTTTCCTCAGCCACAACCTTGTCTCCTTTAGCTTTCTTCTTTTGTTTGATCATTTCACATAACATTATTTTTTACTGAACTTCATATTCCCTTTTTAACCCTCTGACCTCTTCATTCAGGATATTATTCTTCTCCAGTAGATATGCAATTGTTGCATTGCTTTAAATTAGAATTTCCAATGTCAAATAGTCCTTGGGTATCTACTTCTATGTAGTTCATGTCATTTAGGTGAATGGCCATTGGGTAAGTGCACCAAGTTGTGGTGTCAAAAGGGGGGTATAACTGGACACCTTTTTTTTTAAATCAACAATTTCTGAACTTTGATAAGAATTTGAAGATAGTTACACTCAAAATTTTAAGATATGACAAAAAAAAGTAGTAGTCCTTTAAATCTAGTTTCTAAACTACTAATTTTTTTTCAAAATGGTTTAGTTTTAGGTCCTCAAAAAAGGTGGCCACAGAAAGTGGTAGTGTTTATTCAGAAAAAAACATAACATAATACAAAGTGTGGCCCCCCTAAAATTTTAACTTTTTTTTTGAAATTCTTTAATCGCTCTAGTCAAAACTTACTTAACACTATGTAGTGTATCCACAATTTTTTGGGTAATTTTATAATGTGTACCTTTTTTAATGAATTTTTTAATTGGACACATCCCAAAAATGTGAAATATCTGTGTGCACCCCCTAGAAATGATTGAAAACTGATCTAAAATCAAAACTTTTTTTTTTTCAAAGTGTGTAGAATGGAGTCTAGTTTCTAAAAAACTGAGTTGCTGCAAAATTTGACAAACGAGCTAAAATCTATAGCTTAATTAGTACATGTTGGTTTTTGATAGAAAATGGACATACATTCAAAAGAAATTATAGTTGAAAGGCTTGAAATAATTCAAATAAAAAATAAATTATATGGTTATATAGCTAACACAAAGACCTACAATATCATGTAACCTAATTTTATTGATGCTCAAACACAAGGAAACTTGAAGGAGAGCACACAAGAAAAACTAATCATTTTTTGTATGCTTGCAACAAAACATGTCTTAGACCAGTTTAGAGACTCCAAACCTTTGGGTTGGATCCCCAAGGCAAAACCAAGCCTTAGGCTTGGTAGAATGCAAGGTTTTAAATAGTGTGTGTGCACTATAGCACGTATGCGCTATTTTAAGCTTTTTTAATTTAGGTCTTAGTAGTACGTGCGTGCTTTAGTGCACACACACTATTAAGACCTAAATTTCAATAAAGAGGGAAGGAGAGAGGCAGAGAGGGTAGAGAATGAGAGAGATTAGAAGATAAGAAGAGAGTAGGAGGTGGGATAGGGAGAGAGGGAGGGAGGGAGGGAGAGAGAGAGAGAGAGAGAGAGATCAGAGAAGGTGGGATAGGGAGAGAGGGATAGAGAGAGAGAGAGAGAGAGAGAGAAAAAGAGAGTAGGGGATGGGAGGAAGAGAGAGAGGGGGGATGGTTGTATGAGAGAGAGCAGGGGATGGGAGAGAAAGAGAGAGAGAGTAGGGGATGGGAGAGAAGAGAGAGGGAGGAGTGAGAGAGAGTAGGGAGAGAGAGATGGGGATGAGAGTGTGTGTGAGAGAGAGTAGGGGATGAGAGAGAGAGTCTGTGTAAGAGAGAGAGTAGTGGGTGGAAAAGAGAGAGTAAGTGATGGGGGAGGGAGAGAGAGAGAGAGAAAGAGGGAGTAAGAGAGAGTAGGGAGAGAGAGAGAGAGATGGCGATGAGAGTGTGTGTGTGTGAGAGAGAGAGAGAGAGTAGGGGATGAGAGAGAGAGTAGTGGGTAGCAGAGAGAGAGTAGGGGATGGGAGAGAGAGTCTAAGATAGAGAGAGTAGGGGGTAGTAGAGAGAGTGAGAGTAGGGGATGGGAGAGAGAGTAGGGGGGGAGAGAGGGGGAGAGAGCAGGGGTGGGAGATAGAGAATAGGGGATGGAAGAGAGAGAGAGAGAGAGAGAGAGAGAGTAGGCAATGAGAGAGGGAGTGGGAGAGGGGGAGAGAGGGGATGGGAGAGAGAGAGAGAGAGAAGGGGATGGGAGAAAGAGAAATAAAGTAGGGGTTGTGAGAGAGAGAGAGTAGGTAGTGGGAGAGGGAGTGGGAGAGGGAGAGGGAGAGAGAGAGGGGATGGGAGAGAGAGTGAGAGTGAGAGAGAGTAGGGGGAGTGAGAATGTTAGAGAGAGAGAGAGTAGGGGATGGGGGAGAGTAGGTGGTGGTAGAGGGAGTGGGAGAGTGAGAGCGAGAGAGAGAGAGAGAGAGAGAGAGGAGAGGGGGGATGGGAGTGTGTGTGTGTGAGTGAGAGAGAGAGAGAGTGTGTTTGTGTGTGTGAGTGAGAGAGAGAGAGAGTAGGTGGTGGGAGAGGGAGAGCGAGATAGAGAGAGGGAGAGAGAGAGAGAGAGAGAGAGAGAGAGAGAGAGAGAGAGAGAGAGAGTAGGGGGTGGGAGAGAGAGAGAGAGAGAGTAGGGGATGAGAGAAAGAGAGTGAGAGAGAGTAGGGGGTAGGAGAATGAGAGAGAATAGGGGATGGGAGAAAGAGAGTGAGAGAGAGAGTAGAGAGGAAGAGAGAGAGTAGGAAGTGGGAGAGGGAGATGGAGAGAGGGGGGGATGGGAGTGGGTGTGTGTGTGCGTGAGAGAGAGAGAGAGAGAGTAGCCTGGGATGGGAGAGGAGAGAGAGTGAGTGAGAGAGTAGGCAGTGGGAGAGGGAGTGGGAGAGTGAGAGAGGGAGAGAGAGGGGGGATGGGAGTGTGTGTAAGATTGAGAGTAGGGGATGAGAGAGGAGAGAGAGTAGGGGATGTGAGAGAGAGAGTGAGAGAGAGTAGGGGGTGGGAAAATGAGATAGTAGGGGACAGGAGAAAGAGTGAGAGAGAGTAGGCGGTGGGAGAGGGAGAGCGAGCGAGAGAGAGAGAGAGGGGGGATGGGAGTGTGTGTGTGTGTGCATGTGTGTGTGTGTGTGTGAGAGAGAGAGAGAGAGAGAGTAGGGGGTGGGAGAGGAGAGAGAGGGGGGATGGGAGTGTGTGTGTGTGTGTGTCTGTGTGTCTGTGTGTCTGTGTGAAAGAGAGAGAGTAGGGGATGGGAGAGGAGATAGAGAGTAGCCTGAGAGAGAGAGAGAGAGTAGGGGATGGGAGAGAGAGTGTAAGAGAGAGTAGACAATAGGAGATGGAGATGGAGAGGGAGAGGGAGAGAGGGGGGATGGGAGTGTGTGTGAGAGAGAGAGAGAGTGAGAGTAGGGGATGGGAGAGAGAGTAGAGAGGGGGAGAGAAAGAGAGAGTGAGAGAGAGAGAGTAGGTGATGGGAGAGGGAGTGGGAGAGGGAGAGAGAGAGGGGGGGATGGGAGTGTGTGTGCTAGAGAGAGAGAGAGTAGGTGGTGGGAGAGGAGAGAGAGAGGAATGGGAGTGTGTGTGTGTGTGTGTGTGTGAAAGAGAGAGTTGGGGATGGGAGAGGAAAGAGAGAGAGTAGCCTGAGAGAGAGAGAGAGAGTAGGGGATGGGAGAGAGTGTGTGTGTGAGAGAGAGAGAGAGAGTAGGCAGTGAGAGAGGGAGTAGAAGAGGGAGAGAAAGAGGGGGGATGGGAGTGTGTGTAAGAGATAGAGTAGGGGATGGGAGAAAGAGAGTGTGACGGAGAGTAGAAGGTGGTAGAGAGAGAGTACAAGATGGGGGAGAGAGAGAGAGAGTAAGGGATGAGAGAGAGAGTGAGAGAGAGTAGGCAATGGGAGAGGGAGTGGGAGAGGGAGAGAGGGAGAGAGAGAGAGGGGGGGATGAGAGAGTGTGTAAGAGAGAGAGTAGGGTATGGGAGAGAGAGAGAGTAGGCAGTGGGAGAGGGAGTGGGAGAGGGAGAGCGAGAGAGAGAGGGGGGGATGGGAGTGTGTGTGTGTGTGTGTGAGAGAGAGAGAGAGAGTAGGGGATGGGACAGAGAGAGAATTCGAGAGAGTAGGCAGTGGGAGAGTGAGAGAGAGAGAGAGGGGGGGATGAGAGTGTGTGTCTATGTGAGAGAGAGTAGGGGGTGAGAGAGGGGAGAGAGTGAGAGATAGTAGCCTAAGAGAGAAAGAGAGTAGAGGATGGGAGAGAGAGAGTAGAGGGTGGGAGAATGAGAGAGATAGAGTAGGGGATGGGAGAGGGAGTAGGTGGTGGGAGAGTGAGAGCAAGAGAGAGAGAGAGTGTGAGGGATGGGAGAGAGAGTGAGAGAGAGAGTAGGTGATGGGAGAGGGAGTGGGAGAGGGAGAACGAGAGAGAGAGAGAGAGAGAGAGTAAGCAGTGGGAAAGGGAGTGGGAGAGCGAGATAGATGGACAGAGAGAGAGTAGGGGATGGGAGAGGAGAGAGAGTGAGAGAGAGTAGGGGATTGGAGAGACAGATAGTGAGAGAGAGTACATGGTGGGAGAGGGAGTGGGAGAGAGAGAGTGAGAGAGAGTAGGGGATGGGAGAGGAGAGAGTGAGAGAGAGAGTAGGGAGACAGAGAATAGGGGATGGGGGATGGTGGGATAGGGAGAGATTATTTTTCCCATAGTGCATACACACTATATGAAAACACCAAAAAATGGTCATAAAAAATGTTTGGGTCCCTACTTATCCATATTCTATTTTTTGTCTATTGTGTATTCTATTGTTCTAACAGAAAACACGGGTTTCATGCTGTTGGAAGTTAGAAAACACTATATTCAATCATTGGATACACTATTTGAAGGTTTTTTGAATATTCTTTCATTCCATTTGAAGCTAGAAAACACCAAATTCAATCATTGGATACACTATTTAAAGGCTTTTTGAATATTATTTCTATATAAAAGGTTAGTACAATCCTTTTTAAATATTCTTTCTTATTATATAGAGACAAATTTGATTATAATTTGACAAGTTGTTTAATATATATTGTGTATTCATTGAAATAATTGTAATTTGTATATGTATTTGAATGCTTTGTAATTTACAAATTGTGAGTAATTTAGATGTTTGAATAATTTGACATATAGAAATCATCATTGTGCTGAGGAAGAAACCAAAAACTCAAGCAATGGAAGAGAGGGAGAGAGATTTGGAAATTAAAAGAGATAAAATAAAACTACTATGTGAACAAAGAAAATTGCAAAGCAATAATGAAGAATTGGCTTTCAAAGAGGAACAAGAGCCACCGATACAAAGAAACAAAGAGGAAGAATTGAAAAGACAAAGAGAATGAATGAGACTGTTACGCTCAAGAAGACAACTGAATTGTGAAGCTACACCATCTTCCAATGTTGGATTCATATCATCATCTCATGTTGAAGAGATGATAATTTGTACATCCAATGATGTACACACTCCATCACGTCATGTTGAAGGCACAACATCAACATATCAAGTAGGTGATATTCCATCTTTTGCATCTTATTGGCAAGGCACATCATCTTTGGTTCAAGGTACGCAAAACACTCAACCTTAGGTTGATGTTCAAAATGTTGAGGGAATGGAAGAGATTATAACACCTTCTAGAATTCATTTTAGAAGACCAAAATATTTGATTGATATTGATACTAACATTTCGAAATCAATGCCTGACAAGATTAGCAAGTGTACTTGTCAAATAAAAGTTAACCGTATGTGGAGATTATTCTTTGAAGAATTAAATATTATAGATCAATGCCAATTATTTGTTTTAATGATGAGGAATTTGAAATTTATACCTATCATGAAGATTCTTGGGCTAAAAATGACGGACGATTTAAATGAAAAAATATTGTAAAGAATCTAATAAGTTCTTATGACAAAATGGGTTCTAAATCACACACCAAAGATAGTAATATCAAAGATGAGTACTTACATCGACAATAGTAAGTACCCAAATGAAGAAAGCTTGACTCATGAGAAAGACAAACAAAACATTGAAAATTGGTAGAGGTACTCTAAGGAGAGCCATGCTAAGGCATGAGAGATTGGAAGATCCAACAAAAAATGAGTTATGGACATTTACCAATAGACTACTACAAAAGGATAAAGAAATTAGTGAATCTTTGAAATCATTGATCAAATATTTTTGGACAAATAACACACGTGTTTCCCCTAATCAAAGAGATGTTTTAAGAAGGAGGATTGGTAGCCAAAATCACAACCCACATGCGAAACATTTTTTGGACCCAACTCAAACATAATTTTTTGCAAAATTTATTGGTATGTATCCTCAAATTCAAATAAGTCAAAAAAATTTTGAGATGGGTAAACCTTTTTATGTAAAGATAAATCACACATGCACAACTTTTTGTTGTAGGATACATATTGAATTTTCTAACCATTTTGATATTTTTAGGCATATATGTGTGTTTTTGCATTCTAAGTTTGTTTTGCAAGATTGTGAAATGAATGAGCCACCTAGATCTTCAAGGGAATTCATATCCAATATTTTATGTGAAATAGGAGATGACCAAACATTTTACAAGACATAATGCTTGGATGGTACATGCTTATTTTGTGGTTCTTTGCAACTTTTATCAATTTGTGAACGTATGGATAATACACATGCAATTGGAAATGAAATAGTAGATTATAGAAAATATAAGACAGTGACATATGCTCTAAAATATGGGAAATAGGGTAAAAGATGTGATTTAGTCATTGAAAATATTTCAGTGTATGAGTTCATGAAGATTTTTTGTGAAAAGATTTTTTATGAGTATGCAAGGCATACACATAGAGCTTGATGGCTAGATTTTCAATTCAAGTTGTGCAAGGATACATTTCCACTAGATACCATTGTTTCAATTGTAGACTTTGTAGATAACTACACACTACAACCACAAAATGAGGTGCAAGAAAAGTATTATACTTCTCAATAGGTTTCCATATTTGTTCACATAACATGCATGCATTCAACTACAAGTACAGAGGATGACAGGAAGATTTTGAGGGAGTACCATTTTTACATTAGCGATGATCGATCACATTCTATAGAGTTTGTACATGGTTGTTTTTAACTATTTTATGGAGATTAGGCTAACATGGGAATACCATATCATCAACACATTATTTGGTCAGTAAATTGCACATCTCAATTCAAGAATGCATGGATGTTCTATTGGTTGAGCAAGATGCAAAGGTTGTCTATAATTCAATATATGTGGAATTTCATAGAGGTTGGTCATGGAAAGGGAGAGCACGATGGTGTAGGTGCATGCATCAAAAGAGCCTTAGCTCGTAAAGAACTAAAGTACAAAGATGGAGCAATATTGACAAATGCAAAATCCATCATCCAATGGTGTAATGCTACAATGGGTCCAGGTAAGGAAGGTGAGTCTACAGTTCATAGATTTTTTTGGTTGATAGATAATACTAACATTGCACCATATGAAAATTATTGCATGGTAATAGGATCAAGTGAGTTGCACTCTTTTAAAAGCTTTGATGAATGTTCATGGAGTATCCACACACAAAATATGGCATGCTATTGTCCATCATGTGTAGAAGAAAATTGGGATGAGTGTGAGTCGACTAAATGGGTGGACAAATGGGATATATATTTATAATCTCAATATGCAACTTTACAACTTTTACCTAGGTATTTTTTGAATTAATGACCACATTTTGTAAATTTATCACTGCAAGCTATGTTTTGTTGTTATTGCACCTGAAGACAATGAAGAAGAGACAAATTATTATTTGTGTCATTATGTCCAAGCCAAACACAAATTGGATCACTTGGTTATAGATGGTGAAGGTTTAGACTACCATATTAGTGTGGTGGTTGTAATTGGCACATGGCTTACACGATATTCTATGAAGAACCCTAACTTGTAGTTATTCAAAGATTGGCAAACAGAGAGGAAGATTCTTCATTATCCGAACCTTCTTGTTGTATCAAATGTCCACTTGATAAAATATGGTGGAAAACCACATAATAAGACTCTTTGGAAAGTTTGTGAGTCAAACCACAAGGCAATACTTGAGACATTAAAATATAGAGCAGATCCAATTGGTTCATTAGATTGAATAGAGAGGGAGGGAGAGAGAGATCTAAGCCAAAGAGAGACAACCCTCCAATAGGTAATAAATAGTCATTCTGAGAATCTGAAGCAAATGCATCCAATAAAGAAAAGGAACATCATTGAAGGATCTATATACATATATGAACATTAACCAATAAAAAATATAAAGGAATACCAATATTGAGTATTGTATACAAGAAAGATTTTTTCAAACCAAAGGCAATAAGTCATTCATAATAGTCAAACAATTAAGAACTAGATATATATATGAACCAAATTATTCATACAATATTATTGACCAAATTAGAATTGGCAAAATGATATTGCACATAAGCTCCATTACAACATCTCATGGAAGCTTTGTGATTTTAATAGTTATATTCTTTAGTCCTAAAAATGGGCATTATAGATATTTGTCACTAATCCTTTACAATAGAAAATGTTTACAAAAAATGGCATGTACTTGTATGAGGACATTATATATTACAGAAATGCCACACCAAAGCAACTGGCTAGCCACTCAAAAAATAATAACTGAATGCACATGGGATCATAAAGATACCTTAATAAACTAGTATCCCCTTTACTCAAGCAACATCTTGGTCATCTACTTGACTGGGACATGTTTGGGAACTAACAATCTTAATTTAAACTTAAGTCTCCATTTAAAGGTGGCAATGATCTTTTTATTTTTTTGTTAAGATCATTAATATATTTCAATGAGAACTATTACTAAATTTTGCACACTTGAAAAAAAAAATTGAATTAAGGGTCGGTAATCAACAATGCATAGATGTTGCTCATTGTGTACCAAAAGAATATAAATGTCCTTGTATTTTCATTCCTTGAAATACAACTGATATTTACATAAAGTGAAATGAATATGAAATGCTCAAAATGGAAATCTTACACAAGCCGTGAGTATAACTACTAGGCTTCTTTCATCAAGAAATATACGAATAGATATATATAAATGAAGGAAATAAGAGTAGAGATAACCAGTCATTGCCTCTTGCTTTGACTGGTTTTGAACTCCTTCCCTGGTGCACTCATCTAGCTTCAGGCTCCACGCTCTCCAACAGCTGCAAAAAGAGGGAAACAAATGATATTAGATCTCGAAGGATCTAAGCAATGGCTGCATATCTCTATTCGTACACATGTTCTATCTGTCGATACATTCCATCATAAAAGAAGATTAGCAGTGTCATTAAAATGAAATGCTGAAATAAAATAAGAGTAATTTTGTGAGCGTCATGAGCCTGTGCTCGAACCTCATAAGATATGCAATAGGATAGAAAAGATGAACAGACTAACAAATCTGCATTATGAGGCTTTAGTTTTTCCAAAAAACCCAAGCACTAAATCCATTTTGGAAACAGCTGCAATTTATCAAGTTATTTATGAACATGTGCAACAAGAAAATGGAAATCAAAGTTCCAGATTTTAATTTTAAAAGAGAAAGACATAAAGGAAGAAAACCACTAAGGCTGCTATTAGTTTTAATAGCGATATGAGCTTCATAAACAATAACAACGGCACATTTTATGTATGGAAGCAAGTCTATTTTGGGTTTATAAGAACAAATTTCAAGTTCCAAGAAGCATATCCATCAGCGAAGAGAAAATCAAGAGGAAGTTGAACGAAAGTCATCAATGCTTTGTCCAAATGCCGCATCAAGGAAGATCAATTATTATAACATTCATGATAACAGACCAAAGGGGTAATCTGTGCTACTATCAACAAACAGATAGGACTCTGCATATAATGAGGTTGATCTTGTACTATTTCATCTTTAGGTTCTTACACTTCCAACAATAAATTTTTTGATACTCTCAATGTAAGTCCTGATGCAACAGTCAAGAAGAGAGAGGAGCAAATTAAAATTCATGATAGCGGGGAATAGGATTTGGAATAGAATTAGGACAAATTGCAGCAATTAATTTCTAGCTGGCATATGAAGTGATCACAGATAGGAACATGCACATAAGCAAGCAAAACGTAAAGCTATGGAGATGGAAGTTGTAACACTGTCTGAAAAGGAGCAAAACATCAAGATAAATAGGGAAGCAATATCTTGGCGAATACAGATGAAAGCTAAGGAAATTGAACAACAGCAAGCTCAAAATTGTGTGATGCAGGAATGTTTTGCTGAAGAGGATAGACGACTACATGAAATGTTTGAGGCAGGTGTGTCTAGAGTGGATGAAGAGGGTTCTTCTATAGAGAGAGAGCTCAGGGAGAGACTAAAGGAGATGGCAAAACTTGCTAAAGAAAATGAACAGATAAAGGTGAGTAAAAATAAAATAATGATAAGAAAATCATAGCCTCAAAAATCAAGTTTTCTTATATAATGGTGGCATAACATGGAATGTGCCCAGAAAATCGTAACTAGCAATGACAAAATGCAATAAAGACTTTCATGCATCAATGGATGGCTTCATGAATTTTCAGAAAGAGAAAAGGATCAAATCATACCTTTTGTTTCAAGAGATGCAAAAGAAACATCCATGACTCCACGTTTTTTAAAAGAATGCACAGGACATGAGGAATCCTTGGTGTCCAATGGCATCATTCCAGCAATATGACAGCATGAAGCCAAAAGACTTAGAGAAAATGCAAAGAAAGGGATGGAAAAAGGGCACACAAAGGCTCTATTTTTTCCTCAAACCCTCATTCTTCCCCATGGCAGCAAGAGCTCTTCTTTCTCACATTTGCAATGTATAAAATGAAATGTTGTTGGTATGTTTTAGGGTATTCATATGCCTTCTAGAACTTCCTTGTTCCCATCAAATTTTGTGGGATATTTTCATTCTTTTCCAAGTCCTTATTTCATGCGTGAGCCTTTTCCATTTTCATTCTAGCCTTGCTAGGTTTTTTGCAAAAAACACTCAAGCTTCTTTCCTAGTTTCCTTTTAGGTAAAATAGATATGTTATTCTTATCTTTTTATTTTCAATATTTTATTATAACATTTATAAATTATACTTCAATAAATATTAACTACATTAATAATGTTAAGTGATTTTAACGTCAATAACATTATTAACACAATTAATACTTATTAAAATATAAACTATATGTGTCATAATAAAATATTATTAATTTAAAATATTAAACATTTTATGATTTACTTATCTAATTGATGTTACAAAATATTGAATAGATAACTAAATCATAAAATATTTAGTATTAATGATAAAAATAAGATATGTATTTCTACTTTTAAAAAGCAATAAGGGGGATATTAGGTTTTTTGCAAAGATTTAACATCAGTCATGTATGATAAGACTTGAGGGTAGGAAGTTATTGCATTCTTGAGACTTTTGGAGGCTTGCCAGGAGATGTGACTGCAGTTATTAGGGGTAGTTGATGATATTGCCAAGCCATACCTTTTGGGCTATTTTGTACACCTTTTTGAATTCTTTTCAAAGACTCAAGTTGGCCTCAAGGGCTGAATCCGACCCAGCATTTATTACTTTCTAAATGCAGTTGAGTGAAGTGGGCATAAGTATGAGTTGAAGGCTCATTCTTTGGGAGTTCTAGTTTTATGTAGAGATAGATTTTGGAGTGATTTCTGGAAGTCCTTCATGGTGGTCACTTGCAAATTGCTTGTAACTTAGTTCTAAGGAGTGTTATTATGTTGTTACCTTTGAAGCTGGAATAAAGAACAGTTTGGAAGCCATTATTAAGTTCTTTTGTTGCATGTGAGTTCTTTTTTTGATTTTGATGTTAGTGCTTTTTGTGATTCATCCTTGAATCCTTGAAGTTAATGTCATAATTTTTAGCATCTGCAAAAGAGTATTTGCTACTCATATACGTTGTGAGTTGTGTTTTAAATTTTCATATTAGTTGCTAATTGTGAATGTTCATATTCCTGTTAGCAATTGATTTGAGGTCAATCCTTCTCATGTTGTATTTGGGTATCCTAATATCAATATTGTGCCCATGTCAAACTGGTTTTTAGTAAAGTTTTATTGTGCCTTAATAGTATCATTTCTCATCTTTATATTATGGTGCATCACCCTTAGGTTTTAGAATTTTATTTACTGTTATCCTTCTTCCCTTTTCCTTCATAAAAAGAATCATTTTTAGGCAGTATAAAGTGATTTATCGGATAGGAAGACAGCCTAAAAACCGAAGATTCATTCCAGCTACAGTTTACCCACAACCTTGGAATGTTTCCATGTTGCTCCAAAAGGTTAAGTTTTATGCAAGCTTAACAGGGCGCATTTTTGGTAGATAACAAGAACTTTGATGGATCATGCTAGTGTAGAATCACCCTTCCAAGGGTTTCCACCAACATATTTTTTCTGTGTTGAAATTCTCATAAGAATTATGTAATTAGAATAAGAGCTTAAGATATCATTTGGTGTGTCTAGGTCCTAGAAGTTCAAGTTCAGTTGGTTACTCCTGGTAAGTGGCACAATACCTCCATCAATGCATAAGGAGTCCATTGATTGGTTAGAAGCTTAAGGATGGGTGTTTGGTTTGATTTTAAGCACATTTTTACTTTAGGAGGACCTACAATGGTCATTGGCAATGTATGAGCAAAAGTTGCTCAAGCAACAAAAAGTTGCTAAAAAGTTGCTAGCAACATTTTAAAAGTTACTTAACAACTTTTCTTTTCTTTTCTTGTTTTTCCAACTTTATGAAGAGACTAAAAATCCCTAACCAAACAAAAATACTGATGGGAAGAATATAAATGTGATGAGAAACCCTAAACCAAGAGTTAGTGAAAGTTATTGTACGGATAAAGTTCAAAACAACAGACTGTATGCAACAATCTTTGAGGAGTAGTCACTTTCATGACTGATTTCTTGTGAATAGAGTGAAGTTTTGTGTAACTTTTCAATGCATTATTGTTTAAGAGTGTCTTAGGATTAATTTGTGTGCATTAGTTTAGATTCTTATAATTTTGGAAATGTTTTATAAAATTATTTTCAAACTGTACAGTGTGCTGCCAATTTTGGCATACCATGTAAATTAGGGGTTGTATCTCTGGTTTCCACTATGGGACAACCATGGAACCTTGGAATCTTGAAGTTCATACCCCATTTTGTTTGTACAAAATTGAAAGGCCCTTGGATGCACATGCAACATTTTTTTTGAGCTTTCCCTAGGCGAATACAATAGTATCCGGCTAGGAGTGGACAACAACAAATTGGCTCTAGAATGCAGAGGCGTGGATTTTAAGCTAATCCCTTTGGAAGGATTCAAGAGGAGCATTAGATGGTGTTATTTTATGAAGGATAATTTTTGATAAGCTTGGGAAGGTGTTTAAAAATTGAGGACAATAGGGAACCCTCAAAACCCTCAAAAACCCTTAATTTTAGCATAATTGATGTATGGCTTTTCGATGGCTCAAGGCCCCATAAATCCTTTAGGGTTGGTCATTGGAAACAATTGTTCTTATTACCAAATTTTATGAAACCTTAAGGAAAATTTGGTAAAAGCCCTAGAAATCTACAAGGAGGCCTAATTGGGGCTCCTCTAGTAGCCCTGTTTATGAAGGATCTATTCAATTGGGTATCAACCCAACTTGACTATCACTTTGATCATGTGGAATAGGTTTTAAACCTCTATAAAACTCTTCACAATCCCTATTAGAGATTTTTTTGGTGAAAAACAATAAATGACCCTTACAAGCCTATAGAGAGTTCTTTGCTAGAGAGCAAACTTGCAATGCTAAGGAGTTTGAATTCTTGACTTGGTGGGGAGGTTTGGGTAGGTCAGGGGATCCTTGAGTATGAAGGAATCTTAGAGACCATTAAAAGTGTCAGAAGAACACTTATATCCAGTTGAGGATTAGGAGCATAGACTAGCTAGTCTATCCCAAGATTCCCCATCACATGCCCAACTTGAGTATCCTAGCTTCCCAAGTCCTGTAAATGCAAGGCCATTTATGAATAGGCATTTCTAATTGAAACATTTGTGATGTTGGAATGAAGTGTGTGACCAAGTTCTTTGCCTACTAATGAGCCAATTTGAGGCTTCACTTCACATTGCTCTGTGGATAATTCTATAGCACTTGTTACTTCTCTATCTGAAAATTTTGTGTCTGTGTACATGTGCACTCTTTCCCAATAGCTCTAGGTTTTGTCTCTTCATCCTAAGTAATTGGCATACCCTGGATGGCACCAAGATAACCATTTTCTTCAAAAATGTCCTTTTCTCTCAGATTAATCTCTCTATTAAGTAGGTTTTCTATATCTTCCTCTGTATATTTAATACATGTAGCTATAATTCCTCTATATTTATTCCTCTATATGTTAATCTTTCCTCCATAGGAATGAGAAGGCATGGGGAATTAGGCCAATAGTTGGTCACTATATTAAAAAGTTAGTCACTAGATTTCACTTCTAGGACTTGGAAAAGGTTCTAAACTATTAAAAAACAATTTAAAACACCTAATCATAGGCTATCTTGACCAAAAACTCAAAAAGACCCAATTTTTCCTAATTAGCAACTTTTGCTCATATCTTGCATAAAGTTGCCTAGGCATACATATCTTTCTCATATCTCTCTCACCATGCATCGTGGGATCAAACTATCTATTTTATTAGCTCTGGGTGGCCGGGTAAACCCTAGCCCCAAGCTCCTCCTGTCTCATTGAGCACTCAAATGTTCTTGGGCATGCCGAACCGAATTGTCCCTAAGAGTCACTAAATGCCATAGGGCAACAATCTTTGACAGGGCATATTTTAGAGATCATCTAAGTTATGGATGTGATTCTAGGTACTCTAGGACCATGTTGCGGAGACCCACAATAAACTCTCTCAATTTTTGAAGATATTATTCCATTTTGATTTTGTGACCCTATCTCGGGTGATGCTAAAACTTGTAGTGTTGGCCAGTACAAAGTTGCCAACTACCAAATCTCCCTCATTGTTTGTCATGGGATCAAACTGTTTGTTTTATTAGCTCTAAGTAGCCAGGTAAACTCTATCCCCAAGCTCCTCTCATCCTATTGAGCACTCAAACATTCTTAGGCATGCCAAACCAAATAGTCCCTAAGAGTCACTAAATGCCATAGGGTAGCGATCTTTGATGGGGCATATCTTAGAGCTTGTGCAAGGTATGGATGTGATTCTAGGTGCTATAGGACCATGTTGCAGAGACCTACAATAACCTCTCTAATTTTTTAAATATTTTATTCCATTTTGATTTTGTGACCCCATCTCAAGTGATGTTGAAACTTGTAGTGTTGGCTAATACAAAGTTGTCATTTGTTGAATCTCCCTTACCATTCGTCATGGGATCGAACTATCTATTCTATTAGCTCCAAGTGGTCGGGTAAACTCTTTCCCAAAGCTCTTCCCATCTTTTTGTGTGCTCAAACATTCTCGAGCATGCTAAACCAAATCATCCCTAAGAGTCACTAAATGTCATAGGGCAGTGATCTTTGATGGGGCATATCTTAGAGCTCATGTGAGGTATGGATGTGATTTTAGGTGCTATAGGACCATGTTGCAGAGAGCTATAATAACCTCTCTCTTTTTGGAGATCTTATTCTATTTTAATTTTGCGACCCCATCTCGGGTGATGTTGAAACTTGTAGTGTTGACCAGTGCAAAGTTGTTAACTGTCGATTCTCCCTCACCGTGCATTGTGGGATCAAACTGTCTACCCCGTTAGCTCTGAGTGGCCAAGTAAACCCTATCCCTAAGCTCCTCCCATCCTGTTAAGTGCTCAAACATTCTTAGGCACACCGAATTGAATTGTCCCTAAGAGTCACTAAATTCCATAGGGCGGCGATCTTTGACAGGGCAGATCTTGGAGCTCATGCAAGGTATGGATGTGATTCTAGGTGCTATAGGACCGTGTTGTGGATACCTACAATAAGATCCTCACTTTTTGGAGATCTTAGCCCATTTTGATTTTGAGACCCCATCTCGAGTGATGTTGAAACTTGTAGTTTTGGCCAATACAAAGTTGCCAACTGCCAAATCTCCCTCACCATTCGTTGTGGGATCTAACTGTCTATTATGTTAGCTTTAAATGGTTGGGTAAAGCCTAGCCCCAAGATCCTCCCATCCTGTTAAGCACTTGAACATTTTTGGGCATGCTAAACCAAATTGTCCCTAAAAGTCACTAAATGTCATAGGGAAGCGATCTTTGACGGGGCATATCTTGGAGCTCATACAAGGTATGGATGAAATTCTAGGTGCTATAGGACCGTGTTGTGGAGACCTACAATAACCTCTCTCTCTCTCTCTCTCTCTCTCTCTCTCTCTCTCTCTCTCTCTCTCTCTCTCTCTCTCTTTGGAGATCTTATTCCATTTTTATTTTGCAACCCCATCTCGAGTGATTTTGAAACTTACAGTATTGGCCAATACAAAGTTGCCAACTACCAAATCTCTCTCACCTTTCATCATGGGATCAAATTTTCTATTCTATTAGCTCTAGGTGGCCAGGTAAACACTAGCCCAAAGCTATTCCCATCTTGTTGAGCACTCGAACATTCTCAGGCATGCTAAATTAAATCATCCCTAATAGTTACTAAATGCCATAGGGCAGTGATCTTTGACAGTGGCAACTGGATATGTCATCTCATCCAATGATAGAGATTTATGATAGAAGGTAAAGGGGTGATCATACACCTCATTTTGAACATGTTATTTTTTTATGGTAATAAGGTAATCCTTGTTTGTAAGGTCAAGGAACTTGAGGTCACTTATAAACCCAAGTTGCCTTAGTCCTAATGATTTTTCTTTTTTTGTTGTTTTTGTTAATAAGTTGACTTAAAAGTGTTTTAAGAGTTATTACACCTTATATAGGTCCTATGTGTTACCAAAAACCACTTGGTTAAGTTCTAGGAAGAGTTAGTGAAAAAATTGCATTTTGCAATAAAAGTTGCTGACAACTTTTGGGCAATTTTAGCATTTTTTTGGAAAATGTTGAAATCAACCTTGTAACCAATAAAACCAACTAATAATCAGTTAGAATGGATGTCAAATGAAAAAAATAAGCTCTATGAATTTAGAGGAGGCATAAGGTGTTGGTGATTATTAATTTTTTTTTATATGGCAAGGAATCACTTTTGATGTTAAACTTGTATATAGGATCATTGAGTTATTGTCAAATATTATTACATCCTGTTTGGAACAGAAAACTTGTACTTTGTCAGAATGAAAAACCACTTTACCTGCATGTTATCACTGAATGGAGTTAGTGGAAGATGTTAAGGATCTTCTTGGTTGTCTTAATAGCCATTGCATGGGTTTGAAATATAATCACTTCCCTTTGTGAATAGTTGTCTGAAAATCAACAAATTACATGTTGTTGCAAAGAAAATACAGTCATAAGATGTTGGAAGATTATTTTTACTCATAGGATGTTGAAGAATCTCTTGGAAATATGGAATATATGATAGACTAGGTGTTCCTTGAAGTGTCTAAGGTGTTAGTTTGAAGCAAGAAGTTGATTATGATCCATTTCTCAAAATTGCTCATTTTTCCCTTATGGCTTCCCAAGTCTTGAATAGGGAAAGTGATCAAATAGTTTTTTGAAGTTGGGTAGAAGTTTGTTCAATGTTGTAACCAAGTTGGAAAGAGTCTTTGAAGACACTTGGGAAGGTGGGAAAGGTAGTTTTCCTTAAAAGTGTTCTTGCTGGGAATCCACTGGCTTTTGGTGTGAGCACTCTACATCATTTTGGATGCAAATTACATTAAAATGAAATACATGTTCAATGTACTTAAAATATAAACAAGAAAAACAAGATATATATTACGATAACCAATAATGCCATACATGAACAAACATATAATATATTATGATAACCAATAATGTCATACATGAATGAACATATAATATATTATGATAACCAATAATGTCATACACGAACAAACATATAATATATTATGATAACCAACAATCTCATACATTAACAAACATATAATATATTATGATAACCAATAATGTCATACATGAATAAAAATATCACATATTAACCAATAATGTCATAAGTCTAATAATGTCATGCATCAAATATATGCCATACATCAAATATAAAATATCATATATACATCAAATGTATATCGAATATGTCCACTAACATAAAATCCAACATATATGTTCACTAATGCCTATACATGTGTGTCTATCAACTATATCCTCTCCTTCCCACAAGGGGAAGGAAACAAATCCCTAAAGGTCTTTAGTTGTCATGTGGAAATAGATAATGGGGATGATGGGGTCTTCCTCACATGCTCATTTGTCTTCTTGTTTAGGCTCTTCTCTAACTCGAGCTGATACAAACAAGGTAGATATGAATCAATAATTATTATACATTGAAATCAAATATATGTACACACAAAATTAATTATTTTCTTACCGCCACCAAATAGTCAGTTTGTACGTCCACCTCAAAGGCTCACGGATGATTGGGTGTACTAAGGCCCTACAACAATTCAATCAATATTATCACTTATAAATAACATTTGAAATTTCAATACTAACTATTATAAACAACAACTAAAACTAAGAAAAATCTTTCATACCTCAGTCAATGGCTCTGAACTAGCCATTGCTATAGCAACTCCATGATCGATGGACTGAAAAAGATGAGGAGGAGTCTCAGACGTCAATAGCTACATGTCGTATAATAAAATTTACATGTAAAATAAAACATGAAACAAATATAATTAAATGAATTAAATTAACATGAAACAAATGTACCTCTATGAAGCTCGTATCATGCTGATGGGGACACAACCCAACAACATAATAGACACAATAGAAAGGGGAATTATATTAACTGAGAAAATATGCCAGTACAAAAAATGCAGAGAAAATAAACTTCAAAACATGCCCTGCGGGCTTACAATAGCATAAATCTGGAGAATATTTCTCCTTTTAGCACCTCCTCTCAAGCTCCAATCCGAACTGCCTTTTACAATGCCAGAAATCTCCTTAAATAGACCCCGGAGGGTTAAGGACTAGGAGTACATTCTAGAAAGTGCTAGTAGGCATCCACCAACAAAATAGAAGGTTCCGGAAGCTGCGTTAGAAGTCGGTGCAATTCTAGAAGAATCCAGAAACGGTAGCCGAACTTCCGGGAGGCATAACTTTTGAACTGTAACTCCGATTGACGAACCGTTTACATTTTCGGAAAGCTCTCGAAGCGCTCTATAGCCCTATGGACCAGCTTCGCTCGTCCCCCATTTTTTGACCCTTTTCGAGGTCATTTAATGCCCCAAACTTGACTTTGAAGCATTCTTAGGGGGTCTCCAAAACCCAAAAAATTGCAATAACTTTCAAACCGTGGGGCCTTTTGACCTAATTCTTTTTCTGGAATGCTCTAAATCTTGATTACATTCATTTGGCCAAGTCACACCTTCTAGGTCACCAAAATGATGGTCAAATTGCATGCTCCTATTTTTTCAGGATTTTTAAATGCATTGATAGTTGAACTATGAGAGTTGGAACCTTTATTTGAGCCAAATGGGTATCCAAAAATGTAAAGACATAAAATAGAAACTAAGTCTAAGTACATTTTTTTGGGTGACACAGGATTGCCCTTATACCTCTAGATGCTCCTGCATCAGACACCCAGGGTAGATTGAAAAGTGACCCTGTCACTTTATGGATGGTAGAGGAAATCCCAAATGGGAAACCTCAGCTGCTGAAATCCAAGTTGAGTCTTCGATCGGTCGTCCTTTCCATTTGACCAAATACTCTTCATACTGCCTGTTTCTGGTACTCCTACCCACACGATGATCTAGAATGTCTTCTATCTCCTCCTTCTTAGAAGCAGGAATTGGGCATGGCTCTAAAACTAGCTCCTCATCTGCACCATCATCATGATACTCTGTTAAATCTGCAATGTTGAAAATGGGAGAAATGTGAATAGCATCTGGCAGCTCCACCTCATATGCATTTCCTGAGTTATGTTTCTTCAAAACCTTGCAGGGGCCAAATTTTTTCATTTTCAGCTTGTTGTAAGTACCAACTGGAAATCTTTCTTTTCGTAAGTGCACCATGACAAGATCCCCTACTTGGAATTCCTTATGTCTTCTCCTTTGATCAGCCCTAGCTTTATACTCTTGATTCATCTTGATAATGTGTGCTTGGACCTCCTCATGTAGACGCTTGATGTGTTCAGCAAAATCCTCAGCTTCAGCACTTGTTCTCTCCCCTTGTTCTATCTTCCTCAATTCTGGTGCAGTTCTTGGGCTATTTCCATATACAATTTGAAATGGTGATTTTCCAGTACTCCTATTTACAGAGTTATTATAAGCAAACTCTGCCTGTGGTAGAATCAAATCCCATCCCTTGGGCTTATCTCCAACTAAACATCTCAGCAAATTGCCCAGACTTCTATTTACCACTTTTGTTTGGCCATTAGTCTGTGGGTGATGCGTGGAACTGAATTTCAAGTCTGTTCTCAACTTCTTCCACAATGTCCTCCAGAAATACCCCACAAATTTAGTATCTCGGTCAGAAACTATACTCCTTGGAAGACCATGTAGTCTTATCACCTCTTTGAAAAACAAGTCTGCAATATGGACAGCATCATGAGTTTTGTGGCATGGAATGAAATGTGCCATTTTGGAGAACCTATCAACCACCACGAATACTGAGTCATTACCCCTTTGTGTCCTTGGCAATCCAAGAACAAAATCCATACTTATGTCCTCCCATGGCCTTGATGGAACAGGCAATGGCTGATATAGGCCAATATTTTGACTAAACCCCTTGGCAACTTGACAAACCTAGCAACTCTGTACAAACTTCTTCACATCCTGTGTAATTTGAGGCCAAAAATAATGTTCTCTAAGAATGGCAATGGTCTTATCCCGACCAAAATGTCCTGCCATCCCTCCACTGTGTTTCTCCTTAATCAGATTTTCCCTCATGGAACTCCTTGGAATGCACAATTGACTACCTTTGAACAACATGCCATCCTGAATCAAATAGTCTAACCACTTGGTTCTATCTACAGCCACAGGTTCTTTACAAGCTTTCCATGCTTCAGCAAAATCAGGATCCTCGGGGTACAAATTCTTGAGGTCATCAAACCCAACTACTTCAACCTACATTGTTGTAAGCAACAACTATCTCCTACTTAATGCATCTACAACCCTGTTAGATTTTCCACTTCTATGCTTTAACACAAATGTATAACTCTGCAAGAATTCTACCCACTTCATATGCCTCTGATTCAATTTACCTTGGCTATTTAGGTACTATAATGCCTGATGATCAGTATACAAAACAAATTCCTTTGGCAATAAATAATGCCTCCATTTCTTTAAGGCCTGAACTATTGCATAGAACTCTTGATCATAAACAGAATACTTCTTCTTTGCATCATTCAATTTTTCACTAAAATATGCAATAGGCTTACCTTCTTGGCTTAATACAGCCCCAATAGCGCTACCACTAGCATCACAATCCACCTGGAATACTTTTCTAAAATCTGGAAGTGCCAACACAGGCTGTTCAGTCACCTTCTTCTTCAAAAATTCAAAACTTCTCGCAGCTGTTGTAGTCCATTTGAACTCTTTTCTATCCCCTCTTATTGTATCAGTTAGAGGTGCACATATGCCACTGAAATTCTTAATAAACTTTCTGTAAAAACTAACCAGACCATGAAATGATCTTACCTCAGTAGCAGACCTTGGATTAGGCCATTCCAAGATGGCTTTTACCTTCTCTGGATCCATTTTGAGACCTTCAGGTGATATAACAAATCCCAAATAGACTAACTCCCTTTTTGCAAAGACACACTTCTTTAGATTAATTAACAGTTTCTCTTCCCTTAGCCTTTCAAGGACACTACGAATATGCAATAAATGTTCTTCCAAAGTCTTGCTGAAAATTAAAATATCATCCAAATAGACAATAACAAATTTTCCCAAGAACTGCTTAAGTACCTCATTCATGAGCCGCATGAAGGTGCTTGGGGCGTTCGTCAATCCAAAGGGCATGACTAACCACTCATAAAGACCCTCCTTGGTCTTGAAGGCTATTTTCCACTCATCTCCTTCTCGAATCCATATCTGATGATAGCCACTCTTCAGATCTATCTTTGTGAAGTACTGAGCTCCACTCAAGCAGTCCATAAGATCATCCATCCTTGGTAAAGGAAACTGGTACTTGATGGTTATCCTATTTATAGCTCGAGAATCTGTACACATCCTCCACTCTCCATCCTTCTTTGGTGCAAGTACTGCAGGTACTGCACATGGACTCAGGCTCTCTCGAATCAAGCCCTTCCTTAACAGCTCCTGAACCTGTCTATTTAGCTCCTCTGTTTCAGTAGGAGTCATCCTATGAGCAGCCTTGTTAGGCAAACTAGCTCCTGGAATCAGATCTATTTGATGACTAATTTGCCTTACTGGTGGCAATCCATCTGGAACATTATCAAAGATAATATCTCCAAATTCCCCTAGTAAATCTGAAACTTCAAATGGTATTTCACTACTACCTTCTTTATCTTTCCTAGGAATCAAAGCATAGCACATACGCTGATGTTTCATGCCATCTAAAAACTTCCTTCCATCAACAAGAAAAATCCTAGCACTACTACATACCTTTTCACCTTCCTTTTTCATGGGCTTCAATTTGTGGCGAACTCCATCCTTTGTCAGAGAGTATGTGTTTGCATGTCCATCATGTATTGCATGTCTATCAAACTGCCATGGTCTACCCAACAATAGATGGCAAACATCCATCGAAATAACATCACAGAGAACTTCATCATGGTAACTCCCAATTTTGAATTTTACTAAACATTGTTCACTTACCAGGACCTTATGATCATCTTTTACCCAAGAAATCCGATAGGGCTGGGGATGTTTCTCCCTCTTGAGCTTCAGCTTAGAGACCATCTCTTCGGATACCAAGTTATCAGTACTACCACCATCAATGATCACATCACAACATTTATCCTCACACTTGCATCTGGTACGGAACAAACTCCTCCGTTGTCCTGGTTCATTTTCACCACTTAGTAGGACTCTTTCGTTTACCAAGGTCTCTCCTCTTTCTGCATCCTCTGAATGTGATGATTGTGCATCCTCATCCACATGAGCAATCCTAGCTTGGCCCTCAGCTCTCCTATCTGTCCTTCCTTTTCGTTGAGGGCATTCAAAGGCACGATGACCTTCTTCGTTGCAATGGAAACAGGTACCACGGAAGCCTCCTCTTCCTTGTCCACGTCCTCTACCTCTTCCTCTTTGATTTCCAAAATCTTGATCATGGGAGCGGTTGAAACCCTCATTCCTCTGGTTCCTGCTAGTACCCTCATCTTCATTTTTCTTTTGAGTTTCATTGCGGCCTCCAGATGATCTACCACTTCCCCTTCCTCCTTGACCGTGCCCTCTTTGTCTTCCTTCAAACCTTTTACTCAGCTTATCTTCAACTCGTAGGGCAAACTGGTATGCTTCTTCAACGCTGGTCATTCTTACCAGACTTAGTTCCTCCTGGATGTTAGGTCGTAACCCACTGATATAACGAGCAACCTTCTCCTTATTTGCTTCTGCATGCCCTGCTCTAATCAGGAGTCGATAAAACTCCTCTGTATATTCTTGGACTGATCTTCCTGCTTGCTTTAACCCATGCATCTTCTTAAACAGATCAAGCTTGTAGTCCACAGGAATGAACTGCTTCTTCAATTTGTCCACCATGCGATCCCATCTTGTGATCTTCTCCTTTCCTCTTCTAAGTCTTTCCAGTTGAACCTCTTGCCACTAGATTTTGGCATGGCCTTTTAGTTTGGCCTTTGCAAACTTAACCCTATCTGGGTCCCTTATATCCTCATACTCAAAGTATTCATCCAGTTCATTGATCCAGTCGATCAACTCATCTAGTTTCAAATTTCCCGAAAATATACCCACTTCAATTGTAGGTCTTTTCCCAAACCTAGTAATGGCCCTAAAAATCCTTTCCTCTATAGGATTCAGAACTTCCCCATCAACTTCCATTACTTCCTCTTCATTGTCATCCTCACTATTGTCATCTGCGGCAATATTTGCTCCTCTACGAAGCTCCTCTTGCAATGCTTGTACCTATCTCTGGAGGGCTCTAACCTCCTCAGGATCAATAGCTCTGGCCCTTTCACCACACTCTCTTCGTGGAGGCATCTTCTAGCTCGAACCCACAACCACACAGTCCTGGTGCAAACTGCCTCACAGTCGGCGCTCTGTCTGCACACTCAGGAAAACCTGCTCTGATACCACTTGATGGGGACACAACCCAACAACATAATAGACACAATAGAAAGGGGAATTATATTAACTGAGAAAATATGCCAGTACAAACAGTGCAGAGAAAATAAACTTCAAAACATGCCCTGCGGGCTTACAATAGCATAAATCTGGAGAATATTTCTCCTTTTAGCACCTCCTCTCAAGCTCCAATCCGAACTGCCTTTTACAATGCCAAAAATCTCCTTAAATAGACCTCAGAGGGTTAAGGACTAGGAGTACATTCTAGAAAGTGCTAGTAGGCATCCACCGACAAAATAGAAGGTTCCGGAAGCTGCGTTAGAAGTCGGTGCAATTCTAGAAGAATCTAGAAATGGTAGCCGAACTTTCGGGAGGCATAACTTTTGAACCGTAACTCCGATTGACGAACCGTTTACATTTTCGGAAAGCTCTCAAAGCGTTCTATAGCCCTATGGACAAGCTTCACTCGTCCCCCATTTTTTGACCATTTTTGAGGTCATTTAATGCCCCAAACCTGACTTTGAAGCATTCTTAGGGGGTCTCCAAAACCCGAAAAATTGCAATAACTTTCAAACCGTGGGGCCTTTTGACCTGATTCTTTTTTTGGAATGCTCTAAATCTCGATTACATTCATTTGGCCAAGTCACACCTTCTAGGTCACCAAAATGATGGTCAAATTGCATGCTCCTATTTTTTCAGGATTTTTAAATGCACTGATAGTTGAACTATGAGAGTTGGAACCTTTATTTGAGCCAAATGGGTATCCAAAAATGTAAAGACATAAAATAGAAACTAAGTCTAAGTACATTTTTTTGGGTGACACAGGATTGCCCTTATACCTCTGGATGCTCCTGCATCACATGCCTAGGCTCAAAGTCCCTTATGAATGTCGATGATCTAGTAGAGAACTGATGCACATGCATAAAAAAAAAATTTCAATCCTTAATATGATTTCTTAATAAATATATGTATTAATTTAAATGATTAAATTGATACATACCTCTCTACTCATCGACGGGATGAAAAATGGGGTCGGGGAATTTTTACTAGGGCCATCAACACTCTTACCCTGAATTTTGAACAATGTCAATACATGCTAATTAATTATTCATTCACTATACATAAGAAATGTGATCAAATTAGTTTATTATAATTGTAATTTACCTGTCAATGCCAAATGTGTCACTCAGAAAATCATCAGTGACAAGCCCATCATCCATACTATCTCCAGCATGACTGCCAAATATGCATAAGGATCCACATGATGTGCACATGTGACCGTGATGCACAGAAGGCTCCTCCTTAACTAATGGACTGGCACAATGAATGAGGGTTTGTGTCAAAGTATTGAGAGTCCCTAGAGTGTTGGTCTCTACATGTTCCTTCACAACCAAAGGAATAATCACATGCTCACCTTGTGGCTTGACAACAGGTGACCTAACTATATTAGGGTCATGACGTGCCCCTGAATTTTCAAATGATGACCCCCCACCTTGAGATTCTAATATATCAAAATAATTGGGGATCTCCCTAAAGAAAAATTCACCATATGTAAATTTCTTTAAGAAATACATTGGAACCTCATGATTATTGCAAGGAGGGGCATAAAAGACCATCCACCATCTATCCCAAAAGTTATTTCTAATATCATCATGTATGCACCAATGGATGGGGAACCTTTTAGTTGTATGTTTAAAAGGGTCTTGTTCTCTAGGCTTTTTAAACAATGCGCAAATGCTATCTTTTGCTATTTCCTTTTTTTTTTACATCTTTATATGATAATTTGTTTGCATAACATCTTCTTTGTTCATCCCCATTAACATGCCAAATATCCAATTGACCACTAACAAAAGCTACGTGGGTCATAATGGACTCAAGGGAGGATGTCAATTGTGCTCTCATCGGATTGGTTTGTCCACAAGCTTTTAACCTACCAATGAGTGCTTCTAATTCATTTTTCCTTCTTTTTATTTAATTCATTATGTTTTCTTGGGTGCTAGGAGAATGTCTTCCAATTAGTGGAGGTTGCAGAATTTATGGTTCTTGTTGTGGAGGGTTTTGATTTTCATCTTGTGGAGGGTTTTGATTTGGATTTTGTGGAGGGTTTTCATTCTGATTTTGTTGATTCGACTGGAGATTTTTCGGTTCATTATTCACATTTCTTGATACGAAACCAATTTTAATCTAAATAAATTAACAAATTTAAAGAAAAACTGAAAAAACCTACAAAACAACATAAAAACTTATAAAACAATGCAAAAACAAGAGTAGAAAACATACTATGTGAACTTGATCTTGGAGGCATTTTTAGGAGATGAGTGACAAAATTATTCAACATTTCCAATCCACATGCGCATTGTTGAGGAGAGATAATGTAAAAACAAAAAACAATAAAATGGGTCATGGGTTTGCATCCCATAAATTAAAAATTTAAATTTCACAAAGTGCATACGCACTATAGCGCACAAACGCTTTGTGAAATTAAAATATAATAATTTGTGTGTCATGTTTTTGGCACCACAACTTGGTGCACTTACCCCATATACTTTCTCTTTTTTAGAGATTTCTCCAGTTCTTGTCTTGCTACCTCCAATTGGTACAATATGAGCTAGATGTCAATCACCTGATTGTCAATAACCTTTCCCAATTTGTAAGCCTCCATCTACAAGATCTTTAACTCCTAAGATATTAGACTTTCTTAAGAGAACCAATGCTCTGATACCAATTGTTGGAAGTCTTAATTGAGAATTTAAGATAGTGAGAGGGGGGGTTGAACCAGGATGTGTAAAACTTTTATCCCTTCAAAAAAATTTAGTTCATTCACCACATTTTTATCTCATATCTAATGCATGCATAACATAACTTGTAAAAGCAAATTTTATCACATGTAGATCTAACTATCAATCACATTCATGAAATGGAAGCACATAACACAAAGATTTGGTTATCTAGAAACCCTCCAAGGTGAAGGTAAAACTAGGGTGGCGATGAAACCCACAAATCTCCACTACTGCAGTAATAAAGTTAACCTATTAGGGTTATAATGTTGACCACAATTGATGATCTATCTTGTGAGGGGTCTACCCTATTAAAGGATATTAAGATTTTTAGGTCTTACCTTGTGAAAGGATTTTACACTTATAATGAAGTACTCGATTAAGAGATTTACAAAAGGTCTATTAAAACCACCATGTTAAGAGATTATCCTTGACTTAGTTATGTTTTAGCACTTGATCCTTTAGTTTTCACTCTATTACTAATTATGGATCTCCTCTCTTTAATTATGATGTGATCTTCAATTGATATCTATGTTCTTTCCTTCACTTCTTGATAAGGTCACTTCCTCTATTCTGCAATAACAAAACTCAATTCTTTTCCCTTCTTCAAAATGTTCACACTTTCACACTTGATCTTCTCAGTGATCACATGAATAACTTGCTCGCTCTTTTTCACCATCTCAAAATAGGGTTTTGATCTTCTCTATTTAAAAATTTCTTAAAGAGTTTCCTAGATGCTTCCCTTTTTTCCTCTTCATATGATTGGTTGATCACCACATATACGGATTTTTGATCCATGTCATAAATGTTTAGCCTATGTAACAACCTCTACAAATATTAAATATTGTGTTAATGTCATCCTGAAACAATTTACCTTAAAGTTTGTATCATTTTTTACTTAAATGTCAATTCTGTGTTGCTATGCACTTACTGTCTCTGATACTTGGCATTCACTATTCTTGTTGTTGCTTCTTGGCTTCTACTACACTCGACACCTTTTATGTAACTTGGCATCAACATGCTCAGACTACTTGGCAATCATTAGGCTTAGCGTATGCTAAAAATACTCAACGACCAAAGACTTGTTGGACTCCTATAGAGCTCTACATATACATGTTTATTTACAAGTCTCTTACATGACTAAGTCTATATAGAGTACCTCGATCACAATGATGACCATATGACTCTTCCTAGTATATGACTAAGTGTTCGACATTAATAGACAACAAGATTTAGAAATACCAACAATATGTACATATGTATATGTATATGTATATGTATATGTATATGTATATGTATATGTATATGTATATGTATATGTATATATGTATAGATGCATATATGTGTAGATAAACATATATATACATATATACAAACATGTGTGTGTGTGTGTGTGTGTGTGTGTGTGTATTATGTTGAGGAAAATGAATATTTGTTGGAATTTTCATGTAAGTTCAAGTGTTGAATACATGCATCTAGAAGATTGCATAGTAATGTAATTCCTTTCTCATAAGATTGTTAAAGTAATATTATTTAATATTTCAATCATATTTATTTTTATAAAAAATAAAATAAAAATTCTAATATAAATATATGTAATATAATTTATATAATTGCTATAATACAATATAAACTAATAGCTGGTTTAAAAATATTATGTAATTTAGTATATAATATTATGATATACATTATAATTTTTTTAACATAAATATTATAAATTATATAAAATAAAATGAGATATAGTGAAAATAAGTTTTATGATTGATTTATAATATATTATATTATATTTATAAGTTGTTTAGTTCGATATTATAATATAAGATATCAAATAATAGTATTTATATAACATATTATTAAAGGAATGGTTGAATATATGTACCATGATACATATTTGTGTTAATGTTGAACCTATTTTTAAATCAATTTTAAAATTTACAAATATTTAAAATAAAGTGTTAATCTTATAAAATATAAAACTATTAAGATTAATAAATTTATTTATTTTTATAACTTTTCAATCAAAGTTACCATTAAGTAATATCTTTTTATTATGTAATTTCTTAAAAATAATTTATGATACTATAATAAATTCTTTTAAAAAAATTAAGCCTTTTGTAAATCTTTAACATTATAAAATATGTAATGTAACACAATTTAATAAATTTTAGCTTGTACAATAATAAATAATTTTATTAAATTTTTTACTTACATTTTTATTTTAGTTTTTCAAAACAAAAGACTATTCACATGAACTTTAACATATTAAAATCTTATATTTCCAATGATTTCTCTATGTTTGACAAAAAGACTCTCATTGAAGCTTTTATCAGTTAGATTGCATAAAACTAATTTCTCATAAATTATATTATTAAAAAAATAATTCATTTTTATTGGATAAAATAATAAACTTTAATCACTTTTTAAGAATTTTTGAATGCCTATAGTTCTAAAAGCCTATGACAACTAACGAAAGACTACCACATGAATTGAAAAAGCCTAAAAATGGAACTAATAATAGTGTTTTGTTTGTTAATGTACCTTCAATCAAAAAATATTTGTACTATACTTGTTTTGTCGATAAGTTCTTGTGTGTATCTATTTTCTAAATCATAAAGTGTGGATCTTAGTCCATACAAAGGACTCGTTGAAAAATGGATAAAGTCAAAGACCAACATGTCAAGAAAAAATAATGGTACAAAATATGACTTAATAGATTTTGTAAGAATAATAGAATCTTGTGAGATAATGAATTTACAAAGAGAATGAATAAGTATGACATTGAGAGGAGGTTTTGGAATATTTTCACTAGTTATAATTTAGATTAAAGCTCTATGTAAATGATTTTTTTTATAAGATCACTTGATAGACTTATTATGAAGATAAAAATATGCCATGAGATGAAAATCAATATTTACATAAAAATCATCTTATCAACTAAAACCTTAAATTTTCTTACCAATAATTTTTAAATGTAAAATAAATAATAAAATTCATTTTAAACTATAACATAAAATATTTTAAAACATAATAAAAATATATTATTTTTCAATCAAATATAAAAACAAATTAAAATAACAATAAGATTAGACATTTTTCGATGTAAACTTCTGCCAAAGAGATGACCATACAAAAAGTAAAACTCAAATAAGATTCCACAAATCATATGACTAGCACTTGCACCTTTGATTCGAAAATATAGAGAAATAATCAGATCTGAAAATTAAAATTACAGATCTAAAAAATCATACTTGTTTGCAAATTAGTGCCTTCGTGTGCTGGTTTGCAAAAAAAATTTGCCTTGTGATCGACTTTAGCCTAGCATAGGTGAATTTATAGCCAATTTTCACCGAATCAACATTCTGGATGCAATGGCAAGGTTCTGATCTAGACACTCCTAATTTCTACAGTAATCCAAATTTGGGCCAAGGTGTTGAAGCAACAATGGTCTCGAATGAATGTGAAGAGAAAATCTCCAAGCTCTTGTATCATGTAAGAATTTTCCTTAGGGAAAAATTCATCCAAGAACTAAAAACTCAAACACAAGCACAAGTATAGACCAGAAAGGAGTATGATCAGAATAAAAATGTATTCAATTCAATATACATTAAAGTACACTAGGAGTGCCTATAGATAAAGGCCTCTGAGATGCATCTAGAATGCTTAAGAATCGACATCATGATAAGTCATATAACCAAGCACATGTCCACCAGATATGGGTTATCCTCCATTAAGCACGGAAGTAAGTGTGATGATGAGAGGATAAGCCTACAATGGTGTAACATGCAAATTAGTGTTGTAGACAACATGTGCTAGAAAGGGAGTGCGAATAATTCTGTTTTCAACATGACAACTCAGTGAATGATGCAAACTCCAGTGTTGTAGACACCATGTGTTGAATTAGAGTTGTGTACTTCTGTGTTGTCAACATGACAACTCATAAAGGTTCACAAACTCCTAAGTGTCTCACAAAATAAATAATAAAATAATACAATATAATAAATTAATGCATTAGGCTAAGTAAACTTAAGTAAGTGTAAATAGTAAATACATATTTACACCAACATAGAGATAACTTTCCTACATGGAAAAGTCTAATGAAGCTACACCTTGGAGGACTTGGAGATAATGCACACTCTACCATTGTTGCTAAGTATATTGATCGTGTTGGAGCCCTAACTACTGAAGATCTAAAAAAAAGAAAGAACACAACTAGGCAATGTTGGAGATTTCCTTTGCCCTAAGCTATGCCGAGTTTGATGATATCAAAAGTCTTGATAGTACAAAGAAAATGTGGGATGCTCTACACACTATCTATGGAGGTACCAAGAATGTTCTAAGAGCCAAATCTGATAGTTTCAGAGATAAGTTCGATGATATGAGAATGCAAGAAGGTGAAAATATTGCTCAATATTGCTCAAGGATAAAATATGTTGTTAATGCAATAAGAGGAGCTAATGGTACAATAGATGATGATACAATACAACCCCTAATTTACATCATCATTTAAAGAGGTTAAAATTGATAGTCGTATGACCGTCAAAACTAGGCATTTTATAACTATTACAGCAGTTGTTTGACCATCAAATTTAAGCTAGCAATTTTCCTTCCAGACCCCTCTTCAGATTGCTTTTTGATTTGGCAGCTTGACTTTGCGAGGCCATAACTCAGACATCTAGAATCCAATTCAGGTGAAATTATTTTTTATTTTGAGTAAAATTTCCTAAACTTTTTAGTGGTGGTGTTCTTTTCTAGTTTTGGTGCAAGGATTTTTTAGAAATTGCATTTTTTGGCTACTGTACCTATTCAATCCTATATTTTGTAACTTCAAATGCTTCGTACAGGCTCATCTAGACACAAAAATAGGTTCCATTTTTTTTAAAGTGCATTATTTTTCATCTACTTTCCAAATCTGCAATCAGATTCTAGGGTTGTGTGGACAAAAATATCACTTTCAAAACTAGGGCTTTTTTTGCATTGTAATGTTTTGATTACTTTTTAGAATTGTTGTACATCTGAGCTACAGTGCTTAGTGATAGATTTGGGCCTCAAAAGGTAGTTGTAAAAAGCAAAATTAAAAGTCCACTTTGTTCATTTTGACAAGTAGCCTATTGTACGCGCACTACTTATAAAGTGTCAAAAGCATCTTTTTTGGGGAGGTCTTTTGATTGAGTGAAAGGGGGTGTGTGTATTGTGTTCTTGTGTCTCTCTTGTGTGCTCTTTTCATTTTCTGCATCATGGGTTCACCTAAATGTCCACTTCTAATTTCATGTAATTATTCTACTTGGAAAGATATTGCATGGAGTAGATTAATGGAAAAAGGTTTAAGTCTTTTTGTTGATGGAACAATTCCCAAACCCACTGATGCTACAATGCTCATTAATTGGCAAAAATAATACCAACATGCTTTAGGAATTATAAGGAGTTGTGTACATAGAGATCTCTTCTTCCACATTTCCAATTTCAAAGAATCCAAACCTGCATTGGACAAACTTGAATCATTGTATGGTAAGGTGGATGAGGAAAAGGGTTTTTAGATTGAAGATGATCTACTTCTCTTGGATCCAAACAACTTTGACACAATTCAAGATTACATCAACAAAACCAACGAGTATAGGGCACTACTTAAAGATTTTGGAAATCCCATGAAGGATGAAAAGTTGATTCATCACATCTTGAAGAGGCTACCTTTAGAGTATGCTTCATTTGTTTTGATTTATAATACTCACAAGTTGACCATGGGAAGTGCTTACTAGAAGCCTCCATTTGATGCATTTGCAGAGATTTTTATTGTTGAACAATCTCACTTTATAGATTTAGGACTTCTAATGACATTAAAGACCAAAGCATTGGTGGCTAGTGATGAGCACAAATCAAGTTAAGGAGAGAAAAGTTCTAGCAACAATAAGAAGAAGCAATGGAAGCAGAAATCACAATCTGAGACACAACAATCCTCCTCATAGAAAGGCAATTCTTCTTCCAACAAGAAGGGAAGTAATGAAAAGAAGGATAAACTTTTTTGTGCATATTGTAAAAAGCCAAATCATGGCGAGCATCATTGCAAGACTAAGAAAATCGATGAGTTAGAAAACCTACTCAAGAAGAAAAAAATTCAAGTGCTAGGTACTTCCAAGGATTCAACTCCAACCTCTTCAAAAGGAAGGGCAAGCACTTATGGAAGATACAAGTTCTTCGGAATGGATACTTGACTCAGGTGCCTCCTATCATATGGGTTCTTCAAAGGGATACTTTTCTTCATTGAAGCAGTCACAGGTACCACACATCTTTGTGGAAGATGATACTAAAATGGAAGTTGAAGGGAAAGGACATGTGGAAATGGAAAATGGGGAATTCAAAGATGTTCTCTATGTTCCAAACCTTAGCTCCAATCTCCTCTCGGTTTACCAAATCACTCACCTTGGAGATGGTCACAAAGTTGAGTTCCTTCCAAATTTAGTGATGGTGTGAAGTCTACAAGATGATTCATTGGTTGTAGTGGGGAAAGTCAATCATGAAAAGAGGCTTTATTCCTTCTCTCGCTTTGTGCCTAAGTCTCCTTCTCAGGCCTTGTTAACTCACTCACATTCACACATCAACTTATGGCATGACCGGTTTGTTCATCTTGCCTTCCGCTATCTTCAACAACTTTGATTAAAATACATGGTCAAAGGTCTACCTAACATCAAATTTTCTAAGGGTGAGTGTTCATCATGTTTAGTAGATATGCATCTCAAGGAGAAGTATGATAAAGAGAAGTCTTCAAGAGCACCAGTTATTCTTCAGTTGGTTCACATGGTTTTAGCAGTACCTTTTGCAATGACTTCAGTCAACCAAAGCTGCTACATCCTTACTTTTGTTGATGACTTTTCACAATTCACATGGGTCTACTTCCTTCAGTATAAGAATGAAGTGGTTCATAAGCTTCAAGCCTTTAAGACTCATGTTGAACACAAATCAAGGAAAGCCATCAAGGTTCTATGGATGGACAAC
The DNA here is from genome assembly GCA_028749045.1 of Cupressus sempervirens. Classification (NCBI taxonomy): domain Eukaryota; kingdom Viridiplantae; phylum Streptophyta; class Pinopsida; order Cupressales; family Cupressaceae; genus Cupressus; species Cupressus sempervirens. The sequence continues at coordinate 227,855,208 of CM053785.1, read as the reverse complement.
GAAAGTAGATTTTTGGGAAGAAGACTTAAAGATTTTTGCAAACTTCAGGGAATTGATCTTTAGAATCCACCAGCATTCAGTCTGCACAAGATAGATGTTGTAGCACTGAGGATTAGAACTCCTAAGTCCATGGAAAGTTTCATGATAAATGCCAAGTCTCTTGATCCAACACTTGAAGCCATTAGCAGTGCTACTCACATACTTAACAAGTCTCCTCATAATGCCCTAGATGGGAAGACTCCTTTTGAGGCATGGTGTGGCACAAAACTAGTTGTGAGTCACTTCAGATTCTTCGGTTGTCTAGCAGTGGCAAACTTATCATCCAGCGGATGCAAGGCATTAGCACCAAGGCCTTGTACTTTCATCAGTTATGAAGACAATGTGAAGGCTTACAGATTTATGGATCTAGAGACTCATGAGATTTTTGTGGAGAAGGATGTTCACTTTGAGGAAAGTTCACCCAGCTTATCCTCTACGCCTCTCCACACTTCATATACTATGGAAATTGATAGTGACACTAGTGATAGTGCTTCAATAGATTAAAATATGTGGGGTTCTATCGATAGTTGCAGGGAGAGGTCACAACATCAGTATAGTCCACATGCATATATTGCCATAGTGAACAATCTAGCACAACAGGGTACCATAATCTTCTAGCTCCAGCAGCAATTGATGACTACATGGCAGACATTACAGGTATGTTCATGGAATCACACACCATAGATTTGGGAGACAACCTTGATGATTTGCATCTTCTCTTTGATGACAATGATCCTTCTACAATTGTTTCAAGGGCTCACTCTAATCCTCATGTCCATTCTCTACATGATCAATCTTCACAAGTTGACGTGATTGTGGATCCTTATGAATAGAAATTGGAGGAGGTCTCTTTATCAGTTGAGGAGATAGATGGCTCATTAAGATAGGTTCAATAGACATCCTCACTAGATTTGCATTCATTCTTTTCAACACAATTGGAAGAGGCAACCATCAACATCAACACAAGGATACTTGAGTAGGTTTCAAGGCCACCATACATCTTCAGGATTTACCTTTTCCTCTATTTCTTCCAAAGGGGAGGAACATAATTCTACATTCTTGGACTAGCTTCTTCCTTGGAGCAGCACTCACTGGTCAGCATTTGAGGGGGGGGGGGGGGGTGGGTCGAGTGGGGGGGATTATCTTGGTTCTCTTTCTCTTCTTTCTTATGGGGGGACTATTTCCTCTTATGAGCTCTTGTTCTTCTCATTCTTCACTATTGTATATACTTAATGTATGTCATAATGTGGGGGGTCTTGATTACTCCTTCCATCCATGCATCCTATTTCCATCTCTCTTTTTGGGGGAGGCTTTTTCCCATGAGGTTTTCCCTCTTTCTCTGCTTTATGAGAGATTGCATTTCATTATGTACATGGGTACCTAACATGACCTAGTATTCGGGACCCATTCTGCATTTCATTCTAGTTTTCATAATCTTAAGGGCATTCCTCTAAGTTGCACTTAAGGGGGGGTGTTGGTATAAATATGTATTTACTATTTACACTTACTTAAGTTTACATAGGTTAATGCATTATTTTATTATATTGCATTATTTTATTATTTATTTTGTGAGACACTTAGGCATTTGTGCACCTTTATGAGTTGTCATGTTGACAACACAGAAGTACGCAACTCTAATTCAGCACATGATGTCTACAACACTAGAGTTTACATCATTCACTGAGTTGTCATGTTGACAACATAGTTATTTGCATTCCCTTTTTAGCACATGTTGTCTACAACACTAATTTGCATGTTACACCATTGTAGTCTTATCCTCTCATCATCGCACTTACTTCCGTGCTTAATGGAGGATAACCCATATCTAGTGGACATGTGCCTGGTTGTATGACTTATCATGATGCTAAATCTTAGGAATTATAGATGCATCTCAGAGGCCTTTATATACAGGCACTCCTAATGTACTTTAATGCATATTGAATTGAATACAATGTTATTCTGATCATACTCCTTTCTGGTCTACAGTTGTGCTTGTGTTTGAGTTCTTAGTTTTTGGGTGAATTTTGTCCTAAGGAAAATTCTTACACTCGATTAAGTGTGGGTACCTCTCTTTTTGACATTTTGATCTTTCTTCTTCTTGTACCTTCAAACTAATCCTCTCAAGCAAATGATTATGATACCAATTGTTGGAATTCTTTAGAATAATTGGGGGGGGGGGGGGGGGGGGGGGGGGGTGAATTAGTTATCCAAGGTTTAGATGTATAAATAAAACTTTTCTCAGCTTAGTGAACCCATATCCACAAAATAATTTCATCATGCATGCATCCATTAGATTATATCACTCAAACTTGTAGGTTACTATCAATTCAATTTGCAAAAATGTAAATGTTAAGTTTTAGGATTTGCACCCTTTACTAAACTGGAAAAAAGTTCAGTTAAACCTTACTTAACATGGGATTCACTCCACTGTATGGGACTGGATAGTGAGATGAAACCTCCAGATTCTAGGCCGGCTCCTATTGAATCTCTCGGTGATAACCTCTTAAAACTTAAAGAAAACTTGAGGGAAAAGGGGAAGAAGTTGCTAAAAACCAAAACCTAAACCTTAAGTCTAAACTAAGGAAGTGATACACCAAAGAGGGATATGGAAATGTAACCCACATGTAACAGAGAGGATAATATAGCTTTATGAAACACAGATGAAGCACAACTTCCTATAAAGGCTTGCACAAATGATTTATAATAAAGTTTTCCTCTGAAACCACAAAGAGAAGGATAAACTAATACCTCCCTTTGACCAATTTTACCTAAAACCACATGTTATAACCTGCAAACATGCTTCTTGTTCTAAAGAAAGGTGCTAAAATGAGACAGAAAACAAGGAATAATGAAACATTCACAAGTTCACCTATCCAATCATTAAAAATGCACACAAAAATTGTAGAAAGGAAAAGGGCTCACTGATAACTTCACCAAGCATAATCACACTGCTGCAACCTATATTATATCTCCAGAAATGAATTACAAACTCTGTAGAATGAAGTCCAGGACTCAGAGAAAAGCCACAAAACATCTATCCACCCAAATCAGAACCTCTACAAAATGAGCCTTCAACTCATACTTATGCACAAAAATACCCAACTACATTTGGAAAGTCATAAATGTTGGGTCAGATTCAACCCCAAAGGCCAACTTGAGTCCTTGAAAAGACTTCAAAAAGGTGTACAAAATAGCCCAAAAGGCATGGTCTGATAATATCACCAACTACCCCTCATAAATGTAGCCCCAAAACTCCTGCCAGACTCCAAAAGTCCTCCAAAAGCAATAATTTCCTACCCCCAAGTCTGATCATACATGACTCAACACTTAATCATAACGATTTGCAAAATATATGTCTCCCAACCCTCTTAAAAGGAAAATAAATATTATCTCTTTGCATAATAACATCTATTAAATGATTTATAGTTTAAAAATATAAAGCATCTAATATTTATTAACTTATTATAATATAATTTATTTATTATTTATTCATTTCTTTTTATTTTAATAAATATTAATTATACATAAAATATTAAGTGATTAAAATAATCACTTAATGTTTTATTAGAATAACTAATATTTGTTAAAATAAAATAAAATAAATAAGTAATATTATAATAAAATATTGAATGAAAGGAAACATATTTATCTTGACCCTTTTAAAAAGAATTTTAAAAAAACGTAACCTTGCAATAAAAAAAAATGTTGAGCATGGGTGATAAAAGACCTTGGCAAAAAATTTGCAACTATGAGAAATAAAAACAATGAAAAACTCCCCTTCAATATCTCGGACTCCAAATATTATGCAAAAGAACAAAGGGTAGGAGATATTATTCGACTACCCTAGAAGGTGTTCATTCTGTCATTCCTTACTTTGCTTGTTTGGAGTTCTCGAAGGTTGGAGAATGAGGGTTTCTGCGAGTTTTTCGTTGCCATGAAGAGTTTGGTGGCCGCCATGTTTGAGCTTTACTATCACTTCGAACTTTGAGAATAAAGAGCAACAAAACTTTAAAGCCGCCATGAAGAGTTTGGTGAAGGTATGTTATTCTGAAACTTTATTTTGTCTTACTTGTTGGCCACCATGAAAGTTTGTTTTGCTGGAGTCCCTCTTTACACACCATTATGTCTTGCTCATTCTAGACATACTGGGTAAGAATGATATATCATTCCTATTCATTTCATGATCACAGATGTTGTTGAATCATGTATGCCGCCATGGAGATTTATTGTTGTTCTTACTGTTTTGAACTTACTGTTTTGAACTCACTATTTGTGTATTCTCTTCATTGCCACTGATATATTTGCTGAGAGCTCTTGATTTGAGCTTGTTGTCCCATCATTGTTTAGATGAAATTAAAAAATTTCTTTCATTTCACCGTTCCTGCTGGTGGAAAGAAATCGTTCTGGGTTCATTGTAGCTGTAGCAGCGCCCAACCCTTCTTCCTTTTGTTAGCTCTATGAGTTGCAATTATTTTAAATGGCAATTTTGTTTGTGGATTTTCTGCTCTGTATATGTGCTATCCTCTGTTCTGGAAGACGTCTTGGTGTATCTTCATATTATTGCATACTGGTTCTCTTTGTTGGCCGCCATTATTGAGCCCTTATCCCTACTGTTGATACTAAAAAGAACCTGTTCTGGGCTTTTTGCATTTGGATTTCATTGATGTATTATGGATTTATATGAAAGAGTCACTTTTTAAAACAAATAATGATCATGAGTCTAATTGATTGATTTTGTGGATCTAGGTCCCAAAACCTTGGTGGGTGAACATGAAACTTGATGGTAAAATTCGTAACAGCCTGGTTCCCTTTCAAACAAAATATGTTGTGAATGGTTTGCTGCAAGCTTTTATCAAAACTGAAACTATTTTTTGTTGTATGGGTTATAGCACACATAACTCCACTTGTGTTTATCATTTTGAATCCTTCTTACTGGGCTGCCTTTTGATATCTTATCTCTGTTGTTGATACACTTCACCATGAATGATGATATTTCAAACCACAAACCAGTCCCTGTTAGGTAGAAGCAAAAAATGATATTAACAATAAGACAAAAAATGATATGACATAGACATCAGCAGCCTCTTGCCCAACTCTACCTTTCGTCTATTCATTCTAGAGAATTTTGTCACCTGCCTGATTCCTATGATGAGCAACACCAAGAGCCTAATAATTATATACTAATTCCATCCTTATCGGAAGGAAGTTCCATAGATAGGGCATCATCATTAATATTGTCTGAGAAATACTTATTTGATCTCCGTTATCTTGCTGTCATGTTGCATGAGGTACTTCCTATTGATTGCCAATTTGCATACCAAGTGACCTACTGATAATACAACCTATAATTGAGGTACTTGTCATTTTTGCTGAGAATAAGATGTAAACAGCATTCCTCGGTATCCCTGTTGTTTACCGCACTTTTATCTTTTAATTCAAAGCTATAACTATCCATCCTCTTAAAGATTTTTTGCATTATTCATATTAATACTACCCTTTCATTTTTCCTTTTGTTGAGTTAAAATTCGAAACTCGGATTCTATTTTTCTTGTTGCACATGTTCGTAATAACTTCATAATATAGATTTGTTAGTCTATTCATCTTTTCTATTCTGTTGCATATCTTATGAGGTTCGAGCACGGGCTCATGACACTCACAAATGGTTTTATTTCTTTTAGCACTAAATGTCAATATCGCTGCTTGTTTTCTTTCATGACGGGATGCTTGACAAGTAGAATATGTAGTCGTAGAGATATGTAGTCATTGCTTAGATCCCTCAGGATCTAACATCAGTTGCTTTATGTTTTTTTGCAGCTGTTGAAGAGAGTAGGGCTCGGAGCTGGACAAGTGCGGCAGGAAAAGAAACCATGACCAGTCAAAGCATCAGGCAATGACTGGTTTCTCTATTCTTATTTCTTTCGTGTATATATTTATCTGTTAGTGTGTCTCTTGATGAAAGAAAATTAATCAATTATCGTCACGGCTTGTGTGAGACTTTCTCCATTCAGCACATTAATTCATTTCATATTGTAAAAATGAAAATTGTACATATCAGTGATGATCTATACAATGAACATTTGTATCTCTTTCGTGCATGGTTTCATAAATGATTGCAAAATGATGGAAATGAATAGAAAATGAATACTTTCTTTTGCAACGTTTTCAATGATGTTACCTAAAGTAAAATTCAGCATGTGTGAAATTTTGGTAACATTTTTTGGCGACTTCTGTTGTATGTCTGCTTGCTTGACACTTGACCAGTTTGCTTTTAGTTGTCCTTATTTCTCGGGCACAGAGTCTGATTATGCATTCCTAGCACCTAGACCTGACAAAAAGTGACTTCTAAAGTTGCTAGTTCAATTTTGAATGCATGCGCGTGAGTTCAATAAGACCGGAAACTCTTATTGGATTGATGGATATGCAAGGTCAGAACTTGAGTATCAACTTTAGGAGTCAAAACCGTCATAGTCGACCATTTGGTTGATGTATGGGTGGACGTGTGGACGATATATATGTGTGTATGTATGTGTATGTTGGATATGTGTGTGCATTTGAGTAAACATATTTATGCATGCATGAATGAGATGAGCAGGTATGATGGCTTCCACAACATAAACCAGCAACTTAACTGAACTACACTACAAACAAAATAGGAAACTAACCTAGAACAAAAACAAAACTAAACTAAAATGCAAATGCACTTATTGAAAACAAGGGAAACTAACTTATTATGTACAAGGCAGGACTGAAATCATACCTCAAAACATGGTTTGAGGTGGATCCTGTTCACAGGGATAGGTGGGACGTCTCCTTCCATGGTAGCCAGCTGGTAAGCATTGTGTTGTTTACACTCAGCAATTTGAAATGGCCTAGCCCACATGTGATCAAATTTATTGTGCTGGCCGGGTCTGCTCTTGAGAACATCCCACTTCAGTACCATGTCACCAACATGGAATTCTTGAGCTCGAGCTCTCTTATCGAAGCTCTTATTTATCTGCATTTTTTGGTACTTCATGGTTTCCATGGCCTTTTTCCTAGTTTCTTCCAGCTCCATCAATTGGGCACACCGCACCAGCATAGGGTCACCTTCCTCAAATAAAACCAGCTGTGTAGCAAGATCAAGCACTGGTAATTCTATCTCAATTGACAATCTGGCCTCTTTCCCATATACAAGCCTATAAGGCGAGTTTCCAATGACTTGTTTTGGGGTGATCCTGTCAACCCATAAGGTAGCCTTCAATTTTGAATGCCAATCTCTTTGATTATCTTGCAAATTGCGCTTGATGATTCTTATCAGGTTCTTGTTGGAAGATTTCGCTAATCCATTACCTTGCGGGTAATAATTTGAGCTTGTGTTGAGATATATTCCATGATTAAAAGCTCAATTAGTGACTTTCATTCCAATAAAAGCGAGTGTATTATCAGAGATAATGGAATCTGGTACTCCAAATCTGTTAACGATGTCATCATAAAAGCTTAGGACTGTTGTTTCATTTGCGTCCTTTAACGCTGATGCCTTAGTCTAGCGTGTGAAATAATCAGTGGCTGTAATGAACTTGTGACCCGCACTTGATGGAGGGTTAATGGCCCCTATGAAATCAATGCCCCACTTTTGAAAGGGATGTTTGATCTTAATTGGCTGCAAAGGCAAAGCTAGCAGCCTTTCTTTTCCTACAAACATGGCGCATTTAGTGCATTTTCTGACATGTGCATGACAGTCTTTAAATAAATCAAGCCAATAATAGCCAGCTCAGAGAATCTTATAGGCTATTGTTCTAGGAGAAAAATGTCCTCCTGAATGCCCATCATGAAATTCATGCAACACTTGAGCAGTTTGATCTAAATCTATGCATCTGAGAAGGACTCCATTGAAGTCTTTTCGGTATAAAATATCATTTATCAGCACAAAAGGGGTTGATTGCAAGTGATAATACCTTCACTTTGCTCAATCTAAGGTGGCTAGACATTGACTGGTTTTCAAAAAATGGATCATATCCTGTAACCAGCTTATTGTTCCATCATCATTTCCAGCAGCACCGATCAGTAAAATAGCATTTGCTTGCTCCTCGAGCTCTGAAATGTCTTTATCTGCAATTTGTTCACACAATCCCTTTCCTCTAACTAGCTTGGTTATCTAGATCTCTACGTCATACTCCATGACGCATGTGATCCAACTAGCATGCTTCTCATTCAAGTCTTTACTCAAAAGGAACTCTTTGACACTTGGATGTGTGACACGCAAAATGACCTTGTTATGCGCCAACAAGTGCTTGAATTTTTTAAGGCTTTTCACAATAGCGAGGACATGTTTTTTGACAAAACTGTACCTTTGGTCATATTCTTCTAGTCCTTTGCTAAAGAATGTGATTGGCTATTCCAATCCTTCTGCATTTTTCTGTACTAACATAGCTGAAATCACGTCATGACCACCGTATGCATAAAGAATGAAATCCTTACCAAAATCAGGATTGATTAGAACGGGTGTTGCTGCTAATGCATCTTTAATGGCTTGAAATTTCTCCTTGGCTTCCTTTGTCCATGCAAAAAGTGCATTCTTTTTAAGCATGGTCGTTAATGGCTTGAGAAGAGTTGCGATGTCGGGTAGAAATCTCCGTACAAAATTAATGCGACCAATGAAACTTTGAAGGCCTTTCTTGTGTTGTGATAGAGGCAGCTCCAGAATTGCTACAACTCATTCAGGATCTATTGTGATGCCTAACTTAGATACAATGTATCCAATTAATTTACCCTCATGCATAGAAAAAATACTCTTTTTGGGATTTAATGAGATGCCAAACTTTCTGCAGTGCTCAGAAATCTATCTCAGGTGATCAATATGATCTGCTATTTTTTGTGAAGAAACAGTGACATCGTCTAGATAAACTAAGACAAATCTATACATTAGATTATTAAATGCCATTTCCATGGCTTTGTGAAAGGTTTCTCTAGCATTGGACAATCTGAATGGCATTCTTTTGTACGCCATTGTTCCCCACTTTGTTGTAAACACTGTCTTGAATTGATCTTCCTCCTTCACCAAGATTTGATTATAACTCGAGTATCCATCCAGCAAAGAAAACCTTTCAACCCCTGATACACACTGTAATATCTGCTCCATGGATGAAAGTGGGTGTCTATCCTTCAACGAGACTCTATTCAAGTCTCTAAAATCCATGCACAGTCGTAACTCCCCATTTTTCTTCCTTACCAGGACCAAGTTAGCAACCCATCTCGTGTGTTTGATAGGGAAAATTATCTTACTTTCAATCAACCTAAACACTTCCTTTTGCATCAAAGGTTCCAGCTTAGGATTGATCGGCCTTTGCTTTTTCCGAACTGGTTTAGCTGTTGGTTCTAGCTCTATTGTATGTTGTACAAGCTCTGGATCGAATCCTTTTAAGTCATTGTATTGCCAAGCGAAGACATCACTGAATTTTTGGAACAAATGGAGAAAAGCCTCCTTTTCTTCGGTTGAATTCACTTTGCCAAATTTTAGGCATTTACCCAGTGCAATTTCTGGATCTGCATACTGGTTCTCTTTGACCAACAAGTTGGCTTTTCCAGGTTTCAGCCGATCATCTGAATTAAAAATGCTTTCCAACGTTACTAAAACCTTTGGCAACTTGTTGTTTTCAGTTGTATCACCTGATCACCATACTGATCTTTATATCTCTGCTGGTTAGAACTGGCAAAAACATCTTCTTCTAGCAAAAATTGCAAAATTTGTTCATCGTTGTTAAAAACTTGCCAACTAACATCATTATCAGGAATGGAAGCCCTGGTAATAACTCTAATATGCTACTGATCAGTATGCGTTGAAACACTTTTAACAATTTCATACTGAGCTCCTACAGCTGCCAGTCTATCAGTGTGTTGGTTTTCTTTTCTAGGCACAGCCAGTATATTAAATGCATCAAAATTTTCAAGCAAATCCCAAACACGATGTCTATAAGATTTTAAAATGTCATTTTTTGTAGCATTCAGACATTTGATTTCATTTACTACTAGTTCACGATCACCATACACCCTCAAGCACTTAATACCATTCTTTCTTGCCCATTCTAATCCCTGGATTAACCCTTCGTACTCTGTTGTAATATTGGTACAAGAAAAACTAAATTTGAAAGCGGCATAGTACCTATCATTGTTGGGTGAACCAGCTTGACGCCTCCACCAGCACCTTGTTTACCCCTTAAACCATCGAAAAACATGCTCCATAGCTGATCTTGGGACTCCCCCAACTTATTGGCGAGTTTGACCAGATTGGGAACAACTTCATTTTGTTCATGTATAATATAGGTCCCTAAGTCAGCATTCTTCATCTGATAAAACTGGTTTTCATAGGTTTGACTTGATGCCCATTCATCAAGAAGGATATCTGGGACATCGTCTAGCTGGGTTCGATTTTCAATAGCTGTATGGCACTCTACTTGGTCAAATGCGAGCAGGTTCACATTGACAGCATTAGGAACATAAGGCTCTATGTGGTTTTTTGCAAGTAATTCAGATTTAATTGTCACTTTTGTGCCATATCTAGTCCTAAAAAGCATGTGGGACCAATCGGATGACAGGTAACCACCAATCTTTGCTATGAAATCTCTAGACAAACAGATGGCAAAGTATGGAGGTAAATCTATAACATAGATATCCTGCTGAATGGAAAAATTAGGGTAGGCATGAAGGGTGACGCTTGCATCTCTAATCATGCCTATAGTACCTACGGATGTCCCATCAAGCTGAACAACACCCTTTTCAATGGGTTGGTATTTTAGTCCTAACTGGTTAGCTATCTTTTTTGGCATGACTAAGTTTGTGGCTCCGCTATCTACCATACAGTTATGGACTAGTTTATCACCAATGATCAAGGAAAGATAGAAAGGGGGTGGCTTTGTTACCTTATTTGGCTCCTCAGCAATTTTATCATTGTCCTCCCCCTTCTCATCAGCGCTGGTTAACACCGCTCTTGTTGATTCATCCATCACCCTTGCAGGATTTGCTTCATCTAAGAGAGCCTTTTGTAAGATATCTGCTTGACCAGGGATGGCCAAAGTCTCCCACATTGACATGGACACGTTCATCTTCTTCATGTTCTCCATGATATTAAATGGCATAGCAAAGTGTGATTTCTAATGTGCTTTAATAGCACCATGGTCCGTTGGCCTATGAACGGTTTCCTTGGCGACAGGAACGTGAGTGTCTCCCATTGCATTTGTGGCACTTGATGATGGCTCAACAGTATCAGGTAATCTACCCTTATTCACTGTTTTCTCTGTTTCAAGGGCTCTTTTCTTAGCTTAGGTATTTGCTGATATTGGTGAGTCATTATTGACTGGACAAAACTCATCTTTTTGCCAGTTAAGGAAATCGGTTTCAAGAGTAGGTGCATCATGTTGTTGTTCAGGTGTATCATAAGTGGCATTTTGCTATCCTGCCACCATATTTTGTACCATTAATGCCTAATTTATAACTCCATTTGTGCAAGTGGCCTAATTATGTGGTTCATTACAGGGGTAACACCATTCAAAATCCACTGCAAGGTTATTTTGCATGGGGACTATGTCTCTTACTGGATTTGCAGCATTAAGAGGGGCCGGGTTATAAGGTCGAAAAGGTCTTTGATTGATATTTTGCTTATAACCCATTGCATTATCTTGAAATGGTTGTCTATTTCCTTGGGCTTGACCTTGATTTTGCTACTGGTAAGGCGGGTTTGCAACTGGATTCTGCTGTTGGTAAGGTGGCCTAAGCTGGAACTATTATTTTTTAAGATTAACCAGCTCATTACTAAAAGTTTGCATCATGTTTTCGATCTTGAGCTAACTATTTTTATCTCCAGCAGCTCTTGTGAAGGGCCTGCAGTACCTAAAGGGCCTGCCATGGTAATTTCTTGGCTGGGAATAGTAGGTAACTGGTTAAATGGTGGGATTGTCAATGGTATATTTGGGTGAATGTTCGGAAAAAAGTGCATTGGAGGCCTAGGGGCTATTTTACTAGCCTGGATAAGACTATTCTCAACTCTAATGGCAATATCATAAGCTTGAGGTAGTGAAACACCTCCCATAGATTGAATCATTACTAATATATCGCTATTTAAGCTTCTCAAATAATAAAGAAAAGCATGATCAGTTGAAGGTCTTACCGTAATGGGTATTCTAGTCCAGGTTCTTTGAAATTGGTCGTTAAAATCCATCATTCGCTCTTGTGGTGCCTGCTTTATAGTTGTGAGCTGCTCTACCAGCAACAAGAAGTCGAACTTGTCCTCAAAATGCTTTGTTAAAGTGTCACCTAAAGCATCCCATGAGCCTATGGAGCCAACAGTTAGACTTCTGAACAATTGTAGTGCTTTCCCCTTTAAAGATGTTGCCAATAACTTAGTAGCCACATCCTCCTCTGTAACATGATGTACGTTGCACAAAGTAGCAACATCCCTTATGTGCTCATAAGCTGTAGTCTGGTTTTCTCCAGTAAAATCTGGTAGACTCTTCAATGCTACAAGTGGTATGTCATGATGTTGGGAAAAATTCAAGGGGCTCCCTTGATTAAAAGGCACAAAAGCAAACTGTCTCGCCATTGGTGGAGGTTGTTGTTCAGGCTGCTGCACTGGTTGTCGCTGTACAGGTTGTTGTTGAGCAGGAACACTCTGTTGAAAGCTTGTATTTGTTGTACTAACTGGTATAAAACCAATGTTTGCTGAATTTTTAGTAGAGTCAGCAGGTATGTCAAATGATTCAGCACTAACTAATGGACTTGTTGAATGCCTAACTTTCCCTTGACATGTTCTGTTGTATACACGAAGACCAGGGGCTAAAAGTTGTCTTCTTGATGCTGGCTTCATTCTAGCAAGACTCCTTCCACATCTTTTTGGAGTTTCTAGCTACAGATATTCAAAGGGACTAGAACTCCGTGTTTGAATCTTTCTCATAAATTCATCTTCCCTATTGGCTGGTTGGAAAAAATGACTTTCAGTTGTACCAGCACAATAGGAAAATGTATTCGGGTCCCACCGGGTGTGCCAAAATTGTTAAGTTTTAGGATTTGCACCCTTTACTAAATTGGAAAAAAGTTCAGTAAACCCTTACTTAACTTGGGATTCACTCCACTGTATGGGATTGGATAGTGAGATGAAACCTCTGGATTCTAGGCCGGCTCCTATTGAATCTCTCAGTGATAACCTCTTAAAACTTAAAGAAAACTTGAGGGAAAAGGGGAAGAAGTTGCTGAAAACCAAAACCTAAACCTTAAGTCTAAACCAAGCAAGTGATACACCAAAGAGGGATATAGAAATGTAACCCACATGTAATAGAGAGGATAATATAGCTTTACGAAACACAGATGAAGCACAACTTCCTATAAAGGCTTGCACAAATGATTTATAATAAGGTTTTCCTCTGAAACCATAAAGAGAAGGATAAACTAATACCTCCCTTTGACCAATTTCACCTAAAAACACATGTTATAACCTGCAAACATGCTTACTGTTCTACACAAAGGTGCTGAAATGAAACAGAAAAAAAGGAATAATGAAACATTCACAAGTTAACCTATCCAATCATTAAAAATGCACACAAAAATTGTAGAAAGGAAAAGGGCTCACTGATAACTTCACCAAGCATAATCACACTGCTGCAACCTGTTTTATATCTCCAGAAATGAATTACAGACTCTGTAGAATGAAGTCTAGGACTCAAAGAAAAGCCACAAAACCTCTATCCACCCAAATCAAAACCTCTACAACATGAGCCTTCAACTCATACTTATGCACAAAAATACCCAACTGCATTTGGAAAGTCATAAAAGTTGGCTCAGATTCAACCCCAGAGGCCAACTTGAGTCCTTGACAAGACTTCAAAAAGGTGTACAAAATAGGCCAAAAGGCATGGTCTGGCCAACTTGAGTCCTTGACAAGACTTCAAAAAGGTGTACAAAATAGGCCAAAAGGCATGGTCTGATAATAACACCAACTGCCCCTCATAAATGTAGCCCCAAAACTCCTGCCAGACTCCAAAAGTCCTCCAAAAGCAATAATTTCCTACCCCCAAGTCTTATCATATATAACTCAACACTTAATCATAATGATCTGCAAAATATATGTCTCCCAACCCTCTTAAAAGGAAAATAAATATTATCTCTTTGCATAATAACATCTATTAAATGATTTATATTTTAAAAATATAAAGCATCTAATATTTATTAACTTATTATAATATAATTTATTTATTATTTATTCATTTCTTTTTATTTTAATAAATATTAATTTTACATAAAATATTAAGTGATAAAAATAATCACTTAATGTTTTATTAGAATAACTAATATTTGTTAAAATAAAATAAAATAAATAAATAAGTTATATTATAATAAAATATTGAATGAAAGGAAACATATTTATCTTGACCCTTTTAAAAAGAATTTAAAAAAAACATAACCTTGCAATAAAAAAAAATGTTGAGCATGGGTGATAAAAGACCTTGGCAAAAAATTTGCAACTATGAGAAATAAAAACAATGAAAAAATCCCCTTCAATATCCCAGACTCCAAATATTATGCAAAAGAAAAAAGGTCAGGAGATATTATTCGACCACCCTAGAAGGTTTTCATTCTGTCATTTCTTACTTTGCTTGTTTGGAGTTCTGAAAGGTTGGACAATGAGAGTTTCTGGGAGTTTTTCGCTGCCATGAAGAGTTTGGTGGCCGCCATGTTTGAGCTTTACTGTCACTTCGAACTTTGAGAATAAAGAGCAACAAAACTTTAAAGCCACCATGAAGAGTTTGGTGAAGGTATGCTATTCTGAAACTTTATTTTGTCTTACTTGCTGGCTGCCATGAAAGTTTGTTTTGCTAGAGTCCCTCTTTACACACCATTATGTCTTGCTCATTCTAGACATACTGGGTAAGAACGATATATTATTCCTATTCATTTCATGATCACAGATGTTGTTGAATCATGTATGCCGCCATGGAGATTTATTGATGTTCTTACTGTTTTGAACTCACTGTTTGTGTATTCTCTTCATTGCCACTGATATATTTGCTGAGAGCTCTTGATTTGAGCTTCCTATCTTGTCATTGTTTAGATGAAATTAACAAATTTATTGCATTTCACCGTTCCTGCTAGTGGAAAGAAATCGTTCTGGGTTCATTGTAGCTGTAGCAGCGCCCAACCCTTCTTCCTTTTGTTAGCTCTGTGAGTTGCAATTGTTTTAAATGGCAATTTTTTTTGTGGAGTTTTTGCTCTGTATATGTGCTATCCTCTGTTCAGGAAGACATCTTGGTGTATCTTCATTTTATTGCATACTGGTTCTCTTTGTTGGTCACCATTATTGAGCCCTTATCCCTGCTGTTGATACTAAAAAGAACCTGTTCTGGGCTTTTTGCATTTGGATTTCATTGCTGTATTATGGATCTGTATGAAAGAGTCACTTTTTAAAACAAATAATGATCATGAGTCTCATTGATTGATTCTGTGGATCTAGGTCCCAAAACCTTGGTGGGTGAACATGAAACTTGATGGTAAAATTCGTAACAGCCTGGTTCCCTTTCAAACAAAATATGTTGTTTGTGGTTTGCTGCAAGCTTTTATCAAAACTGAAACTGTTGTTTGCTGCATGGGTTATAGCACGCATAACTCCACTTGTGTTTATCATTTTGAATCCTTCTTACTGGGCCGCCTTTTGATATCTTATCTTCACTATTGATACACTTCACCATGAATGATGATATTTCAAACCACAAACCAGTCATTGTTAGGTAGAAGCAGAAAATGATAATAACAATAAGACTCAAAAAATGTTATGACATAGACATCAGCAGCCTCTTGCCCAACTCTACCTTCCGTCTATTCGTTCTGGAGAATTTTGTCACCTACTTGATTCCTATGATGAGCAGCACCAAGAGCCTAATAATTATATACTAATTCCATCCTTACTAGAAGGAAGTTCCATAGATAGGGCATCATCATTAATATTGTTTGAGAAATACTTATTTGATCTCCGTTATCTTGTTTTCATGTTGCATGAGGTACTTCCTATTGATTTCCAATTTGCATACCAAGTGACCTGCTGATAATACAACCTATAATTGAGGTACTTGTCATTTTTGTTGAGAATAAGATGTAAACAGAATTCATCGGTATCCCTGTTGTTTACCGCACTTTTGTCTTTTAATTCGAAGCTATAACTGTCCATCCTCTTAAAGATTTTCTGCATTATTTAGATTAATACTACCCTTTCATTTTTCCTTTTGTTGAGTTAAAATTCAGAACTCGGATTCTATTTTGCTTGTTGCACATGTTCGTAATAACTTCATAATACAGATTTGTTAGTCTGTTCATCTTTTCTATTCTGTTGCATATCTTATGAGGTTCTAGCACGGGCTCATGACACTCACAAATGGTTTTATTTCTTTCAGCACTAAATTTCAATATCACTGCTTGTTTTCTTTCATGACGGGATGCATTGACAGGTAGAATATGTAGTCGTAGAGATATGTAGTCATTGCTTAGATCCCTCAGGATCTAACATCAGTTGCTTTATGTTTTTTTGCAGCTGTTGGAGAGCGTAGGGCTCGGAGCTCGATGAGTGCGGTAGGAAAAGAAACCATGACCAGTCAAAGCATCAGGCAATGACTGGTTTCTTATTTCTTTCATGTATATATTTATCTGTTAGTGTGTCTCTTGATGAAAGAAAATTAATCAGTTATCCTCATGGCTTGTGTGAGACTTTCTCCATTCAGCACATTAATTCATTTCATATTGTAAAAATGAAAATTGTACATATCAGTGATGATCTATACAATGAACATTTGTATCTCTTTCGTGCATGGTTTCATAAATGATTGCAAAATGATGGAAATGAATAGAAAATGAATACTTTCTTTTGCAATGTTTTCAGTGATGTTACTTAAAGTAAAATTCAGCATGTGTGAAATTTTGGTAACAGTAAACATGAAACATAATAGAGTCAATAACACATTTGACACAATGATTTAACATGGAAACTCAATTTGGGAAAAACCACTAGTAACATGCTACTAATTCTCACTCTTCTGAAGTGATGCCCTGTAAAAGGTGAACCCTATTAAAGGTTACAATGGACACTATTAAATGTGACCTGGTTAAAGGATTTCAATCACCTTGTTAGGAGTGAGCCTTGTAAGAGGTCTTTAGATCATTCACTTGGAATGTCACTCGGTTAAAGGATTTACAAATGATGGTTAGGTCAATCTTAATCCAAAGGATTTACCCTAGACTAATACAATTATTAGAGAGTAACAATAAGGCTTGATCTAATAACAACTAACAACTCCATTTTCAGCTTATAGATCTCTATTTTAGTCCTCCATTCTGCTTGGCTTTCACACACTTCAACTCTGATATCTTGTTCACCCTTAAGCCCTTTTGCTTTGCTTGCCAATGCAGACTCTTCTCTTAGGTCACTGAATGAAGCAATACCCTAGACTCCTTGTCTTCCTTAGGTTCTCGCACATAACCAACCTTAGATAAAGAATTAAGATTTTTTTCATTCATCCTCCATCGTCCAATTTAGGGTTAGGATAGATTAGGTAGGATTTGATGAATCTACCCCTTATTTCATTTCATTCCCTTCTAGAAACTTCTCCTCAAATCCTCTTTGAAATTGCCTCAAATAGTTTACCATGAATTTTGTGCCACCAGCTCATTAATCTTATCTTCCACACAGTTCACATAATCTAAGAATTTGAACTTGTTGGCTCAAATTCATCAAATTCTAAATCTTTTTCACAATACTAACACTCAACATTAACTGGTTTCTAATGCTTGGCACATACTGTGTTGCTCGGCATCCACTATAAAATCACTTGGCACAAACTAAAGTTTACTGGTGCTCGGCATCAACTAAACTTTACTTGACATTAACTGTTTCACCCGGCTTACACTAAAATTGACTTTGCTCGACTCCAACTAATTTTTTGCTCACAGAAATGCAAACATGGAACATAGTAGTTCAATAACATGTTTGACTTAATGATTTAATGTGGAAACTCAATTTGGAAAAAACCACCAATAACATGCTACTAATTCTCACTCTTTTGAAGTGATGCCCTGTGAAAGGCTTACCCTGTTAAAAGTTACAATGCACACTATTAAATGTGACCTAGTTAAAGGATTTCAATCACCCTATTAGGAGTGAGCCTTGTTAGAGGGCTTTAGATCATTCACTTGGAGTGTCACCCGATTAAAGGATTTTAAAATGACTGCTAGGTCAACCTCAATCCAAAGGATTTACCCTAGACTAATACAATTATTAGAGAGTATTAGTAAGCCTTGATCTAATAACAACTAACAACTTCATTTGTAGATTATAGATCTCTATTTTAGTCCTCCATTCTGCTTGGCTTTCACACACTTCAACTCTGATAGCTTGTTCACCCTTCAAGCATCCATACCCTTAAGCCCTTTTGCTTTGCTTGCCAATGCAGACTCTTCTCTTAGGTCACTAAATGAAGCAATACCCTGGACTCCTTGTCTTCCTTAGGTTCTCACACATAATCAACCTTGCTTCTGAGTAGCCATCTTTATAAATAAAGAATTAAAATATTTTATTGTTCATCCTCTATCATCCAATTTAGGGTTAGGAAAGATTAGGTAGGATTTGATAAATCTACCCCTTATTTCATTTCATTCCCTTCTAGAAACTTCTCCTGAAATCCTTTTTTAATTCACCTAAAATGGTTTACCATGGATTTTGTGCCACCAACTCATTAATCTCATCTTCCACATGGTTCACATAATCCAAGAATTTAAACTTGTTGGCTTAGATTCATCGAATTCTCAATCTTTTTCATAATACTAAAACTTGGCATTAACTGGCTTATGATGCTCAGCACATACTATGTTACTCGGCATCCACTATAAAATAACTCGGCACAAACTAAAGTTTACTGCTACTCGGCATCAACTAAACTTTACTCAGCATTAACTATTTCACTCGGCTTACACTGAAATTGACTTTTCTCGGCTCCAACTGATTTTCTACTTGGCTTGCACTAACTTTGCTTGGTACCTACTATCCACTCAATCAAGCTTGGCAGAAAAAATCTATTTAACTTGTTCTTCTAAATTTAATCAGTGTAACCAACCTTTGCAACCTTAAGTAGATTATCAATACACTATAATATCATTGTCTTAGCTAATTCTTGTACTCTTTTTCATATCATAACTCAACCTTTCCTCTAGGTGCTATTGTTGCCTCATTTGATCAAATCCTCTTCATCAATCAAATAAATGATAGTACTTAAATCATATAAGCAGTTTTCTTACCAGAAAATAGTAGGTTTGACATCAATGACAAAACAATGATTGAAACACATTTATCATACTTTTATCAATTTTTTTTCAACAGAATAATGGTGACAAAACTAAAGTAGAGGAGGTCGTGATTGATATGATGGAAAATAATAAATTGGCTCCTACTAAATTGGAGAAGATTCCAATTGAATTTTCCAATAGACTAGATAAAATATGGCAACCGGCATCTGTAGTAGAGAAAGATATAAGAGAAGGCACATTAGTCAAGATTATGCCTCATTTGTAAAAAGAATAAAAGGAAACATTTTTGGAGAAGTACAAGAACCGATTTGTTCCTAAATTCAAAAAAATTATGGTTCTTTAGAATAAAATTGAAGTTGTAGCTCACAAGAATGAGTTACTATGGAAAAGTATTTTTGGTTTTGTCACTGAAGAAGCAACATAAGAGAAATAATTTAAGACTATGACCATCCAAGATTATCAAAGTTATGAAGAGATTTTAGGTGTTTTGAGTCTACAAGGCACCATTTCACATATTCATGTCACCACACCTGAAACTCTAGTTGTTGAGCAATAAAAGTCCTCAAAAAAAAAAAAAAAAAAGAAGCAAGAGGTAGAAGAATCAAATAAAGACACAAGTGTAGATATTTCTACCAAATGTCAAGAAAGACCAAATATGTCAGAACCTCCAATTGAGGAAAATAAGAAGACAAATCAAGCAGTGACGAGTGCTACTATTGTTGTCTAAGTCGCTGATATCCAATCAAGACTGAGTGGTGACACCTCTTCACAGAGATATATCAGATTGAAGATTAGATTAGAATTGAAGAGAGGAAATTTGTAATTAGTTGTAGAGTGTAGACTGAAGGATCAGGTACTGAATCATAATTGAGTCAAGGACAATCACTTAACAGAGTGGTTTTAAGAGACCTTTTGTATACATCTTAACCAAGTCCTTACTTCATTGTAAGTGTAAAATCCTCTCACAAGGTAAGACCTAATAGTCTTAACAGCATTTAACAGGGAAGACCCCTCACATGGAAGATCATCAGTTGTGATCAACATTATAACCATAGCATGCTAACTTTATTACTGTAGTAGTGAAGATTTGTGGTTAACATCCCCACCCCAATTTTACCTTCACCTTGGAAGGTTTCTAGGTAACTAAATCTTTTTGTTATGTGCTTTCATTTCATGCATGTGATTGATAGTTAGATCTACATTTTACAACATTTGATTTTACAAGTAATGTTATGCATGTATTTGATATGAGATGAAAATGTGTTGAGTACACTAAAGTTGTTTTAAGGGATAAATTTATTACAGATCTTGATTAATCCCCCTCTCAGTATATTAGTTTCACAATTAAGACTTCCAACATGATATATATACATATGCATATAGATACACACACATACATATATATAGATATACATATATACATATACATACATACATACATATATACATACATATATATATATATATATGTATATGTATATATATATATATACACACACACACACACACATATATATATATACAGATCTTGATTAATCCCCCTCTCAGTATATTAGTTTCACAATTAAGACTTCCAACATGATATATATACATATGCATATACATACACACACATACATATATATATAGATATACATATATACATATACATACATACATACATATATACATACATATATATATATATATATATATGTATATGTATATGTAGATATATACATATACATATACATATATATACATATATATATATGTATATATATGTATATGTATATGTATATATATACATATACATATGCATATACATATATATATATATATATATATGTATGTATATATGTATGTATGTATGTATATCTATATATATATGTATACATATATGTATATCTATACATATATATACATATATATATATATACATATATATATCTATACATATATATACATATATATATATATATATATATGTGTGTATAGATATATGTATATATATATATATGTATATATATGTATAGATATATGTATATATATATATATATATGTATATATATGTATAGATATATGTATATATATACATACACACACACACACACACACATATATATATATACATGAAAATCCTTCTTTGTTGGGAGAACTTGTAAACAAGAAAACTTTCATTGTACATGTATATCAAGATTCAAATAAACCAAAATATAACTAATCTACTTAAGTTTTAGAAAATGTAGCCAATGAAAGGATCCCACACAACCTTAGAGCAGCTCAATAAGGGCACCCAAATGAGACCTTGTTGGTGTGCTCAAGATTCAAGGATGTGGATGTGCTCTCCTCAAATACAACTATTGAATCCAAAGATGATACATGATGTGAAATGATGAGTATGAACCTATGCAAAATAATCAAGAATGCTTCAAGAGATGGCTATGGAAGCAACCATTCTTGAGAGCATTTAAAGGAGGTGAATGTGGATGCAAATACAAAAACTAACAATGAAAATCTAGAATGAGAATGCAATATCTAAGACTAAAGTGCAAAGAACTACCAAAGATTAGCTCTAAGCATAATTTAGCTCTAAAAATCTCTAGAACTAAACTAGCATGATAACAATGCAATGAAGGAGATAAT
Source organism: Cupressus sempervirens (assembly GCA_028749045.1). Classification (NCBI taxonomy): domain Eukaryota; kingdom Viridiplantae; phylum Streptophyta; class Pinopsida; order Cupressales; family Cupressaceae; genus Cupressus; species Cupressus sempervirens. The sequence continues at coordinate 227,833,239 of CM053785.1, read as the reverse complement.
AAATGCTTGAGACAAGAGCTCTATTTATAGGCTTGAGGGAGACCTTGAGGAGGTGGCATCTATGTGACATCCACATAGGTTCCACAAGGGAGACATGTGGGCTAAATGACAAGTCATGCAAAAGTCAAAAAGAGCCCTTAAGATTTGAGTGACTCCAAGACTTTCATAGAGGAGGAATTTAAAAAAGTTGGATTCAACATAATTTCCACTATTGAACTTTTACCAAAGTGAATGTTTTGTTTAAAATGGTTCTCCATTATTAAGAATATTTATAGTGCATCCCAAGTTCCAACCCATAGGATAAATTATTAATAACTATCACTTAGCGGTAGAAGATGAGACTTAACCTCAAGCTTACTTCCCTCTTTGATATATGTATTTATTCAAGTCTTCTAACAATATTTTTGTGACATTTTTTACCTTGACTCTTCTTTTTAAAAAGGTATGGTTCTATGTTTGTGGTTTATTATTAACTATTGATCATTCACTTGTATTTAATAATATATTTGAAATGATCATAAAAAATAAGACTCGAGGTTATTTTAGATGATACCAATTAAAAGAAAATGGTTCATGGCAAAAAGATATACTTTAGACAGAGTATTTATAGCACTAGGAGCAGTTCACTCATCATAGCAAGTAAAGAAGAATGCATGTTGATTAAAATGGACATCAAAAAAGCCTACAATGAGGTAAATTGGCATTTTTTTCTTAAGGCCTTGGAAGCACTTGGATTTAACAAGAGGTAGCTCAATTAGGTCATTTACTTCATATCTACACTGAAATTCTCAATATTAATTTTGAATCCCCTGAAGGCTTCTCCAAAGCTTCAAGGGGACATAGGAAAGGGATTCTTCTTTCCCATTTCCATGTTTTATTCTAGCTCAAGCCTTGGGGAGAACAATAATCAAAGAAATGTAGAATGGAAATTTAGAAGGATTAAGGTGACTAGTTCTATTCCCCCATCTCACATCAAATATTATCTGATGATGTGCAAAATTGACAAGAGGATGAAAGCTATATTCATTTGAGAATGACATGTCAATAAATATATAAGTAAAGTCTTTTATTTTAATACTCCCATTTAAAGAGAACAAGAAACACTAAAAATACTAGTATTCAAAAGGTAATCTTAGCTATTCTTATTTATGACTTCCTTTGGCAATGGGTCTTAGGTAAAATCAATTATGAAAACCTCTAAAGTGGAAAATCAAAAAAATGGAAACTTCTCATAAAGGTAGGTAGCATCATGCCAAATAGATCAATTATGACCAACAATATCATTTTAGCAATATAATCCATTTCTCTACTTTACCTACAAATGTTGGACATTATTAAGTCAGTGATTAAGAAAATTCTTGTGGAAAGGGGTGTAGGAAAAAGAGAAAACTATCTTTACTTACTAGGACAAAATATGTAGAAGTAAGATGTGGGACCAAGGTTAAAATATTTATTTGGATCAAACAAATCCCTTGGAGTAATGTTGATGAGGGGTATGTTTTAAGGATTCTAATAAAAAATGGGAAAGAATTTTGCAACATAAATATCTAGAATCCACAAATTTGGTTGGGGTTCTCATTACCTAGGATTCTCCCAAAGGATCTTGCATATGGAAATTAATGTAGATGTGGAAACCAATACACAATGGTGAAATTTAGAGATTTTCTTGAAGGATTCATTAGCAGGATGTCCAATTCTAAATTGTTCAAAGTCATATGCTACATCTCAATTAGATATGGTCGGATCTTTATAGATTTGAAAGGGAAGGATTGATGGCTGAGTAGAAATATTTAACAAAGTAATGTCATACTTAGACCTACAGATGTTATCTTATTTGGGGATGTTTGAATTGTGTTGTTTATAACTCAGACAATTAATATATTACTAGGAACAAACATACCTCTAAAACTTTGTTGAAATTAACGTTGTTTACCTAAGAAACCATTTTTTTTAGTTAATCTTTATAAGAGACCTTATAATGAATAGATCTCATAGACTAGGCTTCTTTGGTCCTTCAAGATGCATATAGGTAAAAACCAAGAAGAAGACGTGGACCAAATTTTCTTGGGATGCCAATATATATAAGAGTGTTAAAGATGGTTTTGTAAAAAATTTATCCTTTTTCAATTGTGGAAGGAGAGGAATTGTTGTATTTGAAGTGACAAGGAGTGTTACTCCTATAAGCATTCAAGTGTTCTCATTAGTGAAAAAATAATGCTTGGTGAATGTTGGAGAGATTGGTTGGTGAACATAGTTACCAAGATAGAGTATAGTTATCGAGTATAGGATGAGCTAAGTATGAATGCTTAACAAAATAATTATTGAGTTAATTGTTTCCGAGTGATAAAGCTAGAAAAAAGATGCATATTGAATGAGTGATGGTTTAACCAAGAGAAACAAGTATGCTAAACAAGAAATATTATTATCGAGGGATAGCATCATCACTGAGAAAGAATGAGAAGAATTACCGAACTACATAAGATGGACATAAAAAAATTGAATTTATTGAAATCAATGTATTTCAATTCTACCAAGCAGGAAAACTTGTTTTCAAGATTGAGGAGAAGATTTTAAGAGATTTATTAGGAAGAGAGATTTGGCTATTCATAATACTAATGCAAAATGTAAAGCAATGAAATAAAAGGATGATAAACATGATGATAAGGATGACTGTAGGTGGTAGATATTGATCACATGTGATATCCAAAAGTTTCTAAAACCCTAATTAGGTTATATATTCTAAAGGAAAAATATTTCTATATAAGGACATATCTAGAACAGTTTAAGAGTTGTTGTTGAGATGTTGAGAGGGTTATGTTGATGAATGACAAAGTGAAGAATCTACTACAAAGAAGAGTTACTAAGTAGCAGTAAAGGATGAATTGGTGATATCAATTCTTAAGCCTTTGTAATCATAAATTAAAACCTATTAAAAGAGAAAGGATGGTTAATCATCCACCAACCAACTAAAAAAAAGGAGAAGAAAGTTAATTGATGAGGAAGATAGTGACAAAACCAAGTCACATGACATAAGCCAATTTAGAGTGGCAAGGAATAAAGTGCCCAATATAATTGATGAGATTTTTTGAGTCAATAAGGGAAACTAAAAGTTTAGATGCTTTTAGACACTTTAAGTACCCCACATTAAGTGATGAAGATAAACACAAGCTTGAAGAAGTTATTATTGAAATGATGTATACGTTCAAGTATGTGCCCATTGAATTTTCCAACATGATTCATGAAGATTTGTACAATAAAATCATTATTAGATGGAGATATGCATTAGACACTGAGTGTATAATGAACTAATGTACATTTGCAATGACAATGCCACATTTTTTAGTGCCAAAAATTGATGAAGCAATACAAAATTACCAGGACATATTCATGCACAAGCATAGAGCATTGAAGGTATTAACTGGAAGAATTCATGAAGTTGATGAATATGGTATCAACATATGGAAAGATATATTCAACATAAAGGATACCAAGGAAACAATACATGTATCTGACACTGACCCAGTAGAACAACACATAGAACTGGATAATAAAGAAGATGAGTATAAAGATACATCTGTACAAAATGTTCTTAATAATGTACCTAATATGGTAAAGGATATAGAAGAAAATGTGTTAATTGCGAACTTGACATGTAAAGATCTAGATGAAGCAGTAAATGATGATCATGATTTTATCATTGCTATGGAGAAAACTCGTGAAGATCAACTATTGTGAATATACCTTAAAATGCACCTCTTGTTGAACAAGTCCAAGAATATCAAGTTGATGCAAGAGCATCTTGGGGAAGTCAGCAATCCTATATGTAGGGGCTTCGAGCTCAGATTTATGGAGTTATGTTTTATGCAACTAGGGATATGTTTGAGGTATTGGTCCTAAGTTTGAATATAGTTTAGAGTTATCACATTGGAGTTAGAGCTATTTTGGTCACTATTGGTCACGTAATCTTGATTTCCTGGATAGAATTTTGATATTATATTCATGAGCTTTGATCTGAGGGAGTTGGCATATATGCTCTTGGATTCAGATAGTTGGATGGCATGTGGGTCTGTGTCTAAGTATGTATATTCTTATTTGGTAATATGATATTTTTATGTATCGTAAACTCAATGCTTATCCTAAGTATTTAATTATTTCATATATTTAATGTTTGTTTTAAAGCCAACTTGTCACTTGAGGTGTATTTAGTATGTGATTGTTTATTTAATTTAATGTCCTAGGATAATTTGTGGCTTGGCTTATTATAAGTAGGGGGGTCTTGTGAAGTCTAGGGTCATAATCATTTAGGATGGATTTTAGCATGGAGTAGCTAAGAGAAGCGAAGTTGAGTAGAGCTAGTAGCTAAGTGTGGGATTGAGAAACAAGAAGGTTGCTTGGAGGCTTGCAAAAAAAAGTTAAGATTCTTCTTGGAGTTTTCTACCATATTGTGATTTGACCTAGTTGGGGATTGCATCTTGCAAGATCTTGCATAACTATTGTTTTTATTACTTTGTATTTGGCCATAACCTAGAAGGCCTTACAGTCAGGCATGTTAAATGTAAATCTTATGATTCTATTATGAGAATTGGCATTGTTGTGAATCTAAATCTCTATGTTATTGTTTACATTTCGATGTGTGGTTTTTTTGGGGGGGCTAGGACATCTCCTTTAAGGATTCACCTACCTTTTACTATGTCACAAGCACTTGAAGTACCTACTAAAACACCATATGTAAATATTAATATAAATTATTCTTTTAATTCATTAACCGCTAACATTTATATGGATGCACACATCACCAAATCTCAACAAACTGAGCATCCCAATGATACTGCTAAAGATGAAGAAACTAAGGATACCAAGCAACCTACTAAAGGAAATGATGGAACAGTACAAAATGAAGTAGATACTAATGCAAATATACTAGGTACTTCTACTAGTGGCACTAGTACAATGTCAAATTCTCAAGGACCTCATCTTGGGGGATTAAAGAAGAAGAAGAAGACAAGAAGACAAGAAGAGTTCCTCTAACTTTGGATGAAGTAATAGTAATTCTTGAATGTGACCCCTGTAAACTAGATCTTGAAACTGTAAAGGAACATGGTGAATTGTGTACAAGGAAAGGTGAAGAAGATAAACTTTGGAAGGACTTAAAGAAAAAAACAAGTGTTAATTGATACTAAGGATATTCTATTGTAAATTGTGCCTGATACACATTTGGATGGAAAATCACAAGTGCTAGATCAATTGGCACTATTTTTGGAGAAGGTGAATGCACTAGATATTTATGCATAAGAGAAGTTAATATTGATGCATAAGAGAAGTTAATGAAGTATGCAAAAAATAAACTAGAGCATAAGGTAATGAAGAAGGTTGGACACTCCACTACTATCAACGAAGTGAAACATTCATCATTAGTTACCAAGATGGGGTATCTTACAAAGGTAGTGATTACCTTATTTCAAAAGTTGTGTAATGTTTCACACTTTACTAAGCATATAAAGGAAACGCTAAGGAAGATTGATGAAAATCTTAAGAACAATACAGATTGTTTAGTTTCTAACCTGAGTTCTTATCAAGTTCATTACTCAAGGGATAGACACTTTCCAGGTGCTCAACATGAGTTGAGGAAAGAAGAAGATACGAGGAGAGCCTAGTTTAGAAAATATTGGGCAAAATGGGTCTATGTTTAGTGTAGAAAAGATAATTTTTATCTTATTTTTGTATGATTATTTCAAGTTTTAAAAAAAAATTAAAAAATCATATTTTACATCACTTTCAAATCAAGTATGTAAATACAATGAAAGTGTGGAGGGAAAATTTAAATAGTGCATTAGAATATTTGTTATCCTAACTTCATGACCCACTAAATAGAATTCCTAATATGTCAGAAACTTAGATTCTATATCCTTAGAGAGAGAGAGAGAGAGAGAGAGATACACTCTCAAAAAGTCACCTACAAGATTCTGAAATTAGTATGGGGAAACAAATAAATAAACTATGTAAAAAATTTAGAGTTAAAAAATTAAAACTACCTATAATATCTCCTATATTTTATTTGAGTCACAAGCTAAGACTAAATGTCAAAACCTTTATCTATGAAAAAGTGAATGTTTGAAAAGTTAGTTAGAAACCCAATAAAACTCGTGCATATAGCAAGACTATCATGGGAAAATACCATTTTATATTTTATACATCCCTTATTAAAAGCCTGGATTTTAGAGAAAACAAGAATTTATCATCCATTTTTGAACTTAATCACAGGTCCTATGTTAGACTGAGAGTAATCCCAAAGAAAATAAAAATTATATTATCTACTAAGTGTGAAGTGGGTGTCATGTGGTCCCACTCACACACCCCACACTATGTTCCCTCCCTCCATGCATAGAGCATGTTTAACGACTGTACACGACTTGTTACAACTTTTAACTCGTACAAATATGAACCTCCTTTTACTGGCCTTTTATTGCACCTTTTTATTGCACCTACTATCTTTTCTTGAAAATTTCTTCTTCTGACGCTCTCATGACTATGTCTTGGGTCTCGATATTCACTTATAATTAAAAATTGAATAGATTCCATTATGGGAAATCATTGAATGTTAGTCAACTTCTATGGATCACCATTCATATCTCCTTTTTCTATGAGAACACGTGAGTCAATTTGTTGCATAAACTCCACATCGCATGCTTGGATCATACATGAAAATTTGTAATTTCTCTATCATTACCATGTGAAGTGTCTCGCATAGTCTCAGTCTACATTGTAGCACTCCACTAAGTTTTGATGTCATCCATGATTTTCTTATTTTTCTACTACTTTAAGCTTTGAGTTATCGAATAGTCAATGCTTTAGTAGTCTGCAGTCAGTTTGTGCATGCTCTATCACCTCTGTCAATCCATGCGATACTCTATGATTTCATAACCGACAGTTCTCAAGTGGTATTAATGCATGCAATTAGACTTGAGTTGATTGAGCATAATTTTCAAAATTTTAAAAAAAATTGGGGCCTAAAATCTGTGCCACTCCACAAAATTGGCACGCATGTCAAAAAAAATTTAAAAATTAAAAAATTAAATTTATTATTATTATATTTTGTCCATGTTGAAAATCAATAATATATTATGCTATCTAACGTATTTTTGTATTATTTAATATATTATAAAATTTAATAGTATTTAAGTTTTATTAAACAAAACAAAAATTATTAATAACTATCTATGACATTATAAAATGCATTGCAAACTAGTTTAAGAAATTTGGATGAGATTCATAGAAAGAATTTTTTTACGTAAAAATAAAAATAATAAAATAATAAAATAAAATTAATGTTTTTAAAAAATTTAAAAATTCAATTAAGTAATCATCAACTTGAAAATGCAACCCCCTTGTTAAACTTGATAATTTTACAACTCAAATATCTACATAGTATGTTTTCTCTCTATTTAACAAGACGTGGCTACTCCTAGTATTATGAATGATCAAATTAACCCTTTTTACATTTAACTTATTAAAAAACTTTGACCCTTATGTAGGATGCCAATTGTCACGTGAGCCGATAGAGCTAGTCGAGGTGGTCGACGAGGTAGGGCTCCTAGAGCCTCTCATTCGACAAATGTTGAGATACGGTAGCATGAGGTTAAGGTTTCAGGAAAGGATCAGGTACCACCACCTAACCCACCTCTGAACCCTAATAAAGACATTTTGGATGCATTTCATAACCTGATTGGAGTTGTTCAACAACGCTTACCACCTATATTACCATAGTCAGAGCAAGAAAATTTAGGCAACCATAGGACAGTTACCAAGAAGAGGACTAGGAGTCCTCCACCTAGCTATGTTGAGGGTCATGATGATCACAAGGTTGAGTCAGTTCAGTAGGTATTGCCACATCTTGACCTAGTGGCACGCATAGTGGAGAGAGCTCCTACAAACATTGGAGATAAGATTAAGGAGTTGATTCAACTCAAACCTCCCCTAATCTTGGGAAATACTGATGGTGTTGGTGAAGAGGCATGGTTACAGAGTTTACATCGATGTTTTGGTTTGCATCCTTATGGAAGAAATCTGAAGGTGGTACTTGCATACATCTCCTTCATGAGTGAGCTTCTACCTAGTGGCAATAAGAGGAGGCCTTAGGTGAGCTGCATATTGACACTCTCACATGGGAATCCTTTCTGAGTAGGTTCAAGGATAGATATCTTTCTGAGAATTTTAGACAGAGACGACTAGAGGCATTTCATGACTTACAGTAGAGAGGACTTACCGTAACACAATATGAGTGTAGGTTTCTTGAGCTCCTTCCCTATGTTGAGTACATGAGGGATGAGAAGCTACGTACTCATCATTTCATTAAGGGACTTAATTTACCCCTTCAAGATTATGTCTGATTAGCTTTTCCAGCTGCATTTAGAGAGGTAGTTGAGAGAGCCCTAGTAGCGGAGGATATTCATAAAAGGGGGCAGAATCAATTTCAATATCGAAATAACTCAAGATAGTTTTTAGGTCAGCAGAGAACCCCTTGGAAAGGGAATAAAAATTAGTCAGGAGGATCCTTTACGATTCCTCAACCATAGCAGGATTACAGACAGGGATCACCACAAGGATATAGGGGCTCTAAGCCTAAGCAACAGTGGTAGTCTCAGGGCCCTAAACAGGATCAGAAGACATAGAACCCTTATACACAGCCAAGTAGGACTCAACAGTCCAATAGGGGTGGTTTCAATGGATCTAGTCAGACTAGAGGTTCATAGCAGACTAGGTCATAGGGTATTCAGATTTAGACTAGAGGACCATACTACACTTGTGGTGGTATGGGTCACATTGCTAGAGATTGCCCACAGGGTTCAGCATCAAGCTATCAGAAAGGGGCTACTTCAGAGCCCACAGTAGGCGACGTGGGCAGTTCTCATAGAGTATTTGTAGTGGTTGATAACTGCTAGGCAAAGCACCAAGCCATAATTATTGAGGCTACATGTATGATACGAGGTAGTCGAGTCTCTTTTCTATTTGATTCTAGAGCTACTGATTCATTTATATCTCCATTAGTGGTGGAGCATTGCGGGCTAGTGGCAGTTAGGCAAGAGGTCAATTAGGAGGTACAGTTAGCCTCAGGTGTTAGTGTGTCAATTGATTCCTTGGTTCATGATTATGAGATTCAAATTGGAGAAATGACTACCATGGCTGATTTTTGCATTACCACTTTGGGTACCTATGATGTAGTTCTTGGCATGGATTCACTATATTCCCATAATGCCAAGATGGACTATCAACAGAAGAGGGTAGAATGTGTAGATAGTCATGGCACCTCCATAGTGATTTTTGGAGTACAGAGGCCCGTATCTCTTCATATGATATCCACTATGTAGCTAAAGTGGTTCCTACATAAGGGATGTGAGCTATTTGCCATCACTATCAATGACAGGGAAGAAGATTCTGAGAAGGAGACTTCCCTTGATGATTTTCCTATCTTGCAGGATTTTGTAGATGTTTTTCCCTCAGAGCTTCTTGGTATGCCTCCACCTAGAGTAGTTGATTTCCATAGTGATCTTGTGCCAGGAGTTGAGCCTATTTCTAGGGCACCATACAGATGACCACACAAGAATTTAGTGAGCTCAAAATTTAGTTATAAGAGCTTTTGGAGAAAGGGCATATTCATCCTAGTGTGTCACCTTGGGGTGCACTAGTCATCTTTGTGAAGAAGAAGGATGGATCACTTAGGTTGTGTATTGACTATCGACAGCTAAATAAAGTAACCATTAAGAATTGATACCCAATACCTAGGATTGATGACCTTTTTGATTAGCTGAAGGGTGCCTGTGTCTTCTCAAAGATAGATCTTAAGTTAGGTTATCATCAGTTGAGGATAGTAGAGAGTGATATGCACCAAACTACTTTTCGTACAAGGTATGGCCACTATGATTTTACTGTAGTGCCATTTGGCCTCACGAATGCTCCAGCTGTATTCATGAGCCTTATGAATGGGGTATTTCAAACATTTCTAGATAAATTTGTGGTGGTGTTTCTTGATGACATTTTGATTTATTCTCAAGATGAGAAGGAGCATGAGGAGCATTTGAGATAGGTACTTCAGCATTTGAGGAAGAATCAGTTGTATGGAAATTTGAAGAAGTGTGCCTTTTTAAGGCCTGGGATACATTATCTAGGCCATATTATTACAGGTGATGGGATCTTAGTAGACCCATCTAAGATTTGAGCTATTATGGAATGGTCAGCACCCATCAGTGTCACTGAGGTGAGGAGTTTCATGGGATTAGCTAGTTATTATAGATGCTTTATTATAGGTTTTTCTAGATTGGCTCATCTCATTACATCTCTTTAGAGAAAGGGAAATAAGTTCAAGTGGACAAAGAAGTGTGAGACAACCTTCCAAGAGCTCAAGAGAGCTCTCACTAGTGCACCAATACTTACAATGCTTGACCCACTAATGGATTTTGTTGTGTGCATAGATGCTTCTTTGAATGGCATAGGAGCAATTCTTATGTAGGATGGTCGAGTTATTGCATATGAGTCTAGGAAGCTTAAGACTCATGAGCTAAATTATCCTACCCATGACCTAGAGCTTGCAGTAGTAGTTCATGCTTTAGTGAGATGGCAATGTTTTCTCTTAGCTCACCATTTTGAGCTTCATTCAGATCATCAGAGTTTGCAATACATCTTCTCACAACCAAACCTTAATGCTAGGTAGAGAAGATGGATGGAGTTATTATGTGACTATGATTTTGATATTTATTACATCAAGGGCAAGGAGAATGTGGTTACAGATGCTCTAAGTAGGAGACAACATATGATATCTTCCATGACTACTACCACAAACTTGAAAGAGCGCATCTTACGATATTTTCCCAAGGATAAGTTATATGTAGAGATTTGTTAGATTGCACATTCTCAAAGACCCCTAGTGGGAAAGTTTGCAGACTATTCTTTGGAGCCTAATGGGATTTTATGTCATAGAGGATGCATTTATGTACCTTCTATTGGTGACCTGCGAGTGTTCATCATTTTAGAGGCTCATTGAGCACCATATGTAGCACATCCTAGTGTCAAGAAGTTACATTCAGACTTGAGATAGTTGTATTTCTAGCCAAGGATGAGGGTACAAATTGGCAATATTATTGCTAGATGTCTTGAGTGTTTGAGAGTGAAGGTAGAGCACATCCATCCGAGGGGACTTCTACAGCCACACGAGATACCTATGTGGAAGTGGGAGGTGATATCTATGGACTTTATTGTTGGTCTTCCTATGTCTTCTCATCATCATGATGCTATCTTGATGATAGTTGATATGTTGACTAAGGTTGCCCACTTCTCACCTATTTGTACTACCTTTACAGCACCAACAGTGGCATAAGTGTTCTTACAAAACATTGTCAGACTTCATGGCATCCCTCATAAGATCATTTCTAATCAAGATTCTCTATTCACATCTTTAGTTTAGAGTGAGCTTCAAATAGCTTTGGGTACTAGTCTTAATTTTAGTATAGCATATTACCCTCAGATAGATGGATAGACAAAGAGGGTTTATTAGGTATTGGAGGATATGTTGCAGATGTATGTGATGGACCATTAGGTCAAGTGGGAGGAGTAACTTCATCTTGTGGAGCTCGCCTATAATAATGGCCATCATACTTCTATAGGCATGCCTCCTTATCAGGCCTTATATGGTAGACCTTGCAGAACTACTTTTAGTTGTGATAGGATTGAGGATAGAGTATCCATTGGACCATAGTTAGTCAGAGACATGGAGAAGTAGGTTGATTTGATTAGACAAGATCTTAGGGAAGCTCAAGATAGACAGAAAAAATACGTTGATGTGAAGAGGGTAGATAGAGAGTACATGGTTGGTGATAGAGTTTCTTTGAGAGTGCGTTCACATAAGAGTCCGATCCATTTTGGAAAGAGTTCTAAGTTAGCACCTCATTTTGTTGGACCATTTGAGATGCTAGAGAGGATAGGACTAGTTGCCTACCATTTAAATTTGCCACCTAGCTTGTCACACATCCACGATGTGTTTCATGTTTCAGTATTGCAGAAGTATATTTATGATGATTCTCACATTATAGATTGGGATGCCTTGCAAGTGGAGTGAGACGAACACTTAGCTCTAGAGCCCATTCACATTTTAGGCTGACAGACCCTAGCATTTCGAGGCAGAGAGCTAGACCAGGTTAGAGTCTAGTGGGATTGTTATGATGAGGTCACGGCTTCATGGGAGGACACAATATAGATGAGATCTTAGTACCCGTACCATAATGAGAGGATGTTCATGCCTGGGGGGAGGATGTGAGGCCTCACCCTAGCCCATCATAGCATATCATAGCAGTTTATTTGCATTTTAGATACTTTATATTTTGCATTGCAAATACTTTATATTTTGAGACCTTGTTATATGTTGGACTATTTTGGACTGTTACTCAGACTATTTGATACTATGGGACACTTTATTTTATGGTAATCATCGATGATGTTAGAACTTATTTATGATGCTTGATGATTGGTTGGTTATTTTATTAATGAGTAGGAAATTATGTTTGAATATAAATGTTAGATGGATTATATATATATATATATATATATATATATATATATATATATATATGAAAATCATGAAATGTTGCAAAAGGGTCATATCATGTTCAATTCGATAATGGTATCATTATATATGCACAATGGTTTAGAAATGGAAAAATGTTATTCAATTGAGAAATGCCTTATATTTTGATTCAATTATGAATATAGAATTGATTGAGGATTTATATATGCATATGATTTATTTATCTTGGACTACTAATATGTGGTTTGAGTGTGCAGGAAATAACCATTGTAAAATGGAGAACCAAGACTATACCTTTGTATTAATTGAGAATGTCAAGATTAGATCTAATGAAGAGATCTTAACCTTGTTGTTAAGTATTTTACTTCGTGAATGTAATGTGAATGGATGTTTTAGATTAGATTCCTTTTTGTGAAAATTGATTTGCCACTCATAATGTTGAATGTATATTTTATAGTGTTACTTGACACTTGTGTTGTTATGTGTTTAAATGGCAAGTCAAGTTGAGATATTGGAAAAAGACACCCAACCTTATTCCTAACCAGTTAGAAATGTTTAAGTTTTTATCCCCTTGCATAAAAATATCTTATGAAGGCTTTAATTAAATTAAATTTCGGATTTCAAGTTTAGGGTGACTTTAGAGGGCTTTATTTGAGTCTTAGGGTGTTCTTTTAGTGAAATTAAGTTACCTACATGTTAGTACTATATGCTAGGGCTTTAATTTTAGCTTTATCGGAGTTAAAATCTCTTTTCTAACACTTTTAAAATCCCATTTTTCAAGTATTGCGAAAATGGAAGAAGACTTACCCAAATTCCCACCTTATCTTTAGTGAGTTGATAATTCCAATCAAATAGGGAAACTTAGGTTGAGTTAAAGTGTTTGTTCTTTTTCATGATGAAGATAGATTAGAAGTGTTTTTCTTTTAGAGGGGAGTTGGAAAATAGAGTGGCCATTCACCCACTCTCTAGTTTTGGAGATTTTTGGGGTTTTGGAGATTGGATTAAGGAAGGATAGAGGTCTCTTCTATAATCAGTTCATTTACCATAGCTTGGAGAAGCCATGTTTTGAAAACTATGTGTTGTATTATTTTTCTGAATAAAAGATGTGTAAATTTTGCTACAAATGCATATGTGTGTTGTTCATTGTCCATGAAGTATTGTTGGGTGTGGATGAATTTCTATTGCCTTATTTTGATTTTGATTTTGAGAGTATGATGTTATGGGTGTGGAAGGACATCACTCACCCTTGGGAGAGAAGAAGTGGTGGAAGGACATCACTCGCCCTTGGGAGAGAAGAAGTGGCCTTCGGGTGAAGAGGTTAGTTAGGCCTATCCCCTGAGTGCAAAGCCTCTTCCCTAGAAGGAAGAGGGATAAGCATGTAGTATGGGTTGCATGTTCCAGTACTTTGTTATGCACTTTAGGGGTGATAAGGGGAGAAATTTTGTGAGAGTTGGTATTTAATTTGTATGCCTTGTGAAGGCAGATTTGGTTTTTTGTATTTGGCTTCTCCTCAAGGTTTTTAGACACACCTTCACCCAATCTTTTGGTTTCTTTGGTAACCAACTATGTAAGCTCAAAAAGGTTGTTAAATGTTGTATCCTATATTGTCAATTTATATGTGTGTACTTGATTGTTACCCAGTTGGTCTTGGTTCTCCAAGCTCGGTGGGTGGTCTTTTAGAGACCTAGGCTAGGAGGTGAGCTCTCCATGGTTTACAGGGTTGTTTTTTTACAAGTTTTCTAAATGGATATGTGTCGAAGAAAAGCTTGGAAGATTTTCATTTTCTGTTGGAGATTTGAACATCATTTATTATGAACATTTGTAAAAGTTATGTATTGTAAAAGATCAAAAGTAGATCTTCATGTAATTTGTGAATTGTTGTAAGGATCCGATTATGATCATAATATTTGAAGGGACTTCTCAATATTGTGAATATATTTTAGTTTAAATATTTCTTAAATTGGTTCCAAGAATTAAAATTGAATATTATTATGTATGTGTGTATGTGTATGTCTTGTTTAAAATTTAAGCTTTCCTACTACTCACATTGAGGTTATCCAAAAACATGTCAAGAATGCCAAAGATCTAATTCAAACTCTTATTTATCAATCATTGTATGCCCTAATAGGAAACCTTTATGCTACAATAGTGAAGGATTTGTGAGTGTCATCCCCACCACACTTTTCCCTCTAACCAAGGGTTTATATATTAACAAATCATTGTGTGAATTATGTTGATTTGATTATTTGTTAATGCACTTAAGATGAATTAGATTAGACATGTTTACTTTCACTTTATTTTATGAGATTATGATAAGCATGCAAAAAAACATTTAGAAGGTAATGATTCAACCCAACACCACCCGCCACACACCCCCCCCAAAAGCACCTTGCCTTTCCTTAAATTCCAACAAAGGATATTTCCTTCTTCTTCTAGAATAAGATTGAAGCATCAATTATGGAGTTAATGCAATCTATAATCTAGTCAATGAGAAATAAAAACATAACATTTGAAGATTGGGATGCTCAACTTTAGCTAGGATGGTGTGGATTCAAGATTCCTTATTGGATAGGAATGAGTAGTAAAGAGAAATCTTCAAGAAGGGCCAAATTTAAATGGTCTACCTAAGCAATGGGTTGGTGTAAGCTAAATGTTGATTGATCATATATCCTTAGGGTTTTTGGAGAAGGTGGTATTTTAGTATATTTCCATGTTGGTATCTTATTAAAATTCAATAGAAATATACTAATCAAATCTAATAATACAACATATTGATTGATTGTGCTATAAGGGCCTCAAGTGTGACACAAAATAAGAAAATAATTATTAATCAAAGGTGATTTCACTTTTATATTGCATGCTCTTAGGAAGGGTGGCATTCCTAGTTGGAGACTAAAATCTATTTTGGAGAAACCTTTGGAGCTACTATCCCTATTTCATTTAATGATTATCAATGCACATTTACCAAGAATAGAATGTAAATGTTGATTCACTTGATAATAATGGAGTTGATGGGATTAATAAGATAGATCAAAATCCCAAATGTAGGATGGCATAAAGAGAGGTTGATGCTTTCATCCTGAAAAAAAAATTGGTTGACATCATTAACTAAAAAGGATTTAGAAAAGAAGTGGAAATGGCTCTACAACCAATATAATTACTTTCATCTTTGGTGAAACATTTTTCATGAAATTGGTAAATCCTAATGGGTTTGAGAACTTTCTTTCAAGGATACGGTTCCCCTTCACACAAATTTAAGATAGTCTTGGAAAAATGTTTAGTGCTCCCCTCAACATTCATGACAAGGGCTAACGACCTTCTATGGATTCATAAGTCTATTGGTTATATCAAACATTAATAGGATTATATTTTGGTGAAAAAATGACCACACTTGTAACAAGAAATACTTGAGCTTAATTACATTTTTGAATCTCCTCAAGTAACACTAACAGGTTTATTATTGGAAAAATTGTCAACACTCCCTTTTGGATTTGTGAAAAGGGACTAATTGTGCCTCTTGTGGATTCTATATGTCTAGTGGTTTCTATCAAACATTAACAAGTCAATCTTTTGGTGTAGCAACACCAACACTTGTAACAGATAGTGCATTAATGAAATTGGATTATTAAAAAAGGATTTTTTTAACAGTAGTTATGGTCTTTTTATGTAATTGACTGCAGGTTTCAACTCTCTTCACTTTTATCTATGTACTTTTGTTCTATGGTAAAGTTGGTAGATGTGGTGTATCTCATATACCTGAGAAGAAACAAGAGGCAAAGGGCCTTTTTGAAGGTCATCTCAAATAAGTGATTGTATTCCATTTGCTAGGATATTGGATTGAAATCAATCACAATAGTTTTAGGCAAAGAGATTTTGGTATCCTCAAACCACTACCTATTCAATACTAGCATTACTTATAGGTTCTTGACTTCCATTTTGAATTTGGAAGGAAAGACGGTTGATCTAAAAAATTTGATGAAATATATATTCAAGGAATACTTCTTTTTAGTTGGTAAAGATGTGGTGGTGTTTGTTGCGGTGGGGGGTTCAAATTCTTGAGCCAGGTGATTTTTCAAAAATTTTACTAATAATTTATCATGAATCTTGATGAGGAACCTTTTGAAAGACTCAACTTATATAGGAAGGGAATCCTACAAAAAAATGAAACATATAGATAAGGAATCCAACTTCAAACAGTTAGATGACTTTGCAGAGTCAATTTTCTTATAGGATTTCTATGAAGAATAGGTGAATATGATAGTTTGATTAACTTTTTGATATTATGGCTATCAAATGGTATAAGTAATCATTTTGATGGGTTAATTAGAATTTTTTGTATGGATGGGGTATAATAAGTCATTTAGAACAATGTTTTTAGTTTTTTTGTGGAAAACAATGGCTAGAAAATGTCATTGGCAATAAATCTAGGTGTAATTTATAGTTGTGATATTTGGAAATTTTAAACTATTTTGGGGTAGATTTACATTGTGAAATTATCCCTTGTGGTTGTAGAAACCATAATATGAATATACCTTTAGTGTGGTAAATCAATGTGTGGTTCTATTGCATTAGGTTGGCACTAACGAATATATGTTGAATGTAATAACACTTTATTGGTAAAGAGTACTTGGAATACCCTACACAATCTATTATGAACAAGTGCTATTAATAAACTTGTGAAGGCTTGTAAATTTTAATTATATGTATTTGTAGCTCTAATATCTTAACAAAGAGTATCCAAAAATGATTTAGAGCAAGGAATCTCCTAAAAAATCCCAACTAACATCAACTCCGCTTCCAACACAATAGGAGGATCCTAATTATTACAATATGAAACAAGGAAAGGGAGTTACATTCCAAATACAAAATAGTCAAACTATTTATGTTATAAAGGAAGTATTACATAGTTGATCTCCCTATATGTACTCTACCTTAATAATGAAAACTAAAGTCACAATATTGTACTTTATGAGTTGTAGGTGATCAATTGATGACTCTTTCAAGGTTAATCTCAGTACTTTGTCTCCAATTGGTTAGCTATTATAAACTTCTTAATTGGAAGTCTTTTTATTGTTGTTATTTATGATTTCATTATGAAAAAAATGTGTACATAATATAGTTCACATATCTATTTTACTTTGTAATTATTAGTTATATAACTACACAAAATATTAAAATAAATAATTCACATAGAAAAGGGCATATATTATCTCTCATCATTTTACCAAAAAGGAAGTATAAGGTGTTAGTCCAAAGAATACTAGTTATTTTGAGGGGGTGAATTAGTATAATACTAGAGAATTCAAACTTTTACCATTTACTTATTTTCTCATTTAACTTATTGAATTCTAACCATTCAATAGATTAAAAAAAATAATATGCAAGACAAATAGGCATGCACACATAACATAAATTTATCTTCTGGAAGCTTGATTACGTGAAAACCAAAGTTGTGAGACAATGATCATGAAGCTTGTACCCTTCTAGAGAGTGACTAGTCAATAGCCTATCCCTATCCAAAGATTACAACATGACACTTTTAAGTGTCACTTGATCAAGGGATTTGAGAGACCTGTAAGAGTCTTTACCTGGTTAGAGGCATCCTAGTTAAAGTACTTAGAAGAAAAGTGAATGTGTTTCCTAGTCAAGGGATTTATATGAAGGACTTGCTAGAGTCCACCCATAATAGGATATTTTGTTGTAATGATAAGAGAATAATAGATTGATTGAATCATGAAAAAAAGATACTCAAATTAGCTTGTCAAAGATCACATTTATGCTCATCAACCACTCCACAACTTGCTTAACTCTTCTCAGCTCTACAACTTAGACTTGATCACTTCTATGCTTGCTTCTCCTCAGCTTCAAAACTCCACTTTACTCATGTGTCTATCTCTCTAGCTTCATTCAACACACATCTCTTTAACCTTGTTCTCATGTGGTCACAATTATCCTAACTCTATGGTGTTCTAGATTCTCAAATGTGTAATCCAACTTGTTCATTCAAAAATGTACAACTATAAACAATTCTTTCCTATTCTCCATAAAACCCTAATCCAAGAATTCAAAATTTTATTTCTCTTGTCATTTTCATGTTTGTACTCCTATCTTAGTCATGCATTATTCTTGCAGGTTGCATGTGCAAGGTGTACTTTCTTAACATGGAAGATCATGAGATTCTTGTGACTCCTATCTGCTCACAAGGATGAATTCAAAATTGAATTTTCCTACCAATTTTCTTGTTGGGGCATGGTGTGACATCTCCCTCTTCTTTCTTCAAGGTTTTAGATAGATTTCACCTACCTTTGTGACATGTCCAATCATGGGTTTCCTTCCTTGACCTTGATGACTCCTTCTCAACTTGTATGTATGACTACCAGTCATTGCAATCTATCTACCTGTCATGGCTCCTTTCTTGATGTCAACAATACTTGGCCCAATTTTTCTAAGTATGCTTGTGAAGACCACTCATCTTCACTTCTTTGTTATCATCATACTCTACTCTTGTCCTCCTTTGACTAGGATACATTTGTGTCCTCTCTTATCTCGCCAGTCCTTTTCCCATACCAATTGACACTTCAATGCCTCCTTGATATCAATGAAAACATTGTTATAAATTCTCTTACTGGTAAGCTCCACCAATCTCATAAATTTTCTCATTTTTATAGTTATGTCAACAATGTCCCCCTTTGGAATTTATGGTAACCCTTGACACTGAATACATTATCACATGCCTTTGCCCATTTTTATCTCATGTTTCACAATATCTAAATGCAATACATTGATTATGTCATGCATAGAAAATAATTAATGTGTTTTATTTACCTTTCTTTCATCTTTATTTAACATCTCCCCCTAACATAGTTGACTCCTTTGGTTTGGAGCCCTTCTCACTTCTTCTTCTTCTATTTCTTCTCTCCATATTGTTCTACCTTTCTTTGCTTCTTCTTCTTTCTCTCTCTTACTCTTCCTTTTTTTAGCTCATGGTGCTCTTCTTACTTCTCCCCCTTTGATAACAATGTCAAAATGTGCATATCTACCACTTTTATCTTTATGACTACTCCCCCTATGGAGTAGTCCCACTTGATCATCAATCTTATCTAGCTCTAATAATTGAAGATCACATATTGATGTCTGGCCTTTCTCCTCTACTTCATGCATGATAGGGGTAGCACCCAAAAATTTCCTCCAAGATACTCAAAATTATCCTTTTGAAGAGGTTTAGTGAATATTTCAGCTAGTTGTTTATTGGTTGGGACATATTTCAACCTGGCCTCTTTTTCTTGCATTTTCTCTCACAAAAAATGATACTTGATAAAGACATGTTTCGTCTTTCAGTGCAACATCGAGTTCTTTGATATGTTGATAGTACTTGTATTGATACAATTGATTACCATTGGCTCCGTCACCTTTTCCTAAATACCTTCTATTAGTTATTTAATCCATACTATTTGTGTGTATTTTACTATTGTAGCTACATATTCATCTTCTATTGTCAATTGAGAGATATGACTTTTCTTCTTGTTGGCCCATGCTATTATTCTTCCTCCAAGAAATAATTCTCCTCTAGTCGTTCTCTTCTTGTTATCTATATTTCCTACCTAGCCAACATTTATGAAGACACTAAGTTCAAAAGTTTCTTTGTGAGGATACCATTAACCATATTCTTTAGTATCCTTCAGGTATTTGAAGATCTTCTTTAAAAAAACCATCTATTAGAAATAAGAAATACTGAGGGGAGGGGGGTGGGGGGGTGGTGAATCAGTATTTCACAAACTTTTTCCCAAAACTGGATACCTATAACAAACTTATAACTTGCATAAGAAAATTAACTAACTATGATGAATAGTAAACACAACCATAAAGTAACTCATATCACCATATTTTGTTAACTAGGGAATCCCTGGTCAAAGGAAAACTTCAATGGGAATGGTACCCACAAAATGATCCTCTAATCAAAAGTTTTTTTGTGAAAGATATTGACCATGTTAGGAATCAATTACATCTATATTGTGTTGCAATCCTTATTAGAGGACTTAGGCCTTGTTAGAAGCCTCAACCATGTTAGGAGATGATTCCACTACCCAAACATGCTTGTTCGTTCAAAATTGAATCTTTGAATTTTTATATCTAATGCTTGAAGACACTCATGTTTATATCATACAATGTTCTTTCCAACTTGAAAATGTCATCAACATAATAAATAGCTTGTCAACATAAGAAATTGATCATTGGTCACCATAATAAAATCGATAGGGATAAGAATGATTTCCTTTAAACAATTCAAGATTAGGTGTATTCATTTTAAGCACCAAGTCCAAAAATTCATTTTCCATGTTCTTTATCCCTTAAACATTCCAGATTTGAGGAGATTCATTTTAAACCCAAATTGAAATGTGTTAGCACATTCTTCTTTGATCTTTAAGCATTCAAGAGTATGTTTTGTTATCTAAGAATTTGTTCCAATGAAAAGTTTTTCAATTCCCTTTAGGCATTCAAGATTGTGTTGAAACATTCATTCCAATGAAAGGTGTGTAAATTATCTTAATGCATTCAAGATTGTGTGAGTAGTATTACTTTTAAGCACATTCAAGAGTTTATTTGGATTTGTGAGATTACTTGCAACATTCATTCAAAGGACAACTGGTTAAATCATGCAAGTTCATTCCATTTCCTAATTCTAAAGTCCTTCAAAGTCTACTTCCTACAATGAAATCTGATCATCAATTTATGTATATGAAGTAAATAACGAGGTGAATATCGAGAATTTTTCAAATATCAATAAATCTACCAAATAGCAAAGATGAAAAAATATAGTTGCAGATGACAAAATGACAGAGATGATTAAAAGTAATAACATAATATAAATAAACAAGTTATGCCTAATACTTACCCTTATAGATTGCAGACGATAGTATAAAATTACATACACCAAAACACATAGATGCCAAATGACATAGACGCCAAAACATGCAGAAGCTAAAACACGTAGACATCAAAACTTGTAGATACCAAAAAGTCATAGATGCCAAAACTTGCAAACGTCTAAAATATATAGATGAAAAAATGTGTAGACGATAAAATGCGCCAATAAAGAAATGCACAGATGATAAAAGACACAACCAAAAAAATGCACAACCAACAAAATGCACAACTGACAAAATGTGCAGTCGACAAAATGCACAAACAATAGTTTGTCTATGTAGATGACACTGCGTGTAAACATAGATGACAGTCTGTGGTTTTTTCCAGACAGTTGTGAGGTCCCACTGGGCATGCCAAAATCTATATGTGAAAATCCTTCTTTGTTGGGAGCATGCGTAAACAAGAAAAAGTTAGTTGTACATGTATATATCAAGATTCAAATAAACCAAAATACAACTAATCTACTTGAGTTTTAGAGCCAGTGCAGTCAATGAAAGGATCTCACGCAAGGGCACCCAAATGAGACCTTGTTGGTGTCCTCAAGATTCAGGGATATGTGCTCTCCTCAAACACAACTATTAAATCCCAAGATGATGCATGATGTGCAATGATGAGTATGAACCTATGCTAAATGATCAAGAATGCTTCAATAAATGGCTATGGAAGCAACCATTCTTGAGAGCATTCAAAAGAGGTGAATGTGGATGCAAATAAGAAAAATAACAATGTAAATCTAGAATGAGAATGCAAGATCTCATACTAAAATGCAAACAACTACCAAAGATTAGCTCTAAGCATAAAATCTCTAAAAAGCTCTAGAACTAAACTAGCATGATAATAATGCAATGAAGGAAATGAGAAATGCTTAAGACAAGGGCTCTATTTATAGGCTTGAGGGAGACCTTGAGGAGGTGGCATCTATGTGGCATCAACATAGGTGCCACAATGGAGACACGTGAGCTAAAGGATAAGCCATGCAAAAGTCAAAAAGAGCCTTTATGATTTGAGTGGCTCAAGATTTGCTTAAACGTGTGTGAGCAACCTTGGGGAAAGGAGTGGGGGATAAGGATGTAAGACCCCTTTTTGGAGAATTTAATGAAAGAGGGGCTCCTAGGGATTGAGTTGTTCACATGTGTGTGAGAAACCACTTAGGGCTAAAAAGGGTGTTTAATAGGGAGCTTAGGATTAATAAAGTGGGCACAACAAGTGGGTAGGCTTAGAAGGATGAGAGTGATGGGTGGTAGGCTAGGTTTTAGGTTTGATTAAGATTAGATTTAATAAGATTTAATTTAATCATCGGTTTAGAGCATTTAATAAAGTGGAACCTGAATTAAATAAATTAGAATTTATCTAAAGGGGGATTTATGGAGCACTTTGTATTAAATGAATTTAATAATTAGGGTTAAGTATTTGAATTAAATTTAAATACATTAAGGAAGTGAACCTATTTAATTAAATAAATTTAAGTAAATAAGTAGAGAAACATGACAAATATAATTGATTAATATATAATTGACTATAGTGTTAAGGAAAATATTAATAAATTAATATATAGTGTTTCGGGAGAATTTTAAGTGTCTACAATATATAGATACATATATACATATATATACATACATACATATACATATGTATATATAAGTATGTATATATATACATATGCATATATAAACATACATAAACATACATACACACATATATGTATATATATATATATATATATATATATATATATGTATATGCATATATGTATGTATACATCTATATATATTGTAGATGCTTAAAAATCATTCCAAAACACTATATTAATTTATTAATATTTTTTTTGACACTATGATTAATTATATATTAATTAATTATATTTGTCATGTTTCTCTACTTATTTAATTAAATAGGTTCGCTTTCCTTAATGTATATACATGTATATATACATATATATACATATATGTATGTATGTATATGTATCTATATATGTATGTATATGTATGTATGTATACATACATATATGTATATATGTATGTATGTATACATACATATATGTATATATGTATATATATGTATGTATATGTATATATGTATTATATATATACATATGTACATATATATGTATATATACATATATATTAATACATATATATGTACATATGTATATATATACATACATATATACATATGTATATATGTATGTATATATATACATATATACATATATATACACATATATATGTACATATGTATATATATATATACACACACATATATATATATGCATATATATATGTATATATATATATATGTGCATATATATATGCATATATATATACACATGTATATATATACATATATATATACACATGTATATATATATACACATGTATACATATACACATGTATATATATATACATATACACATATATACATGTGTATATATATACACATGTATATATATACACATGTATATATATACACATGTATATATATACATGTGTATATGTATACATGTGTATATATACACATGTGTATATATATACATGTGTATATGTATATACATATGTATATATATGTATGTATGTATGTATGTATGTATGTATGTATATACACAAGTCATGTATCAAGCACAACATCTACTAATGAGGGTTCAATTTTAACAAAAATAATATTCATTTGTTTAAATAGAAACTTTACTTTTATTTCAAATTATAAAATAAATGTCAAATGTCCTAAATCCACACCTTCTGTATAATATTTTGTAATGAAGAAATTAAAAGCTTAGATTATTCCATATGACAATCAAATAAATATCAACATAAACTAAACTATTATACACTCTTTATCACACTTCATAACAAAATCATGCTATGAAGAATATTTTAAATATAACTCTTGTTATGCAATCCTCTTGGCTTAGACAAATTTTCCCCGTAAAATTTTACAAACAACAGAGTTTAATAGAGGAGGAATTTTAAAAAGTTGGATTTAACATAATTTTCACTATTGATCTTTTACCAAAGCGAATGTTTTGTTTAAAATGGTTCTCCATAATTAAGCATATTTATAGTGCATCCCAAGTTCTAACACATAGGATAAATTATTAATAACTTTCACTTAGTGGTAGAAGATGAGACTTATCCTCAAGCTTATTTCCCTCTTTGATATATGTATTTATTCAAGTCTTCTAATAATATTTTTGTGACATTTTTTTACCTTGACTCTTCTTTTGAAAGAAGTATGGTTCTACGTTGGTGGTTTATTATTAACTATTGATCATTCACTTGTATTTAATAATATATTTAAAATGATCATAGCCAACAAGACTCTGGGTTTTTTAGATTATACCAATTGAAAGAAAATGCTTCATGCTAAAAAGATACATTTTAGAAAGAGTATTTATAGCACTAGGAGCAATCCACTAATCATAGAGAGTAAAGAAGAATAAATGATGATTAAACTAGACATCAAAAAAGCCCACAATGAGGTAAATTGGGACTTTCTTCTTAAGGTCTTGGAAGCACTCGGATTTAGCAAGAGGTGGCTAATTAGGTATTTTACTTCATATCTACTCTGAGATTCTCAATATTGATTATGAATCCCCTAAAGGCTTCTCCAAAGCTTCCAAGGAAAATAGGCAAGGGAATTCTCCTTTCCCCTTTCCATATTTTATTCTAGCTCAAGCCTTGGGAGAACAATAATCAAATAAATGTAGAATAGAAATTTAGAAGGATCGAGGCGACTAGTTATATTCCCCCATCTCACATCAAATATTATCTGATGATATGCAAAATTGACAAGAGGATGAAATCTATATTCATTTGAGAATGACAAGTCAATAAATATATAAGTCTTGCTTTTTAATACTCTCATTTAAAGAAAACAAGAAACACTAAAAATACTACTATTCAAAAGGTTATCTTAGCTATTCTTATTTAGGACTTCCTTTAGCAATGGATCTTAGGTCAAAACAATTATGAAAACCTCTAAAGTAGAAAATCAAAACAAAGGCAATTTTCTCATAAAGGTAGGTAGCATCATGTCAAATAGATCAATTATGACCACAGATATTATTATAGTGATATTGATTTGTATACTCTATTTCTTTACTTTACCTACAAGTGTTGGACATTATTAAGTCAGTGATTAAGAAAAATCTTCTGGAAAGGGGTGTAGGAAAAAGAGAAAACTATCTTTAATGATTGGGACAAAATATGAGGAAGTAAGATGTGGGACCAAGGATAAAATATTTATTTGGATCAAAAAAATCTTTTGGAGAAATATTGATGAGGAGGATGTTTTAAGGATTCTAATAAAAAATGGGAAAGAATTTTACAACATAAGTATCTAGAGTCCACGAATTTGGTTAATGTTCTCATTACCAAGGTTTCTTTCAAAGGATCTTACATATCAGAATTAATGTAGATATGGAAACCTATTATTTCCAATTAGTTATCTTTGAATATCCACAATGGTGATATTTAGATATTTTCTTGAAGGATTCATTAGTGAGATGTCCAATTCTAAGTTGTTCAAATTCATATACTACATCTCAATTAGATATGGTCGGATCTTTATAGATTTGAATGGGAAGGATTTATGGCTGAGTAGAAATATTTAGCAAAGAAATGCAATACTTAGACCTAGGGAAGATTATCTTATTTGGGGATGTTTGAATTATGGTGTTTATGACTCAGACAATCAATACATTACTAGGAACAAACATACCTCTAAAACTTTGTTGAAATAAACATTGTTTACCAAAGAAAGCATTTTATTTTTAGCTAATCTTTATAAGAGACCTTATAATGAATAGATCTCATAGACTAGGCTTCTTTGGTCCTTCAAGATGTGTCTTATGTAAAAACCAAGAAGAAGACTTCAAGATGCGTCTTATGTAAAAACCAAGAAGAAGACATGGATCATATTTTCTTGGGATGCCAATATATACAAGAGTGTTAAATATGGTTCTATAAAAAAATGGGATGGTATAGTGCGCACCCCCCGCCCCCCACTCAATATTCTCACTCACTTTTGATATTGGTCAAATATCAAGAAGAGCACATCTTTTTAATGCACATGGATCAACCCCTCAATTATACTTTGTCAATTGTGAAAGGAGAGGAATTGTTGTATTTTAAATTACAAGGAGTGTTACTCTATAAGCATTCAAGTGTTCTCATTAGTACAAAAAATATGGTTGGTGAATATTGGAGAGATTGGTTGGTGAACATAGCTACCAAGATAGAGTACAGTTACCAAGTATAGGATGTGCTAAGTATGAATACTTAGCAAAATAATTACCAAGTTAATTGTTACCGAGATAAAGCTATTGAGAAAATGCATATTGATTGAGTGATGGTTTAACCGAGAAAAACAAGTATGGTAAACAAGAAATATTATTATGTAAGGATAGCATCATCACTAAGCAAGAATGAGAAGCATTAGCGAGCTACAAAAGATGCACATAAATGCTTGTGAATTCATTGAAATCAATGTATTTTGATTCAACCGAGAGTGGAAACTTGTTTTCAAGATTGAGGAGAAGATTTTAAGAGATGTACTAGGAAGAGAGATTTGACTATTCATAATACCAATGCAGAATGTAAATCAATGAAATAAAAAGATGACACACATGATGATAAGGATGAATATAGATCATAGATCTTGATTAGATGTGATATCCAAAAGTTTCTAAAACCCTAATTAGGTTATACATTGTGAAGGAAAATTATTTATATATAAGGACATGACTAGAATAGTTCAAGAGTTTTTGTTGAGATGTTGAGAGGGTTATGTTGATGGAATGAAAAAGTGAAGAATCTACTACAAAGAAGAGTTACTGGAGGTTTAGTTGCTTTTACACAATTTAAGTACCCCACATTAAGTGATGAAAATAAACTCAAGGTTGAAGAAGTTATTATTTAAATGATGTATAAGTTCAAGTATGTGCCCATTAAATTTTCCAGCATGATTCGTGAAGATTTGTACAATAAAATTGTTACTAGATGGAGATATGTGTAGACACCAAGTGTATAATGAGAGAAAGTACGCTTGCAATCACAATGCCAAATTTGTCAGTGCCAGAAATGAATGAAACAGTCCAAAAGTACCAAGACATATTCATGCACAAGCATAAAGCATTGAAGGTATTAACTGGAAGAATTCGTAAGTTGATGAAGATGGTATCAAGATATGGAAATAGATATTCAACATAAAGGATACTGAGGAAACAATAAATGTAATTGACACTAAGCCAATAGAATAACACATAGAACTAGATAATAAAGAAGATGAGTATGAAGATACATCTATACAAAATGTTCTTAATAATGTACCTAATATGGTAAAGGATATAAAAGAAAATGTGCTAATTAAAGACTTAACACGTAAAGATCCAGATGAATAAGTAATGATGATCGAGATGTTATCACTACTATCAAGAAAACTCATAAAGATCAACCATATGTTGATTCAATCACTGTGAATATGCCTGATAATGCACCTATTATTGAAGAAGTCCAAGAATATCAAGTTGATGCAAGAGCATCCTAGGGAAGTTAGCAATCCTGTATGTAGGGGCTTCAAGCTTAGATTTGTGGAGTTATATGGTTTATGCAACTTGGAATATGTTTGAGGTATATTGGTGTACATTTTCCTAAGTGTGAATATAGTTTAGAATTATCACATTGAAGTTAGATCCATTTTGGTGATTGTTAGTTGTGTAATCTTGATTTCTTGGATAGACTTTGGAGATTGTATTCACAAGCTTTGATTTGAGGGAGTTGGCATGTGTGCGCTTGGATTTAGATAGTTGGATGGCATGTGGGTCTGTGTCTAAGTATGTTTATTCTTATTTGGTCATATGAGATTGTTATGCATTGTAAACTCAGGGCTTGTCCTAATTATTTAGTTATTTTATATATTTAATGTCCGTTTCTAAGCCAACATGTGGCTTGAGGTGTATTTAGTATGTGATTGGTTATTTAATATAATGTGTTAGGCCAACTTGTGGCTTGGCTTATATAAGTAGGGGGGTCTTGTAAAGTCTAGGGTCACAATCATTCAATTTGGAGTTTAGCATGTAGTAGCTAAGAGGAGCGAAGTTGAGTAGAGCTAGTAGCTAAGTGTGGGTTTGGGAAACAAGAAGGTTTCTTGGAGGCTTGTGAGAACAAGTTAATATTCTTCTTGAAATTTTCTACCAAATTGTGATCTAATTTAGCTAGGGGTTGGATCTTGCGAGGTCTTGGAGAACTATTGTTGTAATTCTTTGTATTTGGCGATAACCCAAAAGACTTTACATTTGGGCACATTAAATGTAAATCTTATGAATCTATTATGAGAATTGGAATTTTTTTGGATCTAAATATCTATGTTATTATTTATATTTTGATGTCTGGTTATTTGTTGGGGGCTAGGACATCTCCTTTGGGGATTTTCTTGTCTTGTACTGCATCACAAGCACTTGAACTACCTACTGAAACACCATATGTAAATATAAATACAAATTATTCCTTTAATTTTTTAACCACTACAATTTATATGGATGCACACATCACCAAAACTCAAAAAAATGAGCATCCCAATGACACTAATAAAGATGAAGAAACTAAAGAAACCAAGCAACCTACTAAAGGAAATGATGGAACGGTACAAAATGAAGTAAATGTTGGAAATATTATGACAGGCTAAGTTATTGAGAGGGGAGGGGTGAATTAGTAACTTATAAAACTTTATCCTTAATTAGCAATTAATCCTTCCCATATATTCTGATCTAATTGCATGCATGAGAATATGAAAATATTAAAGCATTCATAACACTTTAACACACAAGATTTGATGACCTAGAAACCTTCCAAATAGAAATTAAAACTAGCATGTGGATGATACCCACAAGCTTTAGTACTACAATATAAAGTTGGCTTGTTAAGGCTTATAATGATCACTTTTGATGATCTACCTTGTTATAAGCAATAAGGACTACTAGGTCCATCTTGCAAAAGGATTTACAAACATATAATGAAGTATGCACTCGTTATAGAGATTTACATAAGATTGTTAGGTCTACCTTGTTAAAGGATTTGACTGATCCACCTTTTAGGATGAAGTAGTAGCTAATCTCTTATCTGCAACTTGGTTTGCTAAATGAGATTCTTCTGAGTGTAAAAATCACCTTGTTGTGATAGATAAATCTTTGATGCTCCTTATACTAATGTAGCCTTTGTAATTTGTTCTTCTGCACTTTTCTAATGATTACATTTTTGATACTTTGGATGTGATACAATATATTACATATATAGAAATCTAATTACACAATTACAAAGTCAACCACAATACAAGTTTACACAAATATTACAAAGTCGACCAAAGTGTAGAAGTTTGGGTTCTGAAGACTGACTCAGTGAAGTTCTGATACTCGACATCCATTGTCAATGCTTGACATTGTCATGCATTCAATAGATGTAGAAGCTTAGTCCATATTGATCACTTCCAAGTAGTTTGTAACTTGGTTTGCACTGGTGATTCGGTGAATACTATGAAACTCAGCATATAAACTAAGTGATTCACATTGCATAGCTTGGTCAATGCTATTACTTTGAGCTCAGTATAAATTGAGTCACTTGGTTAACATTGAGTAGCTCGGTTAACAATAGACTTGCATCACATCAATTGCAAACTCGATAAGTATTGCACAACTTAGTTTGCATTGGTAAACTCAGCATACACTGAGATGCTCAGTTTACACTATTGATCATCACCATAGTAGTAACTGCTCGGTGCAAACAAAAATATGTCCAAAGGACTCGATAGCAACTATAGAACTTGGTAATAATTGAAATGCTTGGTTAACACTATTAACTATACAATAAGCTCAGTATGAACTTACAATTTGAATAAGTGTATGTCACTAATAACAAACATGACTAGAATGTCAACAATCTCCCCCTTTGGCATTAGTGACAAAAATACTTATCAATCAAAATTGAATTCAAGAATGTTCAAAAACATTTGTATCCATTACCTTATGTCTCCAACTCAATAGAGTATACTATTTTAAAGATTTTTCAGAATTGGTTTTGTGAGAGATATATTTATGTACATGGTAATGCTCCCCCATACATAATATATAATATACTATACATACAATATACATTTTCTCTATAGTTTTCTTTCAATTTTCTCCTTGTTTATCCTTATATCTTCTCACATCTTCTCATATATTCTCATATATTCTTATAGCTTCTCCCCTTTTGATATTAATGTCAAAGATTTATGCTATATGTATTTACATGGTGATGCCAAAATGTGACAAGAATTTTGAGTGTACCTTCAAGATAAGCACCAAAGTCTTGTCTCAATTCTCTTCCAAGATCTTGCATGTGTTAATGCAACCTACACTTCGACTGACAATTCAATCATGTGGTCTACAATGGAGAAGTTATTGTCATGGATGAGCATTTTTTAATGTGCAATGTGCTTCTACAATGCATCCATGTTAGGGACAATTAGATTTTGAATATCTATCAATGTTGATTTGATTCTTGCTTCTTCTCTGAGCAATTGTGCCTTCATATCTGTTAGAAATCTAATCTTATTGAAGTGAGTAGATCTAGAATTTGGGTCAAGCTACAATTGTTGTGCACTTGCCTTCAAATCTTCATCAATTTTAGATAATTTATCTCTTATTTCTTTTTTAAAAATTGATGCATCACATAGTTTACCAAAAAGTAAAGATACATTAATGCAAGAGGTCTCTAGAGAGCCAAAAATAGTAGATAGTTCTACTTGATGAATGGCAATTTGTTGAGCAATGAGTTCTAAAACTTTATTCTCAATATTTTTCTTAGCTTTTTGCAATAATTTATCCTATCCATCCAAATCTTCATTATATTTTTGGAGTACCTTTGCCAACTGATACAAAATTGGTTGAGAAGTGTCAACCTCTATGCCTAGAGACTCTACTAGAATGTTCTTAGCATCCTCAATGATCTTAAACTCCTTGTTTCTTTCTTCTCTTAGTCATTGTTGCTTGGATTTCTTTTGAAGAAGTTCAACAAAAGTTTACATCTGATCTAGATTTAGATTTGAGATGACCCATTTAGGAATGACAATCTCCTCATCAAGATCTATATCCTCTTCCTTTTCTTTGCCTTTACTCAAAAAATGTTTGCTCAGTTGAAGCTTGGTCTTAACTATCCTTGCACTTATTGCTTGTATACTAGGAATGGAAACAATTGTGAAAATGGTAGGACTTGCTACAAAAATGGATATTGCACTCATTGAAATACTAGTAGAAATACCTGTTGTAGCCAAAATTGATGAAGAGGGTAGAACTTTTTGCTCGGTAGATGAAGTGCTAGGCACTACTATTAGTGAAGTACTGAGTTGAACTAGTGCAAAGATTGATTGAGTGCTAGTCATAATCAATCCTGATGAAGTTGTTTGTAGGCTTGATGTTATCAATTTTTTGCTTGGAGAATGAGGAATTGAGGCTATGACCACTGCAACAATCTTAGCTGGGTCAATTTCCTCAACATCTTGTGTATCTTCTCAGTAGCTTCCTACCCCTATTCCTCTTCATCATCTACATTATCAAAATCAATCACCTCTTCTTCTTCATCTTTCTCCTCCTAATCATCATCATCATCCTTATCACTTACACTAACAACAAAATCATTCAGTTTGTGAAGAAGATAGACATTCTTCCATGTGTTTGTAGCATTCTTCACAACATGCTCAATTTATTTTAATAGAATAAGATAGGTGTTGAATCTTAAAGTTGACTTTTCTTCATTTTTCTTCAAAGATTCTTTCACCTCCTTGTCATCCAAATTTGGCATAAGTTTCCTTAAGATTTGCTCATATATATCTTTTTTAGTTTGCATTGCATGCTCCCATCTTGGTTTAATCTTTTCCATCAAAGCATTATGAATCTACTGAGTGAGTTGATCAGGTGAGTATTTCCACTTACTCGTCTTGGATATCAGTATATTATCTATCTACTTCTGCTCATCAGCAATCCTCGTCTCATATTTCAATGCTTTGAAGTTTGTGATGCCAAAACCTGATTCCAACTGTTTCATTCTCTCTTCAAAAGTGAGTGGAGATCTCTTGAAAATTATGTCCCCTCCTTCTTTGTCTGCTTTCTTCCTAGAGGATCTCCTTGTGAACACAACAGTGGATGTCTTGGCAGGTTTGGTAATTATTATCTTACTCTTCTTCTTTAGTGGCTCCTCTTTTTCTGACTTTTCTTCATCTTCTGCTTCTTTATCCTCACCTTTTCCTTCAGTTAAAAGAAGAGTAGAACTAGTTTTCAATTTGGCAATCCTCTTCTTGCCATTGTTAACTACCTAGGGAAGTTTGGTCTCCAATTCTATCTTGGCCTTTGCCTCATCATAGGTTCCAAAGTAAGTAGCCTTGGGATCAATTGGCTTATTTATTAATACCTCAACTATGTTCTTAGTTTCATCAATGTTTACCTCATATCCTAGAGGTTTTACCCATTCAATTCTTAGCCTAACTACCTGAATATACACCTTGTCACTACCTACAATGAAACAAACATCATCTTTATAATCTTCAACTAATTTCCTTGGAATCTAGAATCTGTTATTCATTTTCTCCTTACATGCATCAAAATAGTTGTCCATGATACTTTTATGATTATCTCCCATTTGAGCAATATATTCATTAATTTGATAAAGGACTAACACATCTTTTCTCCAAACAATAGTACTATTGGGTATTCATTTTGCATGAGGTCAACAGTAGGAATCCAATATGTAATTCCTCTCTTGAAAAGAAAATCTTTTTAAGGATCCACTCCAAGTTTTAGTATTTGTCTTGTGATGTACCAAAATCCGCCCAGTAGAAGATAAATGTGAGTGTTCACAAGGAGGCATTTGCTAGTACCAAAGACTCTTTTATCTCAAAATTGAAGTAAATATGTTCGCTGTCTCAAAATATCACACCAAAAGAGAACAATATTTTTGTACTTTCTATTTTTCAATGAATGCAACTCTAACAATGTAGCTACTATGAGATCCTATTCTAACAGGGGGTTAGTAAATCAAATAATGAAACTAAAAGCAAATAGCATGAAATCAAATGACTTGAAATTGAAATTACTAAAAGAACATAAGCTACAGAACACAACACGTTGTGAGTTAAACCTTTGAAGAAATTGGTAGAAAACCAATGAAAATAGGAGCAGCACTTCCTAGAATCCACTGATGCAATTGTCGGTGAGAATCTTTAACAAATCGAATGTTGTTTCACTCTTCATCAAATTGCAAGGCCACAAAAAAGTGCACTCATGCAAGACAAAAAGCTATTTAGACACAATTGGATGATCTCTTCTCAAGCTCGTTATGTCAATGAAATTCATATATCTATAGCAAACACCAGAACTAAAAGATCGCACAACTAGAAGTTCACAATAAACCTTTGGCTCAATCACAATCTCATGAATAGAATTCACAAAAATATGACATATTCAGGAAAGAATAACTACACTCCAAATGAGAGCACCAAAAGCATGATTTTATTGCATAATAACGGCAGCCCTTGTTACATTTTACAATAGGGTATTTATAAGAAATCATCTCCTCAATTTGTGTTGAGAGTGAGAGATATCTTCATGCAATAAAATGCTTTTAAAACATTAAAACAAACAAAATATATAAAAACTAACAATCTAACTAGTGCTTAGAGGGACTCCATCCATATTTTATTCATTAATTAGATGCATGAACCCTTTACATGTCAAAAACAATGAAAGCATGAGAGAGAAAGTAGGAGGAAGCCATTAGTCAAAGTGGAAGTGAATGGAGGTGCCAAAAATAGAAGCTAGCCCTTCACTAGGCATGTGTCAGAGTTAACTTGCCATCAAAATGCGCTCCCAATGCATGGAAAGTGTTATTTTTAGAACTGGCAGTCAACTGTCGGTGCACCTTTGAATTGCGGACCTGCAGACCTGAACTGGGTGAAAATCTCAAAATTTTACTAATTGTCAAAATTGAAATTCTGGTATCTAAGTTTTGTTCATCTTCATCCCAAAACTATGTTTGGATGTTTGCCCTTGAATTTCCCTATCATCTCAGTAATATTAGTAGCATCTGGAAGATCTAAAGCCTCATACTTGTCCTTGACCTTCTGTCTATAGTTGTCCACCTCAATTCGAGTCTCTACAAAATCTTCGAGTTTAGTGTCCAACTCTAACAGTGCTTCCTTTGTCCTGAAGGCTTGTCTAATGTCTTCATCACTGGATGCTTCCTCTAAAGTCTTCTTGAACTTCTCCACGACTACCTCAACTAGCAATAGCTTCTCTCGTTCTTCATCTTCAAAAATGTTTAAGCATGCATCACTGTACAACTTTTCTGCTTCCAAAATTTCCTCTCGGTCTTGGTCCTTGAGCCTATGTATCTCATCATGCAATGTTTCCATCACTTTATTTCCATTGGAAATCTTCTCTATCCAATCATCTATCATGTCTAATTCTTCTCTGATATATATATCAATCAAATGTGGTACCTCTGCCCTTTTATGGCTTGTAGAGTTTGCAAATCTTTGCTCCATGCTTGTACCTCATCCATGATATTGAAATCCTACCTCAAAAATGCCACAATCTTATCAACATTCTCTTGTGTAGCATGCAACAACTTCAAACTTCCTGTGATTATAGTGACACCTTTATCCTCAAGGCTATCTTGCCAATCCTAAGAAGCTTTCAAAAATGGATTGAGTCGTACACCTTCTCCTTCTCTAAGAATGGTTTTCAAAGTCTCCTCAGGGCATTCAGGATCAAGAAGACCAATAACTTTGGCTAGATATCCCTTTAGGATCTCAACTTGCCTTCAAAGTGTTCTGATTTCAATCTCATCATGTTCCATGTGGCTGAGAACCTCTTTGACTTCCATAGTCATCATCTGTCGGGTCGTATCTCGTGTAGGCTTTCCCAACATTATATCTTTCACTTCATAGTCCTCGAGACTAACATCTTCTGCATCTATACCTTCAGGATGGTGAGCCACTTGTGCAAATAAGTCTTGGTTCCATGTGGAAGTGACAAACCCAAATGGCATTGCATCATGTAATGGAGACTCAGGCTTGTTCAAGATCTATGCAATATCACAAATGTCATTCTCTGAAGCACAGAACTGATGCTTGGCACTTCTCATTATTTATTTCTAAAACCATCTTGGGATATGTCTCTCTACAACCTTGGCTCTAGATGATGAAGGGGTGTGTTCAACTACCTCCTTCCCTTTATCACTATTGCTCGAAGTCTACTATTGTGAGGACTCTTCTTTTGTAGTCTCAGTCTCTGTAGATCCTATAGTTTGATCCTCAGCTTCTTGAGAAGGTTGTTGTACACATTCTACTATTTGTGCCTCTTTTGATGGCTCATTAGTAACCCTTGGTTTTGGTTTCTCTTGTGATGATGGTTCCTTTTGAACATGTTCCTCTTCTGAACTTAGAGGTGGAGGAATTACTAAACCCTTATCTACCATCGTGACCTATGATGGAGATGAAGGAGTGAGATGAGGACCTTATGTTTCTGATGGCATCTGCGTCTAGTCTTGATGTTGAAGTTCACCTATAGGGGTGTCTCTAATCTTATCCCCAACTAACTCTATACCCACAGGCATGAAATCAAAATCTGGGATGGAGAAAACATCTTCACCTTGCTCCCTTTTCTCATTCACCCATCGTTGCACTTCATCTTCCTAAGAAGAGAGTTCTACAGGTTCTGTTTGGGTGGGTGGTGGGGTACTCATGGCACTCTTCCTTCTCTCCAATTTTGTGGCTTTTGCCAACTGAGTTCTCCTTTGTAGAGGCACTTGTTCCTCCTCCTCATCTAATTTTTTTTCTTCCTCATCTGTTTCTTCTTTCAGAATGGTTTCAAGAACTAATGGATTAGGCAATAATCTCTTATTGACTATTTGCCTCTTGTTCATCCTAACCTTGATCCTCTTTTGTCTCTTCAGAGCAGCAGGAGAAGTAGACTCTTCTTGCACAGGAGGAATAGAGGTCTCTAGAATTTCTCCTTCTTCAGGTTGGCTTGGAAAAATAGGAGGCAACTGAGGTTCATCCTAGATTTGAGAGGCTCCAATACCTTGGGAGTCTTGTGAACTCTGTTCATGCTACTGAGAAAACACATGTTCTATAACTTGTTCTATCTGAATCCTCTAAGGAGAGTTCTCTTCCTCTTTCCCTTCCTTTCAAGAGTGGGATAATATCCCACTAGGTGATCAACCTGATAGATTGTCTCTGGCCTCATAGGAGATTGGAGTGCAAAGATAGGAACTGTGACTTTCCTTCCCTTACCCCTTTTTGGGCGAGCATGTGCATGGAAGATTACAGTATCACGAATTGGATCAAGTGGAAAGGGTTTCTTGATCCAACTCTTTGTAATTTGAATGGCATGTCTTGCTCAATGGTTGATATCATCTCCCTCCTCTCTATCAATTTATGTATTTAGAATGGGCCTCTCACCAACTTTATCTATATTGAATAGGGGATTCAGTAGTTCCTTGGAGTCCTGTAGCCTTATCTCATCAGGGATAGTCAAATGGAGAGACTTTTCTACTAGATACAAAGTCATCCTACAATAGTCTTTGATGTGGACATCGTAGTCATTTGTGGCATTCATCCAATGATCTTCAATGGCATCCTCATGATAGAACTCCTTTCCTACCAGGTTTTCCACTTTACCAACATTGTTGAAGAATGGCCAAGGAGAGTTATACTCTTCAAGAGGGTAGTTCGCCCATTCCCACTCGAAAGTTGGGATATCATGCTTTCTCTTCACCTGATATGCTCCTACTAAAAAAGGCCAATCCCAATAAGGTCTCCATTGTCTTTTGATCCTCTCATAAGCTGACTCAATCTGCTGAGATATTTCCATTAGGACCAACTTTTTTGAAAAAAGGGGTAAAAAATTATTCTATTAAATTCGGATTACAGGAGGCCTCAGGCCCAACAACCAAATCACCAACCCAACACAGTTACGATCTATCCTTATCCACTAATTGCTTGAAGATCCCACTAAGAACAGCAAGAAGATCATCTCTATCAGAAATATCCCAACCAGCGCCCTTCTCTGATGCCGATTTTGCCAAGACATCAGCCACTCCATTCCATTCCCTAGGAATATGACAAAAAAGGATCCCATCCACAAAGCTACTCAAGTGGAGAATCTCTCTAACAATAGATGCAATTTGCCAGCTAGATTCATCCACTCTCAGGTTATTAATCATATCCACAACTATCTGAGAGTTAGACTCACACACCATTCTCCTCCATCCAAGAGAGCAAGCCTGCTCCATAGCCACTTTAATGACCAAAACCTCCATCACGTTATTGGAATGAACTCCTTTGTGTATAGAGAATATGAAAATAACATTACCATCTACATCTCTCCCAATCCCCCCCACTCCAACCTGTCTAGGGTTCCCACGGGAGGAGCCATCAGTGTTAATCTTTAGGACTGCCGCAAGAGGAGGGCTCCATCTCCCCACTCTGCAGACCTTCCTCTTTCGTGGCTAATATCTCTTACTGCTACTAGTTTTAGATCCTTTATCCACTAATCCTAAATTTTTGATAATATGAGAATCCTCAGGATCCATCGGCTCTGACATATCACATTTATCAAAGATAGTCTCTTGAAGCCTGGATAGGATCAACTGCCATAGTTTAGTGGCTCCCAAGCTAGAATTATAGAAAATTTGATGATTACACTCCAACCAAAGATTCCACAGAATGAAAGAAGGTCCAATAGCCCAGGCCACTTGAAGAAAATGAAGTTTTCGTAGGGGGTCTGCCAAGGCTGGCCCAAAATTCAATAAGAGATACGGCATGAATACATCTATGGCACCACGCCTCCCACCACTTATGCTAGATCTCACTAGAGAGAGGACATAAGAAAAACACATGAGAAGCATCTTCCCCATCCAACAAACATAGGGGACAGTAAGAGGGTCCCTGAAATCCTCTTCGCTGGAGATTATCCCAAGTAAGACACTTATTTTGTGCAACCAACCAAAGAAAAAAATTACATTTCGGCCAAGAAAATTTATTCCAGACTTGTCTCCACCAGGGAACCTCCTGAATAACATTACATTTCCTATCCAGCTGAGCATATCCCTAGGCCACATTAAACTTACCTTTTGGGCAAGGTCCCCACGCCAGGATGTCTTTGTCTTTAGAAGAGCTGCAAAGCCTAGAGAAGAGAATATGTGCCAGTTCAGCCCGACTCTCTGGGGAGCCCCCTGTGGGCCAAAGCTATGGATCCTTCCAGCTAACCACCTCCATCAAACCACACCTCTGGATAGCCTTGAAGTGAGCAACCGTGGTCCAACCTGTAGAAGCAAAAACCTAATACAGAGGCCGAAGGTGGGGAAAAATGGAGAGAATAGGAGGGTGGCCATCCCAAGAATCCTGCCAGAATTACACACTTGACCCCTCATTATAGATCCAGAAAAGACCATCCTTAATTAGAGGAGCACCCCTTTTAAGGGTGTCCTAAATAAAGGACCCCTTACCATTAAGCTCAAGTCTGGGAATATCCTGAACCTCCACTCCTGGGAAATACTTATGGGTCAGAATCTTGGCCCAATCTTGGTCTTGATTCTTGCACCATCTCCAGTATAACTTTGTAGCAAGAGCTTTGACACCGAGAGCCATACATTTAAGGCCCAGACCCCCAGCAAACTTAGGCAAGCAAACAGTGTCCCAATTGACTAAGCTCCATTTAGAGGATTGAAGGTTGCCTGACCAAAGGAATTGTCGTGACAAAGAATCAAAATCTTTCATAACTCCCACAGGAGGGGTTTGCACTAAGCACCTATAAATAGGGAGGGCCTGAATCATAGTCTTGAGTAGGGTAACCCTACCAGCTGATGAGAGCCACCTATGTGTCCAATGCCTCACTCTGCTACGAAATTTGTCAACAAGACCTTGCCAATATTCTTTCTGTTGAGTCCCCAAAGCTAAAGGAACTCCGAGATAGATCAAAGGGAGCGATCCAACTTGAAACATGAGAATTCTAGCAATCCTGAGCTGAATCGACTGAGGAGTATTAAAGAAATAAATTGAAGATTTCCCTTCATTAATTTTCTATCTAGAAGCTTTTAAATAAATATCCAAAATCTTTCTAAAGTTCCTTGCCTCGTTGGCAGTAGCCAGGCCCATCAGGCCAGTATCATCCACAAATTGGAGGTGCATGTATGAAGGAATATCATTACCCCACTTCCACCCTTGAATAAGTCCCAGCTTTGCTTGAGATTTTATAAATCTACCTAAGCCCTCTGCCATAATAATAAATAGATAAGGAGAGATAGGATCCCCTGGTGAATTCCTCGAGAAGCAGAGAAAAGGTCAGTAGGTTCTCCATTGATAAGAATAGAAAAGGATGGGGAAGACACACAGCTGAGAACCCAATCCACCCATTCTGTAGTAAATCCAAAAGCTAGAAGCACATGACCCAGAAAGTCCCAACTAACTCGGTCATACGCTTTTGCTAAGTCCAGCTTAATAAACATAGCCTTTTCCTTAGACGAGGCCATAGAATGAATAGCTTCTATAGCAATAACCACCCCATCAAGAATATGTCTCCCACTGACAAAACCTCCCTGCTCCTTAGAAATTAGAGTGGTAAGGAAAGGCTTGAGCCTTTCAGCAATTAATTTGGTGATGATTTTATACGTGACATTACATAGAGCAATGGGTCTGAACCGGTCCAACCTGTTAGCGCCATCAATCTTGGGAATGAGAGCCAGAAAAGTAGCATTCATAGACTTGAGCATTTGTTTATTTTGATATGACTCCTGGACCACATCTAGAAGATCAAATTTAATAATCTCCCAAAACTCCTGAAAAAATTCAATGGGAAACCCATCTGGGAACGGGGCTTTACCTTTCGGCATACCAAAAACCACTGTCTCCAATTCCTTAATCATAATAGGTTTTAAAAGATCTCTGTTCATACTGCTGGAAACAAGATGAGGAATGCAGTCTAAAATAGACCTAGTCTCCTCCAAGGAAGCAGGGTCTTCCTTAGAGAAGAGTTGAGAAAAGTATCTGATGGCCTCTAAAGCAATCGCCTCCTTGGAACATAGCTAATCACCAGAAGTAGAGACAAGAGAAGTGATAGAATTCCCAAAACTGCGGGCCTTGACAGTGTTGTGGAAGAAAGTTGTGTTTCTATCTCCCTCCTGCAACCAGTCTACCCGAGACTTTTTTTTCCAAAATATTTTTTCCCGAAGCTCTCATTCTTCAACTTCCTTCAGAGCTGAGGATTCTTGAGACATCAAATCTGGAGTCATGCCTAGGTCCCTAATCTGGCGAGTGACATTATTCAACCTAGCTTGAGCATCACTCAAATGCTCTTGCAGGTTTCCAAAACACTGTTTGTTCCACTTCTTCAACCTGAACTTAACATGTTGAAGTCTCTTCTCGAAGGTGTACATAGAAGTTCCATGTGAAGGCTTACCCTCATACCACCAGGCAATCATAAGCTCCTGTAGGGAGTGATCCCTCAACCACATCAGCTAAAACTTGAAAGAGGGATTCTTGGAGGTCTTGAAAGGGGTGAAAGAGAGCCTAATAGGCCAGTGATCAGAGCCTCTCCAATCAAGAATTTTTGAACTGGTAGTCCATCTACTATGCATCCAATAGCAGGATACTAGGAATCTATCGAGCCTTTCAGAGATAGCCTCTGTCCCACTCCTTCTGTTGTTCTAGGTGAATATACTAGAGTTGGGTTTAACATCAATAAGATTCAAAGAACCAATATTATCGCTAAGCATATTAGAAGAAGGGCCCAGACGGCAAAGTTCGCCCCTCTTCTCCTCTAGACTCATAACAACATTAAAATCTCCAGCCACAATCCATGGAAGAAAGGGTCCAGAGAACGGACCAACATAATATGAGACCACATATGAGATTTACCAACCAAGTCACTAGGAGCATAAATATTAGAAAATAAGAACCTTTCACCTATCTCAAAATGAGAAGCCAGGAAGGAGATAGAAGACCTACTCGCAATCCACCACAAAGGAGTCACCTTCGTAGGATTCCAAAGACAAGCAAGGCCCCTCGAGTTCCCATGAGCACTTACTCCCTGCCAGCAACCTTGGGGCCAAATCTTTGGTCCACAGTTATTCAATTCATCAACTGAAAGCTTAGTTTCCTGAATGAACAAAACATCTAGAGAATGAGACTCTATCAATCTACGAACAACCTTTTGTCTAGGGATGCTGCTCAACCCCCTCACATTCCAAGATAGAATAACCATTTAGAGGACTGCAAGAAATGGGAGTCAATGGGCATCACTAACCCTGCCTCAACCAAAGTCTCGCCCATCATCTTGACCTTCTCCTGATCCGTCTTCCTTCCACTCTTAGCAGACTTCTCTACAGTCCCCTTTTTAAAAGGCTTCTATTGTAAACCTAAAGTGGAAGCAGTTTTAGCACCTTTTGTATTATCAGGCACCCCTTTCTTGCTGGGAAGATTTGCACCTGCGATACCTAGAGCTTCACGAGGATGCGACCCTCCAAGAATATCACAACTAATCTCCTAAACCACTCCATCTAATCCAACTGGCTAGCCTTGTTCTTTCTCAGCAACTTGGACTAGAACCCCATCCTCCTAGAGCTGGGGAGCAGAAAAGGACCCATCACCCAGAGGTAACTCCATAGGGATTCCTTCCTCTTGAATCAAATTCTCTAGAACATTAAACCTGTTAAAAGTACCATCATTTTGTCTATTTGTCCAAGCTCTCTTCTGCCCCTTTCCTTTATTACGCAACTTAACTGGGATAAAACCTTCTTTATCTGTAGAGGGACCATTTGGCATCTGGACCTTACCCTTGTCTTCCTTAGGAGACGAAACAGCGGTCGTAGCTAACTGAGAAGATTTATACCTAGGGCATTTGCGTTGTAGGTGCCCATACTCACGACAAATCTTGCATCTGAAGGGTAAAGTCTCGTAGTCCAACTGTTGAACCCATGAAGAAGTGCCCATACAAATTTCCATAGAGTCAGGAAGCAGATTATTCAGATCCACTTCCACACAAATTCGAGCATATGAAATTACTTTTCGATCTTGGGTTAGTGTGGCCGACCTAAACGATTTCCCCAGAAGAAGCAATATCGAATGAAGGATGTCCTCTCTCCAAAATTCCAGAGGCAATCGAGGAAGCCTAACCCACATAGGGACCCGAGACGGGATCTCCTCAGCGAAGTTAAATCCAATGTGCCAGGGTTTGAGGAAAAGCCCAACCTGGTTAAAGAAATATGGACCTCCCTCAAAGACCTTGTTCTTGTCTGACATACTTGAAAAAATGACCAAAAAATAGTTGTTGGCCGCTAGAAGAATTTCCATATCCCCTTTCGGGTTCCATATCTGATGCGCCCATGATTCTAGCACAGGAAGGGAGAGCTGGAGACCCAAAAACTTATAAATGAGTGCATGCTTGCCCCAATACTCCACATCCTCTGAAATCTGTTCTGGTTGAATGATTAACACTGGTCAATCATCAGATCGCTCCAAACATCCATTCTTCTTGATATGGACAGAATCTTTCGATGATGATGCATGCATCCCAGATGGAGCATTGAAACCCTTACCTTCAGGCCCTTCCCGTAATAAAGGAGAGGACTCAGCCATCACCAAATCCTCAGAGAAAATCTGAGATGGGACCTTCGATTGCCCCATGAGCAAGGACCAAAATCCAAACCCCAATCAATAAAAGAAGCCACAAAAACCCACCCCCAGTTGTATGCCCCACACTAGTTGCCCTAGAATAAGAAGGCAACGGACGCAGGCCCGCCCCTACCGACCTCACCACCGCCCGAGCAAGCAAACCCACCCTTCAATCCAAAAATGTTGCCGCCTGCACAGTCTACCCCTATGGCCAAAATGTTGTGCGAATTCCACCATCGACGGACGTCCAACACTGCGCCTAGGGCACCCAAGCCCTCGCGCCTGCAAATCTCGCAACGATCGCCATCCAATCCCACCTCCATTAGGACCAACTTGTCGCTTGGGTACCTTGGGAGTTTCTTTGGATTGATAGATGTACCACCTACCCAAATGTATGTAAATATCCAGAACTAGATGAAATATGCTCTGAGAGTTGTGATCTGTGTCTTAGCTTCCTCAGACAATCTCTTTCCATAGTCTCCCTCGATGAATCAAATGATGGAAAAGATGAAGGCATCATTTACAATCCTATACTCTTTGCTCTATGGTGAGAGCTTCTTCTTCACCAACTGAGGATAAACTATATATGGCCATGCATTAGGGTCCTGCATACTA
The DNA here is from genome assembly GCA_028749045.1 of Cupressus sempervirens. NCBI lineage: Eukaryota > Viridiplantae > Streptophyta > Pinopsida > Cupressales > Cupressaceae > Cupressus > Cupressus sempervirens. The sequence goes on along the minus strand of CM053785.1, from coordinate 227,789,431 downwards.
CCCTTCTTGTACAACCTGGGATAGTTGGTTGCCCTTGTTGCAAGTAAATATACCACATAAGAAGTCATATAGAACTTCTTCTTGTCCTTTACATTCCTCAGTTGGTCACATAAATTCTTGCTTAGCATGGTGACCCAATCCAGCGGTATCTTCGCATGTCTAATGGTCTCAATGAAGTTGACCATAAATGGACCGAGATGGCCTATTGCAGGTAAGCCCATGACTCTACTCAGGAGAATGATTGAGTATCCAATGTCATCCTTCATGTATCCTCGAATCATATCCACTTTGCTGATTGTCTTTCCTCGAGGTGGCTTCTCAATGAAGTACAAGGAATGTATGATGTCGATGGCTTCTTGGTGATGGTCTTTATACCATCTTTCAGCTGCTTCATAGGTGTAGGACCAGAACAATGGGCTAAAAGCATAACATACTATGAGCAAATCACAAACTCAATAATCATACGTTAGCACCCACTAGTCTACCATGAAAGCCAAACTAATTAAGAAAGCAATAGAAACCCCCTTTTTCATTTGTAGCTCCCATGTTCTTCTTTCTTCTCCAAATGATTGTAGCTCCAAAGTTGCCTATAGTGCACACAAGATTGAAGCAAAAGTCTATGATGTGGATAATGCCATGAGAATACTTGAAGTTGTGATTTGAATGTGAGAGAGAGAATGCAACATGTAAAGAAGTAGAGACTCAAAGATTCAAAGATTTGGATTTTCAAAACTTAAGCATTCAAGGATTCAAGACTTAAGCATTTTGATCCAAGAGACCCAAAATGAGAGAAAGGGTGTTCATTTTATAATCAACATTCAAAATGAGAGCATTGGATTTGTCACCCACAGATGTGCGATGTGGCAAGAGATTCCTATGACGCATATGACAGAATATGCCAAATGTAAGATTCTATGACACATGAGAGTCAAATTTGGCTAAATGTGGAAGAGAATATATGACGCGTCATAAGATTCCTCAACCCACTTAAAGCCAAGAATCTATGACGAATAAGCCAAATAGGGACATGCGTAAGAGGTAATAATAATTCCTATGATGCATATGATAGAATATGCCAAAAGTAAGATTCTATGACACATGAGAGTCAAATTTGGAAGAGAATCTATGACGCATCATAAGATTCCTCAACCCACTTAAAGCCAAGAATCTATGACGAATAAGCCAAATAGGGACATGCGTAAGAGATAAGAATATTTGATTATGACAAATCTTAGCCAAGTGTCAAAGGAGAATCCATGAGGTTTCACATCCAAGTGTCATGATGATGAAATATTTTATAGAATATTTGAATTAAAAATCCTTTTATTCCACAAAATAAGAATTAGTAGAAAATGGAATTAATGATGGAAAATGGAACTTAGGAAATTAAGAATTTCCATGGTTTGCAAATAATGAATCAATTAATTAATAAAATTAATTAATTGAGGATGATAATTGGGAAGAATAATTAGAAGGATTAATAGAATTAAATTATGGGTTATTTAATCCTATAGAGAAAATTAGCAGATGATTGGCCAAATTGATTAAATGAATGCGACCGTATCCTTTGATGAAAATGTGACGATGATGGATATCGAATAAGATGATGAAAAGGTAGACCAAAACCATGGTCAAATTAATTGATAGATCGAAATTGATATGTAACATTTAACCGACATTGTAAATGCTACAGGATTGAAATTGATTGATAAGGTTTGATCATAATAACATCGGCGGACATTGTCAATGTTATTAAAATGGTTGATGATGTCATGATCTGACATTGAAAGCCTCAACAATGTCAAATATTGGATGACATGAATGATAGTTTGACCTAGCACTGAGAGCCACGACAGTACTAAGGTCAGATTGATAAGATTGATAAGTTGATAGGTTTCCAAGACACTGAAAGCCACAACAATGCCTAGGAGCGGATAAACGATGATTGATTTGGGATGTTTTATATGTTTTGGGTTGATTAGGACTAATTTCGAGTGATTCTGAGTTGATTTGGGGTGATTTTGAGTTGATTTGATATGATTCTGAGTTGATTTGATATGATTCTGAGTTGATATGAAATTGATGTGAAAGGGGATACAAATGACAAAATATGGTCAATCTGGCCAAAAGATCGAAGTTAGTAGAATGAGAAAATGGGACAAATTAGTATGAAGAAGTGATTGGTCATAGATGCAAACCATTTTTGAGCATCTACAATAGGAAAGTATGATGAACTGATCGACTCTAAGTAGATGAAAAACTCTCTCGATGTTGTCAGGTTGCAAATCCAAGACCACTTCTCTGGTGACGCTCTTAACTACCCTCTCATCAAGAACAAAATTTTGAGATAAGGTCATGATCAACTCAACTAATTGTATCGACATAAGATGTGACGCTGCATCCACTAATCTAGATCAGATCAATGCAGACACCAAGGTTGACCTTTGTGTCAGATTGTTGCATACTCTTAGGAATTCTCCTAAGTCTGTGTGTTTGAGGTCAATTTCTTTGATCTCAGCGTACTCATCATGTAATCTTGATTTTGGGGTCACACCTTGAAATTTGTAAACAACTGGTTTCACTGCTGACCTGGATGTGGATTCCATCTGATTATGTTACCTGCACATCGCGAGAAAGAAAATATGATCAGTCATTGGATAACGAGAAAAAAAATGCAAGCAAAAAAAAATGTCCCCCTTGGGGACTTATTCATTTTTTATCTGAAAACTTATTTTATTATTATTTTTTATTTATTATTATTTTAAAGAATAAAAATAAAATAAAATAAAATTCAACTAAAAAAATAGATAGCAACCAAGGGCAGCGCGGGGCAGCACGCGCCCGGTCAAGGGCAGCATGGTGTGCGCGCCCAAGGGTGGCGCTGCACACACCCTCCCAAGGTAGTGCAGTGCGCATGCCCGAAGGCAGTATGGCACTATGCCCTCTCAAAGGTGATGCGCACATGTGTGCCCAAGAGCAGTGTTGCACACGCCCGCCCAAGGGCAGCACGGCGTGCATGCTCGAAGGTGGCACGACGCGAGATGTCTAATGCATGGGGGGGTGAGGGGTCTTACCCTCTCCTCCTCTTCAATTAGAAAAGAAAAATGAGGAAGGAGGAGGGGAGGGAGGGTTTTATAACCCTCCTCCCCTTACGCACGCACAAGTGGGTGAGAGATTTTTTTTTTTTTTTTAACCTTTTCAATTTTTCTAATGTTTTTGATTTTTTGACTTTTCTTCCTTTTTTGTGATTTTTTTTTCAACCTTTTTTGATTTTTTTGTGTTTTTTCAATTTTTTTGACGCAACTTATAAACTAATTTTCTCTTTTCCAACTCCTAAACCGAGAGTCTGGGGGTCAAAAAAAGTAGGGGGTCCCCATTCCTGACTAGGAATGGGGCGTGCATTGTGGATACCACAAGAAGTACCTTTTGATGGAAAGAATTTATAAACATAGAAAAATAAACATGTCAAGAGTGAACCAAACTTACATGGATTGTTCTTTGAAGTCTTGATGCTCTCCATGTTTTTGTTGAATTGGTTCAACGGTAACTCAGCAAGGTCAAGAGAAAGGTTATTCTTTACTACCTTATAAGCTAAGTCCACAGCTTCACATAACACACTATTCAACTTGCTAGAGTTGTATATCTTGTGTGCAATGATATGAATACCAAAATTCAATTCCATGTTGGTCACACTGCTTATTTTCATTCCCCTTCCATCCTACTCGACTAGGGTTTTCTTTTCTAGTTCAACCTAACCTAGGGTTTTAGTTGTTTTAGTTTTTGTTAACATGGGGAGACCGGTGATCCTGTGGATCATCTTCTTTGTTAGCGGAATTGGTTTCTCCAACCATAGCTGATTGTTATGCACATGACTGAAGATGTACCTCATCCACTTAATTTAAAAATCTTGTGGCATATGTGGAATATGTGTTAAACCTTTAGTTTCCAGATGTTAGTATTCCAATTTCAATACACCATTAACACATAGTTTCTCTAGGGTTTCATCCATTTCCAAAGTGCTAATAACCTAGATTGTACATTAAAAATGAGAACATATGTCATTGATTAAGAGTATCTTTGGTGGAATTTGAGATTGCGCTCTGCTTGGATCTAGGGTTTTTGCAACTATAGGAGTAAGCTTGAAATATGGTGCCTTCCATTCCATACCACAAACCAACATGTTTGAACCTCTTTTTGCTTTTCTATTGGTGGATGCCATCTTCACTCAATAGGGTTTGAGAGAACTTGAAAACTTTTGGAAATAATTTGCTCAAATTGCTTAATTTCTTAGAAGATCATTCGCACAAATAGCTCTCGAAAATTCACAGTGAAAAATGACTTCTATTTCACCCTTTTTTATCAAATTTCACCATAAATGCCTAGTACGAATGTTAGATCAAATTGATAGACTATCATCCACTTCATTTGCATTTAATACTTGGTAGAGTCTTCCATGGCTTGGTAACCACATAAAATTTATTTACTCCTAACCTTGCTTGGTAAGAATCTGTAACCCATCCTCGCTCGGTAAGAATAGTAACTCAGTGATTACTACCATTTCTTACTTGGTGATCCTTTACATCTTGAATGTTGATATGGATCTTCTGTCTTGTCAACTAGAACTGATATTAGATGTCTTCTCTAGTAGCCTAGTTCTAGTTCTTCTTTGAGAAATCAAGTGGAAATGGTGGAGTCACCCAATTCTTGAGTGATTTGATCATCATTGCTCAAACTTGCATTCTTAGTAGACTTTGGAACCCATTGATGTTTCATCTGCTTTCTAATGTTATCATCTTTTGCCTTCTTTTCATCTTCAATTCTTTTAGTATTCATACAGTTCTTGGCAAAATGACCAAGTTCTGTACAAATGAAACATTTTTTGGTAGTATCTCTTTTCCTCAAGTGATGTTTTTCACAATTCATTCAAATGTGTCCAAATTCTCCACAGTAATGACATTTGCACCAGGTGTTATAGTCCCAACCAAATATAGCTTTTACAATCCACTTTGTTGGATTCAATGTCTTAGTTTTGCATTCTGATGACTTGTGTCCATGCTTCTAACATTTGTGACATTTTCCTTCAAATCTTGGTTTTTCTTTGCATTCATTAGCTCTATGACCATGTTGATTACAATTGTAGCATTTTCCATTGAATTTTGCTTTCCCATTGCTCCAACATTTGTTTGATGTATGATCCATCTTACCATAGTGACTACAAGTGGGTTTTTGATTCCTTTGAGCTCCTTACTTGGATGACTCACCTTCTTTTGAATATCCAATTTCTACTTTCCTTTTTGGTCTGTAATGACTTTGCTCATTCAATTGATTCGTGTCTACTTGGGATTTCATCACTATTTTATTGGTTTTCCTTTCAGTGTTTAGATCATGCTGCAGTCTTTCTTTCTCTGATCTTAGATTCATGATTTCTTCATTTGCATTGGTGAGTTAATCAGTGAAGTTTTCTTGCTGAAGGGATAGATGTTGAATTTCATTGTTCTTTCCTTCTATCTCTTCTCTTATCTTGTTTTTCACTTCCATGACTTCACACAATCTTGTTGACTGAATTTCTTGCTCTCTTCTTAATTTTCTTACTTCTTCTTGAAGAGTACTATTCTTTTCCAATAGTTCTTTGATTGCTTCATCAACTTCATCTAAATTTCTTGAATGGATGTCTTCAATTCTTTCTTGAATATGGAGTGGATCATTCATTTGGATTACAAGATCTTTTCTTCTTTTCAGAGATTGAGAGAGTTTCTCTTTTGCTTTCTTGAGTTGTCTAATAGCTAATTCCAAATCTAGCTTCTCATTGTCAATAGTCTTGTCAAGTCTGAATATCTCCATTGTCTTTGATCTTTGCTCAAGCTGTTAAACTTTTCTCTGGGAACCACTAAGCTCTAATACCAATTGTTGGAAATACAATGACAGGCTAAGTTACTAAGAGGGGAGGGGTGAATCAACAACTTATAAAACTTTATCCTTAATTAGCAATTAATTCGTCACGTATATTTTGATCTAATTGCATGCATGAGAATCTAAAAACATTAAAGCATTGATAACACTTTAACACACAAGATTTGATGACCCAAAAACCTTCCATATAGAAAGTAAACCTAGGGTGGGGATGATACCCACAAGCTTTAGTACTACAGTATAAAGTTGGCCCGTTAAGGCTTACAATGATCACTTCTAATGATCTTCCCCGTTAGGCGCAATAAGGACTACTAGGTCCACCTTGTAAAAGGAATTACAAACATACAATGAAGTATGTACTCGGTAAAGAGATTTACATAAGACTGTTAGGTCTACCTTGTTAAAGGATTTCATTGATCCACTTTTTAGGATGAAGCAATAGTTGATCTCTAATCTGCAACTTGGTTTGTTGAATGAGATTCCTCTGAGGGTACAAATCACCTTGCTATGATAGATAAATCTTTGGTGCTCCTTATACTATTGTAGCCTTTGTAATTTGTTCTTTTGCTCTTCTTTGATGATTATATTTTCAATACTTTGGATGTGATACAACATATTATATATATATATATATATATATATATATATATATATATATATATATATATATATATATATATATATATATATATATATATATATATATATATATATATATCAATCCAATTACACAATTACAAAACCAGCCATAATACAAGTTTACACAAATATTACAAAGTTGGTCAAAGTGTAGAAATTTAGGTTTTGAAGACTAACTCGGTGAAGTTTTGATACTCAACATCCACTATCAATGCTCAACATCATCATGCACTTGGTAGACATAGAAGCTCGATCCATACTGATCACTTCCAAGTAGTCTTGAACTCAGTCTACACTAGTGACTTGGTGAATGCTATGAAACTTGGCATATAAATTGAATCACTTGATTCACACTGCATAGCTCGGTCAATGCTATTACTTCAAGCTCGGTATAGACTCTACCACTAGGTTAACACTGAGTAGCTTGGTTAACACTAGACTCGCATCACATCAACTACAAACTTGGTAAGCATTACACAACTTAGTTTGCACAAGTAAACTCAACATACATTGAGATGCTCGGTTTACACTACTGATCATCACCATAGTAGTAACTACTCAGTGCAAACTGAAATCTATCCAAAGGACTCGGTAGCAACTATAGAACTTGGTAACAACTAAAATGCGTGGTTAACACAGTTGACTGTACAATAAGCTTGGTATAAACTTACAATCTGAATAAGTGTATGTCACTAATAACAAACATGACTAGAATGTCAATAGTAGATACCAATGCAAATACACTAAGTACTTTTGCTATTGGCACTAGTACAAGGTCAAATTCTCAAGGACCTCATCCTAAGGGATTAAATAAGAAGAAGAAGAAGACAAGAAGAGATCCTCTAACTATGGATGAAGTAATAGTAATTCTTGAATGCGACCCCTGCAAGCTAGATCCTGAAACGGTGAAGGAATATGGTGAATTATGTACAAGGTAAGTTGAACGAGATAAAATTTGGAAGGACTTAAAGAACAAACAAGTGTTAATTGATATTAAGGATATTCTACTGAAAATTGTGTCTGATACACATTTGGATGAAAAATCACTAGTGCTAGATCAATTGACACTTTTTTTGGAGAAGGTGAATGCACTAGATATTGATGCACAAGAGAAGTTAATGAAGTAGAAAAGAAACTAGAGAACAAGGTAATGGAGAGGGTTGGACACTCCATTGCTATCTAAAAATTGAAACTTTCATCATTAGTTACCAAGTCAGAGCATCTTACAAAGGTAGTGATTACCTTAATTCAAAAGTTGTGTAATGTTTCACACTTTACTAAGCATATAAAGGAAAAGCTAAGGAAGATTGATGAAGATCTTAAGAACAATACAAATCATTTAGTTCCTAACCTGAGTTCTTTTCAAGTTCATTACTCAAGGGATAAATACTTTCTAGGTGCTCAACATGAGTTGAGGAAAGAACAAGATATGAGGAGAGCCAAATTAGAAGAAATTCAAGCTTTCCTACTACCTCACATTCAGGTTATGCAAAAATATGTCAAGAATGTCAAACATCTAATTTCTACCTCTAATTCATCAATCCTTGAACATATGTTAGATCTTTTTGAAAAGCTATATGCCAAGGAGCTCACCTTGCAAGCTCTTAAGGATGCCTTGAAATCCATTATGGACAACACGAAGAACTCTTACATGCACTTATTTCATAAGTTATGAGTATATTATGTACACAAGTTTCATTTTTTGAGATTAGTTTTTGCCATCATTATCAAAAAAGGGGAATATACATACATACGTATGTACGTACATACATGTGTGTGTGTGAGTGTCTATATATATATATATATATATATATATATATATATATATATATATATATATGCCACTAATGTCAAAGGGGGAGAGTGTTACTCCTATAAGAATTCAAGTGTTGTCATTAGTGCAAAAAGTATGGTTGGTGAATGTTGGAGAGATTGGTTAGTGAACATAGTTACCAAGCTAGAGTACAGTTATTAAGTACAACACAAGCTAAGTATGAATACTAAATATAATTATTACCATGCCAATTGTTACCGAGTGATATAGATATCAAGAAAATGCATATTGACAAAGTGAAATTTAAACCGAGAGAGACAAGTATGGTAACCAAACAATGTTATTACCAAAGGATAGCATCATGAACAAGAAATAATGAGAAATATTACCAAGATACAAAAGATGGACATAAATATTTTTGAATTTACTCAAATTAATGTATTTCAGTTCTACCAAGTAGGAAAACTTATTTTCAATATTAAGGAGAAGGTCTGAAGAGATATATTGGGAAGAGAGATTTGATTATTCATGATCCCAATGCAGAATGTAAACCAATGAATTAAAAAGATGAAAAAATAATGATAAGGATGAATGTAGATTGTAGATCCTGATCAGATGTGATATCTAGAAGCTTTTAAAACCCTAACTCGGTTATAATTGTAAAGGCAAAATATTTCTATATAAGGACATATCTACAACATATAAAGAGTTATTGTTGAGATGTTAAGAGGGTTATGTTGATGGAATGACAAAGTGAAGAATCTACTACAGAGTAGAGTTATTGAGGAACACCAAATAATGAATTGGTGATATCAATCACAAAAGATGATATATTAATACTAAGCATAAAGGATATATGAATAAGAAAAGTAAGTTGCATTTGAATCAGGTCACTATTGTTACTTTCTTACCATTATAGAAGAAAAATCTCTTAACAAGAGTGGACTTGATAGTTGTTTATTGTAAATCTCCTAACAAAGAGTATGCTTGAAGAGTGATATAAAATCCTTGTAAAAGGTAGACTCTAGCAGGTCTATCTGTATTGAGTTCCTAATCGAGTAAGTCAGAAGAAGTGACATTTTGTATGCCCTAATAGGCAACCTTTATGCTACAATGGTAAAGGATTTGGGTGTCATCCCCACCACACTTTTCCCTCTAACCAAGGGTTTCTATGTTACCAAATCATTGTGTGTCAATTGTGTTGATTTGATGATGTGTTAAGATGAATTAGATTATACATGTTTGCTTTCATTTTATTTTATGAGATTATGATAAGCATGCAAATGTTAATCAATCATAAGGAGGGCAATAAACTGTTAAAGGTTAAGAGTTTTAGAAGGTAATGATTCACCCCCCTAGCACCTTGCCTTTCCCTAAATTCCAACAAAGGATATTTCCTCCTTCTAGAATAAGATTGATGCCTCAATTATGGAGCTAATGAAATCTACAATCTAGTCAATGAGACATAAAAATATATCATTCAAAGATTGGGATGCTCAAGTTTAGATAGAATGGTGTGGATTCAAGATTCCTTATTGGGTAGGAACCAATAGTAAAGAGAAAAGTTCAAGAAGGGCCAAATTTAAATGGTCTACCTAAGAAATGGGTTGGTGTAAGTTCAACTTTGATTGATCATATATCCCTAGGTTTCTAGAGAAGATGGTATTTTAGTATATTTCCAAGTCGATATCTTATTATAATTCAATAGAACTATATTAAACAAATATAATAATGCAACATATTTATTGATTTTTCTATATGAGCCTCAAGTGTGACAGAAAATAAGAAAATAATTATAAATCAAAGGTGATTTCACTTTTATATTAAATGCTCTTAGGAAGGGTGGCATTCCTAGTTATTTTGGAGAAACCTTTAAAGCTACTAACCTTATTTCATTTAATGATTATCAACCACATTTACCAAGAATGGAATGTAAATGTTGATTCACTTGATAATCATGGAGTTGATGGGATGAATAACATAGCTCAAAGTCCCAAATGTAGGATGGCATGAGAGAGGTTAATGCTTTCATCCCAAACAAAATTTGGTTGACATCATTAACTAAAAAGGATATTAAAAAAAGTGGAAATGGCTCTACAACCAATATAATTACTTTCATCTTTGGGGAAACATTTTTCCTAAAATTGGTAAATCCTAATGGATTTGAGAACTTTCTTTCAGGGATATGGTTCCCCTTCATAGAAATTTAAGATAGTCTTGGAAAAATGTCTAGCGCTCCCCTAAACATTCATGACAAGGACTAACCACCTTCTATGGATTCATATGTCTATTGGTTATCTCAAGCATTAACATGTTTATTTTTTGGTGCAAAAATTACCACACTTGTAACAAGAAGTGTCAGAGCTTAATTACATTTTTTAATCCCCTCAAGTAACACTAATGGGGTTATTATTGGAAAAATTGGTAGCACTCCCTTTTAGATTTGTGAAAAGGGACTAATTGTGCCTCTTGTGGATTCTATATGTTTGGTGGTTTCTATCAACAATTAACAAGTCAATATTTTGGTGTAATAACAATCGCACTTGTAACAAATAGTGCATTAATGAAATTGGATTATTAAGCAAGGATTTTTTTTTTTATAGTAGTGATGGTCTTTCTATCTAATTGACTCTAGATTTCAACTCTCTTCACTTTTATCTACGTATTTTCATTCTAGAGTAAACTTTGTAGGTGTGGTGTATCTCATACACCTGAGAAGCAAAAAGAGGCAAAAGGCCTTTTTGGAGTTCATCTCAAAATATGTGATTGTATTCCATTTTCTAGGATATTGGACTAAAATCAATCACAATGGTTTTAGGTAAAGAGATTTTGGTATCCTCAAACCACTACCTTACCAATACTAGCATTACTTATAGGTTCTTGACTTCCATTTTGTATTTGGAAGGAAAGAAGGTTGGTTTATAAAATTGGTGAAAGAAATATTTAAGGAATACTTCTTTTTAGATGATAAAAATTTGGTGGTGTTTGTTGAGTTGGGGGTTTAAATTCCTGAGACATGTGATCTTTCCAAATTTTACTAATCATTTATCATGAACCTTTATGAGGAACCTTTTGAAAGACTTGACTTATATAGGAAGGGAATCCTACAAAATAATGAAACATATAGATCTGGAATCCAACTTCAAACAGTTAGATGACTTTGTAGAGTCAATTTTATTATAGGATTTCTACGAAGAATAGGTGAAAACGTTAGTTTGATTTCTTTTTGGAATTTTGGCTATCAAATAGTATAAGTAAACATTTTGATGGGATAATGGGATTTTTTTATGGATGGGGTATAATAAGTCATTTAGAACAATGTTTTTAGTTTTGTTGTGGAAAACAATGGCTAGAAAATGCCATTGGAAATCAATCTAGATGTAATTTATAGTTGTGATATTTGGACATTTTAAAGTATTTTGGGGTAGATACATTGGGAAATTATCCCTTATGGTTGTAGAAACCATAATATAAATATACCTTTAGTGTGGTAAATCAATGTGTGGTTCTATTGCATTAGGTTGGCACTAAGGAATATATGTTGAATGTAATAATACATTATTAGTAAAGAGTACTGTGAATGCCCTACACAATCTATTATAAACAACTACTATTAATAAACTTGTGAAGGCTTGTAAATTTTAATTATATGCATTTGTAGCTCTAAGCTCTTAACAAAGAGTATCCAAAAATGATTTAGATCAAAGAATCTCCTAAAAAATCCCAACTAACACCAAGTCTACTTCCAACACAATACAAGGATGCTACTTATTACAACATGAAACAAGGAAAGGGAGTTACACTTCAAATACAAAATATTCAAACTATTCATGTTGTAAAGGAAGTATTGCATAGTTGATCTCCCTATATATACTCTACCTTAAGAATGAGCACTAAAGTCACAGTATTGTACTTTATGAATTGTAGGTGGTCAATTGATGACTCTTTCAAGGTTAATCTCAATGCTTTGTCTTTGATTGGTTAGCTATTATGAACTTCTTAATTGGATTTTTTTTATTGTTGTTATTTATGCTTTCATTAGACAAAAATGTGTACATAACATAGTTGGCATATCTATTTTACTTTAGAATTATTATTTATATAACTACATAAAAGATTTAAATGAATATTTCACATAAAAAAGGGCATATATCATCTTTCACCATTTAGCCAAAAAGGAAGTATAAGGTGTTGGTCCACACAATATTAGTTATATTGAAGGTGGTGAAACAATATAATACTAGAGAATTCAAACTTTTACCATTTACCTATTTGCTAATTTAGCTTCTTGAATTCTAACCATTTAATAGATTAAAAATATATATGCAATACAAATAGGTATGCACACATAACACAAATTTATCTTGTGGAAACTTGATTACATGAAAACCATAGTTGTGAGACAATGCTCATGAAGCTTGCACCCTTCTAGAGTTTTCCTAGTCAATGTCTTGTTCCTATTAAAAGATAACAAAGATATTGTCAAGTGTCTCTTGATCAAGGGATTTGAAAGACCTGTTAAAGTCTTTACCCAGTTAAAGGGATCTTTGTTAAAGTACTTAGAACAAAAGTGAATGTGTTTCCTAGTCAAGGGATTTTATGTGAAGGACTTGATAAAGTCCACCCATAATGGATTTTTTTTTTGTAATTATAAGTGAATAATGATTGATTGATTCATGAAAGAAAGATTCTCAAATTAGCTTGACATAGATCACCTTTATGCTCATCAAGCACTTCGCAATTTGCTTAACTCTTCTCAACTCTGCAACTTAGACTTGAGCACTTCTATGCTTGCTTATCCTCAGCTTCAAAACTCCACTTTACTCATGTGTTTATCTCTCTAGCTTCACTTAGCATACATCTCTTTCACCTTGTTCTCTTGTGATCACAACCATCCTAGCTCTACGGTGTTCTAGATTCTCAAATGTGTAATCCAACTTGTTCATTAAAAAATGTACAACTATAAATAATTCTTTCCTACGCTCCATCAAACCCTAATCCAAGAATTCAAAATTTGAATTCTCTTGCCCTTTTCTTGTGTGTACTCATATCTTGGTCATGCGCAATTACTATAGGTTGCATGTGCTAAGTGTACTTTCTTAACATGGAAGGTCACAAGTTTCTTGTGACTCCTATCTTCTCACTAGGATGAATTCAAAATTAAATTTTCCCATCTATTTTCTTGTTGGGGGCGTGGTGTGAGATCTCTCTCTTCTTTCTTCAAGGTGTTAGATATATTTCACCTACCTTTGTGACATGTCCAGTTATGGGTTTCCTTCCTTGACCTTGATGACTCCTTCTCAACTTGCATGTATGACTACCGATCATTGCAATCTATTTACTATCATGGCTCTTTTCTTGATGTGAATAGTACTTGGCCCAATTTGTCTAATTATGCTTGTGAAGACCACTCATCTTCACTTGTCTATTATCATCGTACTCTAGTCTTGTCCTCCTTTGACTAGGATACATTTGTGCTCTGTCTTGTCTCACCAGTTCCTTTCCCATACCAAATGACACTTTAATTCTTCCTTGATATCAATTAAAACATTGTTTTAACTTCTCTTACTGGTAAGCTCCACCAATCTTATAACTTGGCTCATTTTTATAGTTATGTCAACAATGTCCCCCTTTGATATTTATGGTAACCCTTAACACTAAATACATTATCGCATGATTTAGCCCATTTTTAGCTCATGTTTTACAATATCTAAATGCAATACATTGATTATGTCATGCATAGAAAATAATTACTGTGTTTTATTTACCTTTCTTTCATCCTTGTTTAACATCTCCCCCTGAGATAGTTGATTCCTTTGGTCTGAAGCCCTTCCCACTTCTTCTTCAATTTGTTTCTCTCCATATTGTTCTACCTTTCTCTGCTTCTTCTTACTTTTCCCCCTTACTCTGGTCACTTCTTACTCTTCCCTTTTTCAACTCATGGTGCTCTTTTTACTTCTCCCCCTTTGATAACAATTTCAAAATGTGCATATCTACCACTTCTATCTTTGAGACTACTCCCCCTATGGAGTAGTTCCACTTGGCCATCAATCCTATGTAGCTCTAATAATTGAAGATCATAGATTGACACCTAATATTTCTACTCTACTTCATGCATGATAGTGGTAGCACCCACAAATTTCCTCCAAGATACTCAAAATTATCCTTTTGAAGAGGTTTAGTGAATATATCAACTAGTTGCTTATTGGTTGGGGTATATTCCAAGCTAGCCTCTTTTTCTTGCATTTTCTCTCTCAAAAAATGATTGATGGAGACGTGTTTCATCTTTGGGTGCATCGTCAAGCTCTTTGACATGTTGATAGCACTTGTATTGTCACAGTTTATTACCATTGGCTCCATCACCTTTTCCTAAATACCTTCTTGTAGCTATTTAATCCATACTATTTATTTGCAGTTTACTTTTGTAGCTACATATTCATCTTCTGTTTTTGTTTGAGAGATATGATTTTTCTTCTTGTTGGCCCATGCTACTAGTCTTCCTCCAAGAAATAATCCTCCTTTAGTTGTTATCTTCTTGTTATCTATATTTCCTGGCTAGCTAGCATCTATGAAGTCACTGAGTTCAATGGTTCCTTTGTGAGGATACCATTAACAGTATTCTTTAGTATCCTTTAGGAATCTAAAGATCTTCTTTATAATAACCATCTGTTAGAAATATGAAATATTGGGGGTGGGAGAGTGAATCAATATTTCACAAACTTTTGTCCAAAAATGGACATCTGTAACAAACTTATAACTTGCATAAGAAAGTAAACTAACTATGATGAATAGTAAACACAACCATAAGGTAAAGTAACTCATAACACCATATTTTGTTAACTAGGGAAACCTTGGCCAAGGGAATACCCCAGTGAGGATTGTACCCACAAATGATAAAACCCCAGTGAGGATGGTACCCACAAAATGATCCACTAATCAAATGTATCTTGTGAAAGATATCGACCATGTTAGGAGTCAGTTACATCTGTATTGTGTTGCAATCCTTGTTAGAAGCCTCAACCATGTTAGGAGTTGTTACTACAACTTACAAATGTATGCAAGAAGATTCCACTGCCCAAACATGCTTGTTCACTCCAAATTGAATCTTTAAAGTTTTATATCTAATGCTTGAAGACACTCATGTTTATAACATACAATGTGTGTGATATGTTTTCCACATCATCATCTAGATATGTCATTTTCCACATCATATCCAATTGGTGCATAGTCAGGAAGTTTTCTTTTGCCACAAGTACAATTTTATTGTCCTAACATTGGCAATTATTAACATGTCATCCTGGGTCCCTAGCTATTTTACTGCATCAATGATACGATCATCAATTTTAATCATAGAATTTTTTGACATCATTAGGAGGCTTCACATTCTACCTTCACCATCAAATTTTTTTATTTTATAGCCAGGGTTTAAAACCCTTGTATCTTTCTCATTTCTAATATATGTTTTTTGACTAAGTTTTTTGATTTGGAATAGATATTCCTGAACTTTCTAGTAGTGGTATTAGTTTTGGATAATGGTGGCCAAATGAATCATAATTTTATAGATTCTCATGATTGTTCATGTTTAAAAATGTATATGAGAAATATGTTAGCAAGTAATACTAATCTATCAAAAGAACAAAGCATTAACTAGCATAAAAGACATAACATATATGAGAGACAAAGTGAAACCCTCAAATGAGAATATGAGCCATGGAATGGCTCTCCCAATGAGGATAGTCACTTGATTTAGGGATGAGTCTATTTTATAGGATTTGGGATGTATGCTCAAGCTTCAAACTAGCTTCAATGGAGATTTTTGGGATTTTTGGTGTGGATGCATGCAAAAGTATGGATTTGGCTTCAAAATGGCATTATAACTTTACTTGATGGATTGTGATTGAAAAGGCTTGGGAGGGGATTCAATTTATAGGCTAAGGGCTTGAGGGATGGAGGGATAAGATGGAAGGAAAGATGAAAGCTTAGGGAGGGCTAGGATGCACTCAAAAGGGAGCACATGGATTGTGCTTGTTTAGCACCAATCAGGGAGTGACACATGTCACAAGGTGAGTGGATGGAGGAAAGGGGAAGGATGAGTCAACAAAGGAGGCTCAAAGGATAATATCTTCATAAAGACCCTTCATTATGGCTTGTAAGAGCTTGTAAGAGTCTTTATGGCTTTTGTAAGAGCATTCATTGTTGGGTGGTTGGGATATTTTGGAGGGAGTTGAGATTGTTGACTTTCCTTGACTTAAGAAAGTCTTAAGCTTGCTTAGGGAATGTGACAACATTAGGAGGTGGATTAGGCTTGGGTTTAGGATTAGATTAGGGATGTTAGAGATTTGCAAGTGGATGACATTCATGAGGGTGGGTGAGTTAGTGTCTAAGCTTAGTTAGTATGCGTGGATGGGGTGGATTAGGCTAAAAAGAGGGTTTAGGAATAAGTTAAGGGTTATTAGATTTGAGGGTTTCATTTATCAAATAGGTTTATTTAATAAATGGGGATTTTGGAATTAGATAGAAGAATAGGATTTAATTGATAAAAAATAGGTTATTTGATTTATCAATTAGGACTATAGATGATTAATTAAATTAATCAGCTAGGGGATGGCAAAGGATTAATTAAAATAAGAATTTAATTAATGATGCCTTTAGAGATAACTAAATAGGATTACCAAAGCAATGTAATCAAATTTAGGTGTCTACACACATAACTTTATTTTGGCACATATGGTTACACTTTTAGGTGCAATATTTTTTGAAATTATATAATTTATGTCTATTACAAATCTGCAATCATATTTTAGTGATTTGGAGTTGACATATCACTTTCAAAAATGGGTCATTTTGGGTCTATATTTGCATTACATTAATCCTTGGAACTCAATTTTCTCATTTACATCAACAATTTAAAGGAGATATTGGTTGTTTTTAGTTATTGTTTGGTTTCATGATAGACTTTTTAAAAATCCCAATGCTCACTTCTTATAATCATCATGAGTGAAAATAATTTTTTTCTAATTAGTTGTTGAGAATTGGATTGGTTTGAATGATTATTGTACAAGATCTAGAACAATCTATGAGAGTTATAGAAAGGAGAAAATGGTTTGATCGAAAGGGTAAATTGGCTCTCTTAGATCAACTATATCTCATGATTTTCTACGCACAGTGCATCTGTTGACCCTAAAGGCAATCTTGGTATTGTCTATTAGTGGAAAAAAGTAAGGCATTTACAAGGTAGAGTTGGTGATCAATACTATAACTGAGCCACAATGAAGGTTGGGCTACAAAGAGTAGAAGTGCACAAGTTCAATATGTGTCAAGCAACAAATAGTTGCTGAGCATTTAGTGGTTTTTGAACTATCTAGAAGGCAACATATGATATAATCCTAGTGCTATATGACCCAAGTAATTAAGAGAGGAAACCGTTTAAGCCAAGTGAATTATATGTCAAGGATCAATAGGAAGAATCAAGTATGAACGAGCATCAGAGGTAATATGTGTCAAGTTATGAAACTTGAGTATATGAGTTTTGAATGGCACAAAATATTATGTAAATCATTTGCTGAGCATGAAATGTGTTTCTACGATCGAGGTAAAGATCAAGGAGGTAATTACGCCTGTAATTCTATATCACTAATCCCTATGAAGTATGAAGGACCAATCATAAAATTAGAAAGCTTAAGTGGCAAAAAACATGAATGACAATCATTGATTTTGATCTAGGAGTTTCTTTAGATGGTTATTTAAGTAGTGTTTCTAGGTTAAATATGTTGTTGCGAGTTGGAGGAATTTGTGCATGCAAAGCTAAAGGTGAATCAATGAGTATAAATAAAGTGTTGAAGGACAAAAGTCAACCAAGTAGTGCAGTGAGAAGTTATTGTAGATTAGTCATAGTGAGGTGATCAAATATTGGAAAGAGAAGATCCATTATCAACAATCAGTGCAAACCAAAGGATCAAGGTATTGTTACATTCTAATTAGTGTATAAGGTGAATCTCTAAACATAGTGGTCCTAAAAGGCCTATTATAAATCTCCTAACATAGTAATCATTTAATTGTGAAGTTTACGTCACTTTCTAAAGGTAGACTTAATAGTCTTGTATGCTTTTAGAAGATAATACCTCTCATAGGGTAGATCATCAAAAGTGATCAAATTGTAGCCCTAACAAGAACTTTGTTACTATAGTAGTGAAGATTTTGTGGGTGTCATCCCACTGCAATTGTACCTTTACCTTGGAGGGTTTATGTTTTACTGTATCTTGTGTCATGAGTTATTTACTTTTCTATGTTTATTGTTCATGCTAGTAGATGTTAGATCTATTATTACAAGTTATTACATGATATTGCATGAATGATGTGTATGGTGAATTATGTTTAGTATGGTTAATGCATGAAGTGGTAAAAGTATTGTGGAGATTTTGATTCACCTCCCTTATCTCCCCTTCCCCACCCTCTCAACACTTCACTTTCCCATTAGATTTCCAACAACATCTTGCAAGCATCCTCATGATGCTTGGAAAACCTTGGAGGGAATCTTTGACCTGATAGAATGATAATTCAAATTGGATTATAAGTATCTGAATCCTTGTGATTTTGAAAATATTCAAGAAATGTTCTCTAAGCTCAATTTTATTAGATTGTATCTTTCTAATTATGGCATTGCTAAAGATGATGAACAATTAATATCATTTATTCTTACAAAGCTAGGTCTTGAGTATTCAATCTTTGTTTCTACACTCTGTGCTAGTATGAATGCTCTTGGTAGTGCATGTAAAATGCCTTTTCTTGATGAATTCTCACATAAACTCACAAGGGAATAAACAAAGTTAGCACACATGGGTCAATTGAATTGTTCAAAGCATCAAGCATTGGTTGTAAATGACTCCACTTCAAAGAATTTTAATGACAAGTGAAATAAACAACACAAGGATCTTAAACAACATGACAAAGGTGATGGTTCTCCTTCACAACACACCACTAAATCCAAGTCATCTTCAAGAGAGGAATCATCTAGAAGAAGGAGAGATAAATTATCCATATTATAAAAAAATAAGACATGAAGAGCATAAATGTTTTCACAAGAAGATTAATAATCTCACTCACATTCTTCAAAAGAACAATATTATGTTGCCTTCACCAGTGTCTACTCTTCCTTCTACACATATGACATCTTCTACATCTACATCTATTAGATTATATGGTCCACAAATATAAGTGAGAAGGGGGGGGGGGGGGATCAATTATCCAACTAATATCACAGATAATAACTTAAAACAATCTTAACCATACGAGTAATGTAAACTAAAACCACAGAAAGATACTCATACATAATAACGTCAAATATTTTAACTAGGGAAACCCTTGCTTAGAGGAAAAAACCCTAGTGGGGATGGTACCCATAAGATGATGTACTAATATAAACATTCCTTGTTAGAGGATAGTTTTAGTACATATGAGTCCCTGTTAGGAGACTTTGAATCCCTGTTAAGAGATTCCAACCCTGTTAGGAGTTGTGCCAACCCTATTAGGAGTTGCAGAAGATAACTGGACCCACTTCCCAAATAGCTTCTAGGGTAAGACCAAAGGACCCACTATCCATATGATCTCTATATTATTCCTTGCATAATAATATAATTGAATTGTACTTCCTTCCTCTATCTCTGTCCTGTCAACTAGACTTCTGCTCCTTTTGATCTTGTAACCGGATCATGAATTATGCATCCAATAATCCCTTGGATCGCTTATACACATTCAATCAACACTATGCTTCTTTTCACACTTTGCAAATATAATGCACAATAGATTCTTGATACACTTACAATTAAGGAAAACATCTTTCCTTTATACCATACTTTCATGATAATTCCTTGAGTCAGCCTTAAGGCTTTCTCAATTAATTAAAATAAGATATATAATTAATTACAATTACAATAGCACTGTCAGCTCATAGTCTACACAAAACTTTACACGTGTGACTCTAGGTCTTGCGCACTCGCTGATGTCATCACCTGACTGTCCTTTGTCATTGGCTGACTATGCATCATCTCATTATATCTTGGCTAAAAGATACAATTCAAACACTAGAAATAGCTAAACAGATGCTCTATTTTTGCGCTAATCATAGTAAATCAAACACAACTATCATACATCTTTGATTCTGACTTCGTCCTCTTAACCACATCATCAGGACGCTCTTAGGAACATGACCTTAACTGTGCATCACTTAACCCTTACTCAGTTACTACGCAACATAAGATCTATGATTGCTATTCTTCCAGTCTCTATAGAAACCATACTATGTTGTCATCAATTATAAACATAGTCATGAATGCAATATATCAACGTTCTCCAAAACTTAGGATACTCCCCCAAAGTAGTATCACTAGCATTCATGCTAACAATCTCCCCCTTTGGCATTGATGGCAACATAGATGAAAAACTATCTAAGTTCCAAAAATACCAGACAAACTTTTGTTGTTGCATATCTAAAAAGATATGTGTCCCCCATTGCTTAGGAGTACTTCTCATGCACACTCTCCTCTATTCCTTAGGAGATTTTTTTCATGCCTATCTCTCTCCAATTGAAATTAATGCCAAAGGTGTCAATTACAATACCAATTGCTAACATGCTACTCCAATTCATTAACCAACTTGAGTGTCCAAAGACACTGTTCGATACCAAAGGTCAAATACCAAGAGTCCTCAATGACTTAATACATACTAGATACTTTTCCATATAGGAAGCATCATCATACAATCTAGTCAAATAATAGTTCTTTGCATCAACTATTCAAAATCAGGCAAGGGCATCACCCTAGTCATACCTCTTAAGTACTGAAAAGTATCTTTATGCAAAGGCTTCGTAAAGATATCTGCAATCTGATCTTTGGTACTTACAAAATCTAATTTGATCTCCTTTTTTGTTGCTTTCTCTCTCAACACATGATACTTAATTGATATATGTTTAGTCTTAGAATGAAATACAAGATTTTTAGACATACTCATTGTACTTGTGTTATCACAGTAAATGATAACAGGTTCTTCAATCTCAATTGTGATAGCCTTCAACATTTGCTTCATCCACATAACTTGATTACAATTATTTGCTTATGCAACATACTTTGCCTCACTTGTACTTGTGAAATACAATCTTGCTTCTTGCTTAACCAAGGAATCAATCTTCCTCCAAGAAATAATGCTTCACCACTAGTGCTCTTTATGTCATCCATATTGCCTGCCCAATTAGCATTAGCATATGCACAAAGTGTGAAATCATTTGATCTATCATACCAAATTCCATAGTCAGATGTCTCTTTCAAATATCTAAATATTCTCTTTATTGCTACAAAATGATATTCTTTAAGATCAGCTTGAAATCTAGCTACTATCCCAACTGCATTTTCTATATCTAGTCTTGTGTGAGTCAAATACTGCAAACCTTTAATCATTGATCTATACTTCTTTTGTTCTACTACAGGTGTCTCATTTTTGCTAGCTAACTCATGACCAGTTATCATGGGTGTACCAATAGGTTTACAACTTTCCAAACCAAACCTTTTCAACAAGTCTTTTAGGTACTTAGTTTGAGATGAATATACCATCATTATTATGTGCAATTTGTAATCCTAGGAAAAACTTCATTTCTCCTATCATGCTCATTTCAAATTCATTCTTCACATCTTCAATAAATTTGTCACTAAATTCATCATTGCCTCAAAAAATGATGCCATCAACAAATATTACAATGATTAATAAACCATCTTCAATTTCTTTTAGATGCAAATTGTTGTCTACCGTACCTTTAACAAATCTAAGCTTTGCCAAGTAACTATCCAACCTCACATACTAGGTTCTTGGTGCTTGCTTTAGACCATAAAGAGATTTCCTCAATCTGCATACCATGTCTTTGTCTTCTAATAAAAGAAAACCTTCAGGCTGCTCAATATAGACTTCTTCTAGTTCTCCATTCAGAAATGTGGACTTGACATCCATCTGATAAACCTTGAATTTCTTGTTCACTGCACAAGCCATGAACATCCTTACTACTTCCATTCTTGCTACAGATGCATATGTTTCCTCATAATCAATGTCCTCTTATTGTTAATAACCTTTACAAACAAGTTTGGCCTTGTTTCTCACAACTTTTCCTTGGCCGTTCATCTTATTCTTGTCCTCTAGTCTAGGAACTAATTCCCATGTGTTATTCTTAACTATCTAATCCAATTCTTCATTCATTTCTTGGATCTAGTAATTATCCTTAACTGCTTCATTTGTGCACTTTGGTTCAACTTGTGATATCAAACATATAGGTCCTCATTTACTCTATTCCTTGTCACTACTCCTTTGTCCTTACTTCCAATTATATGCTTGGGAGGGTGATTCCTTGTCAGATTTCTACTAGGGGTAGAAGTTGACATCTCAACTCTTATCTATCTCTGCTCTTCTCCTTGTTCAGTAATTTTCACATCATTCTAAAAGTCATTGTTAGTCTTAAGGAAAACTTAAACATTCTATCTAAAAATTCCAAAGTTATCCAATTCTTCATCTGAATTATAATTGTAAGAATTTGGCTTAGGCCAGAATTCATCCAAGAGCTAAAGAACTCAACACAAGCACACAGTAGACCAACATAGACAGAGTATGATCAGAATGACGATATTCATTCAATATGCCAGCTTAACCAACTTGAGAGTACACTAGGAGTGCCTGTATATAAAGGCCTCATGAGAGCTTCTAGAATGTATAGAAGTTAGCATCATGATATGTCATACAACCAGGCACATGTCCACTAGATATGGGTTATCCTCCATTGAGCACAAGATTAAGTGCGATGATGTGAGGATAAGCCTACAATGGTGTAGCATGCAAATCAATGGTGTAGACAACATGTGCTAAATGAGGAGTGTGGATAACTATGTTGTCAACATGACAACTTAGTGAATAATGCATACTCCTGTGTTCTAGATACCATGTGCATAATTAGAGTTGCATAACTCAATGGGAGTACACAAACTCCTAAGTGTCTCACCTAAAATAATAATTAAATAATGCAAAATAATTAAATAATGCATTCACCTAAGTAAACTTAAGTAAGTGTAATAAGTAAATACTTATTTAAACTAAAGTAAGTGTAATAAGTAAATACTTATTTAAACTTAAGTAAGTGCAATAAGTATATACTTATTTACACCAACAATAATCTATTATCTTTTCTTTGGTTCCAAACTTCTCATCAATCCTTACATTTGCACTCTCAACTATTGTCTTAGTTCTATAGTTAAAGCATATGTAAGCCTTTTTTTCCAAAGAGTAGCCAAGAAACATACCTTCATCTCTTCTTGGATCAAACTTACCAATGCCATCGTCTCTCTTAATATAACATTTGCTCCCAAATATTTTGAATATTTGATTGACGGTGAATGTCCAAACCATAGTTCATAAGGTGTCTTGTCCATACCTTTTTTCATCTGTACTTGGTTCAGAGTATACATTGTTGTATTCACTGCTTCTCTCCAGAATGTCTTTGAAACATCAGTCTCAAATAACATCGCTCTAGCTACCTCTTCTATTGATTTATTTCTTCTCTCAACAATCCCATTTTGCTCAGGTGTTCTAGGTGCAGATAACTGTCTTTTGATTCCATTTCCTTCACAGAATATGTTAAATTCTCTAGAGGTAAATTATCCTTCTCTATCAGATCTCAAACATTTAGTCTTCCAACTTTATTCTTAAATATCTTGAACTTCTCAAAAGTTTCTGATTTCTCTCTAAGAAATGCCACCCACATCATTCTAGTGAAATCATTAACAAAAATCATAAAATACCTTTCACCATAGAATCCTCTAGTTTTTGTAGGACCACCTAGATCCGTGTGAACAATCTCCAACTTCTCTATGGTAGTGAACTTCTTGCTAGGAAAAGACACTTTCCTCTACTTAGCCAAAATACATTCTTTGCAGACAACATTAGTGGGCTTAACAATCTTAGGTAGATCTCTCACTGCAAGTATACTACTAACCTTCACAATTTTATCAAAGTTTATATGACAAAATCTTCTATGTCATAACCAACTATTATAAAGTTTTGCTACAAAACATGTCAGCTCAGTACGATTCAACTAAAATACATTATCTCTGGATCTAGTGCTAGTTCCAATCATCTTACCATCTTTGTCTTTGATAGTGTAGGTCTTTTCAGTAAATCACAACTGATAAGCTTTGTCCACCAACTGTCCAATACTCAACAAATTATGCTTCAATCCATAAAAAAAAAAAAAAAACATCATCAGTGTTAGTTTTACCATCAAGAGTAATGGATCCAATTTTTGTAATATGATAGGTTGCATTGTTACCAACTCTAACAATTCCTCCATCATGATTCTTAAACTTAACAAACTTATTCATATCACCAGTGATGTGATGTGAACAACCACTGCAAATTATCCAATCAAATTTCTTTTCCACTTGGGTAACTAGAGCTCTTTCTTCTCTAATTTCTTATTCAAGATCATCTTCCTTGATAGCTACAAATCCTAATTCATCATCACTTTCACTTTCACCTTTTTCATTAGATTCTTCATCCTCATTCGCATATAAACAATTTCTATCTCTGTCTCTTCTAGGATTAAACTATCCTTTATACTTTTTCTCTCTCTTAGGATATTTAGATGCATAATGACCAAATTCATTACAAGTCCAACATTTAAATATTTTCTTACCATCTTTTTCTCTTCTTACTAGAAGGGCTATTCTTTCCTCTATCTTCTTGTCCTCATAAGCTTTGCTACTGCTAGCAAAATCTCCATGGGTGCTTGCACTCCTTGTTAAATTAGGTTAAATCTTTAGGGCACTAAAGGCTGTTTCAACTATTGCAAGTTCACTAGGCTGTCTTAGATCTACTTCTGCTGATTCCAATCTACTAAGCAAAGTTTCCTTGGTGAAATCCTTAGTGCATGGCATCACTAGCTGAATCATATGCTTAATTGGATTGAAAGGTGGTGACAAATTTTTCAAGATCTTCCATATGTCTTCATCATCATATTTGGTTCCACCATGAGACCGAATACTTGCAATCATTTCTTATATTCTACCAATATAACTTCTTATAGATTCATCTTCCATCATTTTAGCATCTTGATATGCACATGTCCAACTCTCTAACCTCATTCTTTTAGCATGATCACCACCTTCAAAAGTAGATTCTAATGATTTCCAAATTTCATGAGATGTTTCAAGTGACTTTAACTAATTGTATTCATTCTCTGGAAGGGGTTGATAATAGAGCCTCTCTTGCTCTCATGTTACACATGAAAAAATCTCTTTCTTCCTCACTACAATCTTCTAGCTTTGATTCTTCAACGATTTTCTTTTTTCCCTTTGTCAAGATCCAATACCCCAGACCCATGCACAATAGATGAGTCTTCATCTTCTCCTTCCAACTGTCATAGTTGACCCCATCAAATCAAATCTAGGACTATCCTTTCTGAAAAGATTCATCATCGATCTCCCAAAGTTGTTAAGCTTATCCTTCAAGGGCATGATTTTCTAATACCAATTGTTAGAATATATAGTCCACAAATATAACTTGGGGGTTGGATGGGTGAATTAGTTATCCAACTAATATCACATATAATAGCTTTAAACAATCTTAACCATATGGGTAATGTAAATTGAAACCACTACAAGATACTCATAAACAATAACACCAGATATGTTAATTAGGGAAACCCTTGATCAGAGGGAAAACTCCAGTGGGGATGGTACCCACAAGATGGTGTACTAAATAAATATTCCTTGTTAGAGGATAGACCCTGTTAGGAGTCTGTTACAACATGCAGTACATATGAATTTTCATCATCTCGTGTATTTTCATCTCATGTTACAACATCTCATGTATTTTCATCTCTCTTTTCTAGAGAGGGGTTTTTCTTGTGAGGTTTTCCTCTTTCTCCACTTTATGAGAGATTGCATTTCATGTATTACATCTTAAGATCTATTTCTCCTTTAAGATCTTAATTTTTATTTTTCCTGTAAAAATAAAATTTCATACATTTAAAAATGTCCTTAAAAAAAACTATGATATAAGATTTATATTTTTATGATTAATATATTTATATGATTTTAATTTTTGTTTTGATTAGGGGAAGAGATACCCCTCAATTACCGCTTTAAAAAGCTCTAAAAAATGATAACAAGTGTAGTAATAGTTGATAACACATGTATTAATAGCTGACCACACGTACTAATATTTGATCAGTTTTTAGCTTTCTTGGATGTTGATTGGTGTATTTGTGCAAAAAGTACTTTTTTTGGTAGGTGGCTATTAGGGGGTGAATATAACGGTTTTGAGCAAAGGTTTTGAAATGACACTTTTCGACCATTTCACACTTTACACTTCTACATAGAACTTCACTTTATACTTCTACATAGAACTTTGTAAATGTAGAAACACCTAAACCTTAGCTTTAAATTGACAAATTTTGATGTACAAATTAAGAGTTCTAAGTATGCAAAGTTGGGTGACTAGTGGATCTCTTCCCCTATACTCGTAAAAATAAAATCTCATTTTGATTTATAAAATTTTTCATTTATTTATTATATTATTATAATAATTTAATATTATATATTTTTATTTAAATTATTATTATTGTTATTTACTATCTAAATATTAGAACTTCAATGTATATTTCTAATTAAATGTTTTTAGAGAAGCATTTTAGATACGTATTCCAATTATAGTAATAATAATAATAATAAAGGAAAAATAACGATTCAGACCAAGGGCAGTGCCAGTTATGTGTTTTCAGGACAGTGGCGTGTGATACTCAGCTTTTTGACCACCAGCATCTGATTTTCATAATAATTATCAATTATCAACAACCTCGATACGTGCAAAAAAAATAAGAGCATAAAACCAGATCGTTTACAGGGCAGACACGATTGTTACAACAGATTGAAGGGTTCTGAGATTCGCAAAGATCGGAGCGATGGAAAATGAAGCTGCTGGACGACGCTTGCAGAGGATCAGCGCACATTTGGACGTTTTGTCAAATGAATCCAATTTGAATGGACGCCTAAGAACTAATTCTACAGCGGGAGAATATTACATCGGTAATTTTCTACATCTTCCTCAATCTTTGCCAGATTCTGTATTTTTTTGGAGCTTGTTTTTGCTGTTTAGAGGCGTGATGTTGAATAATCTTTGATCTTTAGATAAAGATTTACAGCTTGAAATTCACCGTTTTATCCGACTTGTTACCCTGTGTTGATGAAAAACGCATTCAATGATGTTTTTAACAAATAAATTTATGAGTTTTGAGGCTTCCGCGGTCCATGACTCATTAAAAATGGATTCTGAAAGGCGTGTGATCTTTATTTGAAGATTATCGCTTTTTAGACGACATTAATGTGGCCAATGGCATCTTAGCATTTTGTGTTCTTCCTATGATAAACTGTTAATGAAGGTAAATGGTTGAAAAGGATGGAATCATGTCGTGTTTTCCAGCCATGTTCAGCAGTATTGGAGAGAGAGATTTATGTGCACTTTGACTGCCTGAGATGGAATATGGATATTAATTACGTTGATATGATTTATCAATTGGAATTGACAGTTCCTGAGAAGTTTCTAGCGCACATAAGGATCATATGTGTGCTTTTTTGATTTCTTATTTTAAGAAAATGGGATTTTCTCCGAGGACTAATCCGGAATATTAATTGCCTGGAATCATCCTTCGATGATGCCTGCAGAATCAACCTACGAGTGTAAAGAGAGGATGCAAAATAAGAACATCATCTGAGAAATTCTGCGAACATATGCAGCGGGCTCGCATTCCGTTTCCGTTACCAATAGAATTATCAACGTCTCAGGTCCTATAGAAGATCTACGACCAGCAGTCCTTAACACGTTTTTCCAAATTCAGCTAATTTTATGTTTGGGGCAAATCTGTTTTGAGGTGAACTTGAACAGAATATATCTCCAGAGGATGCAAAATAAGAACGTCATCTGAGAGATTTTGCGAATATGTACAGCGGGCTTGCATTCCGTTTCCCTTAACAGTAGATTTATCAACCTCTCAGGTCCTATAAAAGATCTATGACGTGCAGTCCTTAACAAATTTTTTAAAATTCAGCTCATCTTATGTTTGTAGCAAATCTGTTTATGAGGTGAATTTGAACAGAGTAAAACAACATAGTTAAACTGGATCGTGCTTATGCTTTCTAGAGGAATCTGCTAATAATCGTGACATGAGAAAAAAAGGTACAATCATTGTATGCTACATAAAGTGTATGTTGATGGTCATTTGAAGTTCCTTTGCTGTATTTTCTCAATCTAGTTGTCCAATAGGTGATAAAGCTCAACTCCAGCCTTGGTTTGTAGCTTTGGTATTCTTGACCTCCTTGTTTTGTTCAATGTAACACCAATACTGGGGTTCGTTGGGATGGCGGGAAGTCGGGGCGAGTTTCTGGGATGGGAAAATGGGCCTCATTTTCGGGACGGCGGCAAAGGAAGGGGCAGGGAGGGGTGTTGTATAATATACATATAGAACTTGATATGCTTGTTCTGAAATGATGTTTTAGTAGAACATACCAAATTAAAAAACTTAAACATAGCAATATTGCAACACGAACTAGAACCATTGAACATTCAACATAGTAACATATTACATGCCCAATAGTAACATTCAAAAATAAAAAATAAAATAGAAATCCAAGTCCCCATTCCAGCAGCAGCATGTTTGCGGAATGGCGGAGGTGGGGGTACTTGGGTATGCGAGTACCTGGTGTGAGGATGAGTACTCCGAGGTTTGGGAGGGGGGTGCGAGTCCCTCTGTAACACTGGTTTTGTTTGATGTTATTCCCTTCACATGGTTATTTATAGTTGAATCTTTATCATATGTTCTGTGATTATTCATTCTATTTATTAATGGTATTGATATTTTCACAGGCTAGCAGAATAGTATGCCTTGATACAACTATCACATAATAAATATTTATCATTATTTTAGTCTTTAGCTGCTTTTTCCAGATCTTGAGTTCATTTTACCCTACTACATCCCATTGTTACTGACGCTCTTTTCAGGAACATGTTCATGGTTTTCAGAAAAATCTGGTCACATTCGGGACATGTAGAAGAAAAGGTTTAATCATTATATTCTATGTATTGATGATCATTTTGAGTTCCTTCGCTTTAATTTTTTCTATTTGATTTTCGAGTGATGGTGTTGAATTTTAAGTGACGGCGTCAAATTCCAGCCTTTTTTTTAAAGGGTAAATGATTTTGATTTGGAGCTATGAATCGGTGAGGTCGCAAATTAGGGACCTCATCTCCAACATGAGAACTCAACAAATTCACTCCAGTGGGGTTTGAGCCTTGCTGGCACGAACCACACCACCACAATTTAACCATCACACTATGCTTATACTGGCAGCCTTGGTATCTAGCTGTGGT
Organism: Cupressus sempervirens; assembly: GCA_028749045.1. Classification (NCBI taxonomy): domain Eukaryota; kingdom Viridiplantae; phylum Streptophyta; class Pinopsida; order Cupressales; family Cupressaceae; genus Cupressus; species Cupressus sempervirens. The sequence goes on along the minus strand of CM053785.1, from coordinate 227,759,661 downwards.
ATACTTTTACTGTGATCGTATGCTCTTTGTTTTGTTTCTCTAGTTATGAAAGGTTTTGAGATTTTCACAGTTGAACATATATTATGTCTGGATACAACTATGTGATTGTATATGCTAAAGTTTTAAACATTATTTGAGTGATTAATTGCTTATTTAGATTGTGGGTTCTTTACCCTACTACTTCCCATTGTTACTGATGTATTTTTCGAGTCCCATTGGCCTATTTAGCCTGTTTGTGGAAATCAATTTATTCTCAAGAGATGCTTATTCTATTTTAATTTCAAATAGTGCTTTTTATAATGGCTTAGGTGGGAAAAAATAATCATATTTCGATTTGGCTATTCTGAATATTTTATTTGCATGTATTTTAGACTGAATCTCAGATGTGGTTATTCTAGTGCATTTGTGTAAATTGTTTAAAAATCTGCGACTCTTGTGCACAGATGAAGGTTACAGTGTCATTCTTCCAGAGGAGTTGCAAACAGGAAAATGGAATGTTTACAGGTGAGATTCATCTCTAATTTTGTTTCAACCATGGAGCTATTAATTAATCAGATTATATTTTAGATGTTGGATATAAAACAATGGTTGCCTTGATGGTAGCAGATCAATACGTTCCCCATTGAAGCTTGTGGATAGATTTCAACATCATCCTGAGATTAGAACTCTGCATGACAGTTTTGTGTAAGTGAACATTAAACTGTTTATCTAAGTGCCTACAGTTATCAACTGTTGCCAATATTTATTAGTACATGCCTATGATTTGACTTATTCTTTTTAACACTAATTAACCACCAGGAATGTAAGGGATTGTTTTACTTTTAGAAATATGTATGTTCCCATTGTGGCTTATCTGTGAATATAGTATATGCTTACTTTATGTGAAAGACCCATTCAACCAATTGAAACTAAAGGAAATATGAAATCAATTGAGATGGCTTGTGACAGTTCTGTGCAGATCAAGTGTAGTCATGAAGAAACAGAAAACATCTGAAAATTGGCACCTTAGTCATATAATGGGTCCGAAACCATGCTTAATCACAGATCATGATTATTGATGCATGCATGAAGACATTCTTTTTGTTGATTGGACTTGGAGTGGAAGGTCTTATAGAGTGCACTATAGATATATATCTTTTAATGAAGCTTTGGAATGCAGGAATGCTGTGAATTCTTACCATGATTTTAAGTTTCTGGGAACACGCATTCGTATGGATGGAACTGTTGGAGAGTAAGTTCATTTTGTGTAGAAGATTGAATCTGTATGTGGAAAATTATGAGCCAAGAAACCAAACCTGGAGTCATTATGATTCATTTATTTTCTTTTTCTTCGTAGATATAAGTGGATGACATATGGAGAGGCAGGGACAGCACGGACTGCAATAGGTTCTGGGCTTGTTTATCATGGAATTCCAAAAGTAAAGGCTTATTCTCATAAGCTTGTGTTGTCATTTTCTTGGTTAAAGTTTATCATGGAGGCTATTGTAAATGTTTCTGTGTCAAAATAAGATGGATTATGAAATTTTGGTAGCATTATATAAGAGTCAAAACCAGAAGTTCTTTAAACTTTTGAAACTTAATATTGACTTTTTGAAAAATAACAAACCAAATATATTTTTGTTGATTGAAATTAAATGGTGTTTTTTTTCTCACATTGTCCTCTTTCCTCTGTTTAGGGGGCTTGCATTGGAATCTATTTTATCAACAGGCCAGAGTGGCTGGTCATCGAAAATGCATGCTATTCATATTCTTACATTTCGGTCCCTTTATATGATACATTGGGTAAAATTATATTTTCATCTCATCGAGTTCATCTTCTGCTTTGAATTTATACTTTAAACCGTCATTTTGTTTGGCATAGCAACCGCTGAGCTGTACAATAACTACTTTCTGCAGGTCCAGATGCAGTGAAATATATTGTAAACCATGCTGATATTCAAGCTGTATTTTGTGTACCTGAGAACTTGAATAATGTAAGTCAATTCTTCGTCCAAAAGATGAAGCAGCCAATATATTGTAATTATATGTCATGGCTGCAACTTATAGGTTTTCTCAAAACATTTTAATGGTGACATATAAAGCCATGCTCGAACAACATATTTAGTTTTTTGTGTTTTTGGTTACTCTCTGTAAGTTAATTTCAAGTGTCAGTAATAGCATAATTCTTATTGGAAAGGCACAAATATGGTATAATTATTGCAGACTTTAGAGCAAATGTGAGCGCAAAGGGTCTCATGAACACAATTTTGATTATTGGAAACAATCAATAACTTGAAAAAATAAATCTTAATAGTGGAGATTTGCATTATGCCTAGACCTTTGAATCCCCAAATATATAATCTGAAGGTTCAGTACAGCACACTGAATGTAACTTGCAGGATCCAAATTACCATTTGAAATTTTTATATTATATGTGACTCAATAAATAAGGGCCACAGACCTAGTGAAATAACTACTAAAATATCAATGAGAACATACATATAGCTCTGGCAATGAAAATTGTTAATGTAAATTGACACAACATGAATGATCTGAGGAAATTATTAGTTAACTAAAGTATAATTAGATTGCATATCTAGCCTATACAATCTAAAAGATTTCTGTAGACTTAGCTAGCCATGAAAATGCTTTTTGTCTTCCCTTATTCTTTTAACATATCACCTACATAACACACAAAGCATATGGTTTGCTACTCAATGCTGGAAACTTTACTTCAATTCATAGACATGTAATAGACATTTCACAGAAATCCTGTTATTCTAAATAATTGAAGGACATGTATGAGATGAACAGTCAAGATAACTTGCATTGCTCGTGTATTTAAGCCAAAAGATTTATGTAAATAAATGTAATCATCAAGTTTCATTTTGTCTTCCCTTGTTCATTATAATTTTTATGTCACCTGCATAAAAGACAAAGCATAGTTGGCTACTAAATACTAGAGTCTTTACATTAATTCAGGGAAATTTAATCACCATAGTGCAGGAATATGATTGTTCTGAACCACAGAAGGAGATATAATAAACAGTCTGGGCAAGAGGTGAATAGGACGAGTAGGCCTACTACATGACTTGCATCACGATTAAATGTGTACATTTTTGGTGTGGATTACTTTTAGTACTCATTCCCAATATTTACTTGGAACATACAATGAGCTATCAATTCATTTTCGCAATGCCCAATATGGAAAACAAATTATTTATTAAAGAATGCAATGCTGTGAAATCAAATAGTTGACACCCATTAAAGAAAACATTGTAGTCATTTTTATAATCTCTCTCTCTCTCATTTTTATAGTCATTAAAGAAAACATTGTAGTCATTTTTATAATCTCTCCCTCTCTCTCTCTCTCTCACATTTTTTAAAAGAAGTGCATGATAAAATTATTAATGTGACTGGTGACACTGCATAGCATGCCCTCCAGCTCTATGTGAAATGCTTTTGACTTGTAGCTATGAACCAGTGAGGCCAAAAATGAGGGATCTCATCCCCTAATTACAGAGCTGAGGCCCAAACCCACAAGCACATTGGATCAGTGAAGGCACAAGCCCGCAATCACAATGGTCCAACAAAGTTTTGAACGTGTGTGGGAACACCACCACCACCACCACCACCTGATCAACAATTTAAGTGGTGAACCCTAATTGTTTAATCTCTTTAATTACAATTTATTTGAAGTAAAATTTCTTCTTTAACCAGTTAACACCAACACTATCCAATTTAAGCCTTGTATTTGCAAGTCTTTTTTAGCTGGTATTCATATGTGGCGTTGTCTTTTAAGCTGAAATGATGGTTTACTGGCATAGCTCATTTTTATTTATCCTATTCGTGTTTTTTAAATTTTTGCAAGTGAATTTTATTTTTTGAATTGATAAATGCTTCGAAACCACATCTAGCAAATATCATCATACATGATTGTGAAAAGACAAGGATCATACTCAGATTTCACAATTTATAATGTACTCGTTTGTGAGCATCATATAGATATTGATTCTCTTTACTATTTCAAACTATCAAGGAGATTCCAATTATTTATGCAAATTTTGCTTGAATTTAGCTTGTCTAATACATTGTTGAGATATGTGGCTTATGCTTTAATTTTCTTTACTTTTCATGTTTGTTTCTCTTACTTATCATAGGTAATCTCCATTGTTGGATTTCAGTCATTATGCATTTGGCAATTAATCCAAATCCCATTCTTCTGTATTATTGTGTTTGTCTATAATTTGCATCCCTGATATTGATCTATGTTGTAATTTGGGACATAATTATGGAATTATGTCAGCAAATAGGGATCATCCAGCACTTCCACTGTGGTAAATGTGCGGCACAAGAACCTGATGTTTGTCATTTTGAAGGTTGAATCTTTCAACAACACTCATGCTCAACCATATACAATTTGGTTGGGTGAATCAGGCTATAGATGTTAAATGAGATGTTGCCACCCTTATATTAATATACTTTTTGTGCTGAAGTGCTCTATGATATGGTTACTCTAGAAGAGTTTGATATTTAAATGTACTCGGTTTCTATCAATCTTGACTCTTGAGCTTGTACTCTTATCATCTCTTCCTGAATTGTTTTGACTGAATGCTAGGCCCTTGAGTTTTAATAAATGAGATTCCATGTGTATATATTTTTTTTTGGATAAGCAAGAGGCCAAAGCCATTTATTAAAATAGTAAAAAATTACAACCCAACTCGAGAGGCACTGAGAGGATGGAGTTGGGTAGAAGTCCTTCAGTTTTGCCTGTCATTTGAAAGCTACAAAAGAGAGATACAATATGTGAATCAGAATTTTCTTCCTGCATTTTATTGCTCATTCAAATTCCCTTCATCTAGTTCAGTCCTGAAATAACACAGTCAAACCACCAAACAACTCCTGGTCTACTTTGTTAATCTGTTATTTCGTAATATAATAAAACCACAAATCTGGAATTTGTTGAGGACTAATCACTATCATTAACGAAACAAAAGAGGTACAAAAAATACAGATGAACATAAGAAGCATTTGTTTATTAAAAAATGAATTCAAAGTACATAGCCCAGATGAAAAGTCAATCAAAAGGCATAAAAGAAGGGGACGAAGGTTCTTCCTCCTCTGAGATCCCTTCATCCTTTGTTGCTGAGGTATCCAAACATCATTACCAAAATAAATTGCCTTTTGAGCAAGATCACATTTGCATTAATACCATATTCGTAAGCATTTTTATCCCTTCAATGATGTCCCATCTTCATTAATATATAAAGATTCTCTACCTTAGCTTACTGAAAGATGGATTCCCCAATTAGTTAACTCATCTGTCCTCTTGTTCTCTTCACGATATATATGGTTGATTAACACTTTGTCAAAATAATTACAAAGCACCAGGGCTTTGAATAATTGGGCATCCAATCTCCAGTTAGTGTGGGAGCCTTTCCTAAGGGCATTGATTACTATGGATGAATCACCTTCTATTTCTAGTTTCTTGAGTCCCAATTCCTTACAAAGATCCAGACCCTCAACTAAAGCTGAAATTTCTACCTAATTGTTGGTAGCTTCCCCAATTGCTTTGGCTATACATGTAATCTCTATCCCTTCATCATTACGAACGCTACATCCTATACCAGCCTTACCAAGATTCCCCCTAGATGCTCCGTTCGAAATTGAACTTATGCCATCCTCTCTTAGGGGCCTTCCAAACACATAGTTGCCTGCTTATGTTACTTTGAAGGTTCCCCTTCCCTAGGAAGCGGGGTGGATTTTCAATTCAATCCACTTACTACGCATCTTCTCATCCCAATGAGACATGTTTGCCCCTTTGGGGATCATAGACATCAATTGATTGTTTGTTAATTCAATGATTGAGGCTTTAAGGTTATTGCAAGATGATCAACCTCCATCTTCTTGCCTTGAAATATTCTTCTATTTCTCTCCTTCCAAAGTTCCCAAAGAACTATGTAAGGAGAGTAAATCCAAAGGGTCTTGTAAATGCTATCTGATTTCAGCAAGGGCCAAGCTGAAAGCACACTTATGATGGGGAAGGCTGAACTCCAACCTAACTTAGAACACAACCACTACCAACAGTAGTTTGAGAAAGGACAATTAAGAAAAATGTGATTTGCCAATTCCTCTTCTTATTCACAAAGGGGGCATCTACTAAGACCTTGGTAGCCCATTCTTCTAAACCTATTTTCTGTAAGGCCTCTATTGTGGAGAACACCCTTGCCTTGGGAAGACATATTTTTTCCCAGCAGAGATTAGTGGGAAGAGTACTCTTAGAGAACCCTAGAGAGGATTCTAGAAGCTTATAATCCATACTAGAACTATAAACACCACTCTTGCATCCATCCCAAATAAGGAAATCTTTACCTCCTCGAAACAAAATTTTCCTAGAGGATAGCATATTCTTTAGAAAGTCCTCACTTAAAGGAATGTCCTCATCCAAGCTTTCCCAATGCCATCTAAGACTTCCTTGTTCAAAAGCCACATAATTCTCAACTCTAGAACCCCACTTGGACTCTAAATGACCCATTGGATGGAGGAGAGAAGGAGATTTATCTAAGGCTTTGTAACCAACCCAAGAGCCATGCCAAAAAAGTGCATCCTCTCCATTCCCTAAATCCCAAGTTAACTTATTCTAAATGACAAATCTGTTATTTTTAGGATCAATACAAATGTACTAACAATTGACATTGTATTGATTGTGTTCCAAATGCAAATGAAAACTTATAAATAAGACAAAAGGAGACATGTCTCATGAAGAGACATGTCTCTACGGTTAATCATTACTAGTTAACAATATAATAGCAATATAAATAACCATATATGTAATATATTATTATATTATTATGTAATAATATATGTAAGATAATAAAATATATAATATATATTATATTATATTACATATATAATATATTATATATATAATATAATTATCGTAAAGATGATTTACCATCAACAAGGTATCTCATGTTAAAATCAATCCGACAGAAGCTACAACCTTAACACTCCCTCTTAGCGAGGGAAGATTTATAGAACACATTATGCTCTCAAGAATATGAAGAGATATCATCTTAGTGTGATATTCAATTCACCATGAGGCTAAATTTCTCATCTTTCATAACACATAATTTAAGCAATTTCCATAACTTTAAAACACCACCTTAAGTGTGGTCTACAATAGTAACTATGTCATGGTGTCTATAACATCCAGTTTTCCCAGGTCTAAATTAACAACTAACATACTCAAAGGAATACAATTACTTCATTAATTTCATAGGAAGACAATTATATTAGTCATGTTCATGTGAAAGGAATTGATGGTTAAAATCAGTTAAACAAAATTTCTTAACTAAGAACTTAGAACACCATCAATGAATTTAATATAGAAAATAAAATCCACATACCACTGAAAATTTGAACCGATAAATCATTGCAAGAAGGCTTCTGCAATCACCCAGATTAGTCCACAAATACCACTATAACAAAATCATATAACGACTACCATTCAATACTGCTATATCAAAATTAGATGACGATTACTATTAAATACCACTATGTAAAATTAGGGCATCACATACCACTGTATCAATTAGGGCATCGATTACCATTGCATCATTTAGGGCTTCAAATACCATTGTATCAATTAGAGCTTCGGATACCACGGAATTCACTTAGGGCTTCAGATACCATCGTATCATTTAGGGCTTCAGATACCACTGTATCCTTCCTTTCCTTCCGATAGCTTGACTATGGCAATAGCTCAAGATTAGAAGATATGCTCATATTTATCATTCATATAAATGAAAGATTGATATAACAATCCATCTGATAAAAATAACTGTAACGATGATATAACTCAATTAATCTTACCTTCATCTTGCATATACATCATAAAAATAAAAATACCTGTTTCCAGTAACCAATTGAATGTATAGCTTATCTGTGTTTGTTGTACGTCCGACAACTTGGGGAGAGGTGAAACATTGTCAGGGGCTTAACCACCCAACCTTAGACCATAACTTTATCTCCACACAATCTCTACGAGGAAGACCCTCCCTACTCGGAATAGACAGGGAACATCTTGTCATCCACTGAGCATCCTGGTACATCACTCGACTTGCCAGTAAGGAAATACAATAAAAATGACCATGCATGAGCTATTAAATGTTAAACATTGTTATATCACATCTGATTCTGTTTTCATGCTAATGCAGATTCCTTTCTCTCACCTCTTCACCCCTTTTCCTAGGCTAAACAGCCGGGTGAGTCCCAGGTGTTGGAATTCTCGGAGTAGTCCCGCTCTTTCTATTGATCCATAACTGGTAGAAGAATATTATAAGTTTCTGGCTTATCACAAACTGTGACTTGAAAGAATATATTCTTTAAAACTAGCAGAAATATCATTAATTCTGATTTCCATATATTTAAATCATGATTTTTATTGCATCTTAAATAACTCTTTCTCAAGAGGTTCTATCCGATGAATACATCTACAATTTAGCTGTTATGGAAAATGGAACCTAGTAGCAATTGATAAGAAATATACAACAATGCTTGGAGTATGATTGATTAAATACTTCCAGCATTTCACAATCTATGATTCAGGGAAAAAAAAAGTCATTTGAATACTGATTTCCATTGGCAAATAATTTATGTTTCCATATCTTGGACACTCGCTTTGATTTATAGCAACAACTTCCACAACAACAATACAATATTACAATAATCTGTGTAATGCATGAAGTGAATAAGGAAGAATTTGCACCTATGTTTAATTTGAAAAAGAATTAATATATATGTTTGACAAAGACCTAGTAAATAGAAACCAGCGTGACACTTACATCTTCCTTCATATGCCGATGAAAATTATAATATACAAAGCCGTGAATCAAATATCATCGGTTAATCAGTGATAAGGAATTATCTGCAGAAATATGCATCTCAGGCCTGTCAAAGGAATAATACAATCAGAATACGATAGCACATAATATTGATTGACTTATGAATGTTTGAAGTCTCCAGCCACAACAATGGATAAGAATGGTAACTTTTGGAAGACAAAGATGACAACTAGAGACTGTTATGTGACAGATTTAATTAAGAGATCATTCAAACCAAAGTGGTCAGTGCCTAGTGCAATGGTTCAACATATGAGTACTGGTCGATTTCATCAAACAACAATTACATAATAACATTTATATAAGCAGCAATCACCATCAAGTTGGGATATCAAATACCAAATAAAGTTAAGAAAACAATGATCATATATACCGATAGACAATCCACAAATGTGAGATTGCAAAGGTTTGAATGCGTGTGAAGCCGGAACTATGGGTAGAGGAAGTGCAGAAAGATGGAAAAGTTGGAAATGGAAAAGGAAGCCGCTCTTGAATAAGGTGGTTGGATGCTTCAAAAGATATCCCCTCTCACTCACGACTTCCAATAAAATATGAAAAGACGTGACTTCTTGACTTCCGCCGGTTTTCAAGATTATAAACCATTTCCAAATGTTTTAATTCAAATACCAAGTATTAAATCGATTTATCATGCCAAGCCTTAATCGGTTAAAAGCAAGAATATTAAAATAGAAAGAATACAGTTGGAAGATTATAATTCGAATATTATAATTCAAATGTTATTATATTTTGAATATAATCTTATATTTATATATGTACATGTACTTTATTAAATTATTATAATAAAATGGTGCCATATCATTTTTATATTTATATGCACGTATATAAATATATCTATTATAATAATAAGGTGAAAGATCAAATTAAATCCTTGTACGTTTTATATGTTAACTCAATTATTTATGTTTCTCAAATTAGTTATTTAAATAGCTCATGCGGGTCCCACAGATGTATCCTGTTTCAAGTCGTTAGGTCCTCAACCCATCTGCCCAGTGATGGTGATGCTTCGGTGCCTAATTTTTTTCTGACAATGCTTCCATCCTTTTGACGTGTTTCTTGTAAGGAAATTCTCTGCAGTTAAATTATATTATCATAATAAATTATTTAATTATAAATAATCATAATGGTTAACCATCTTTTCAATTCTATGAATTTGTGATAAATGATCAACTAACATGTTATCTTCACTTGAAATTATAGCGACTTCATCTTAACATTTCGCAAGATTATAAGCAATTTAACTGTCAACTGGCTTCATGTGAACCTCAACGGCTATATTTTAAATTAGGTCAAATATTGGGATGTAACGGTGTCTGACAAGATCCGGCCCAAAGAACCATAGCAAGTTGGTTATCATGGTGTTCGGCAAAATCCAGCCCAAAGAACCACGGTAATAGGTCTACCATTTATAAGATCTCCACGTTACAATGGTTACCTTTTGTTTGTTTGTTATCATGATTTTCAACACTCCGTGACAACAATTTAATGAAGTCTGTCATGATAATGGGTCTACCATTTATAAGATCATCGTCTTATAATGGTTACATTCAATGTATAAATGTCAATGAAAGATCGTCACCTTTCATTACATATCATATGTGAAACATTAACCACCATGAACCTAGTTAGAGGGTGGTACAAAGGTTTTCCCCTTAATTTTCTCTTATAGAGAAGAATGCAATTACAAGGAGTTTCACTTAGAACTTCTCCTCATAGAGGATATCATTTACAAAAGATTGCACCTCCAAAATTTTTTTTCTCCCTCTAAACAATGATCTTGGGAAGTCAGGTCTAGTAGTTACTCCCTTAGAGGCTCTCTTCCTCCAAGGATTCTTGTCACGCTCACTCTGAGTCTGATATCAATCTTCTGATTTTCTAGTGATAAGTCGGTACTTCCTCATAATGCACTCAAGAGTAGGCCCATCAAAATCCTGTAGAAACACATATGTATTTCTAGATTCCCTCTGAGTATTAATCTTCTAAGATCTCGCATTACATTTGAAGAAGTGTTATACTCCGTCTTAATGTAGAAGGATATTCATAATATCAATCATCATTGCCTTCAAAGAAGTGTCATACTCCCTCTCTTTATCCATCTTGATCATTAGGGTTTTTGGAGCTTCTATCATTAGATTGAGTCTGCACAATATTTGGTAGCATATGTAAAGTACCAACCTTCTTTTCCTTTGCACATCTCCTTTCTAAAGATGGTTAAAGTGTGAATGAAACATTGTTTATTATATTCCCCCCCTACAATGTGATATTCCCACTCTTATGTCGTCAAACAATTTTTGCATTATATTCAAGGTCTACACAGAAGTCTTGGCTTTCTATAATACCCAATGTGTAGAAACCCCAACCGGTTATAACTTTGACAAACACCAAATCTTAAACTTATTCAAAAATAAGCTTTGCATACACAACTTCAATTGATTTCAGAATAATGATACACAATTAAATGAACATATGTTCTTTATTCATTGCATAAATAATACTTATTAAACACCCATACAATGAGATGTAAAATGTAACAGTGAAGCTGGCAAAGTATCAAACTTCTCCACCAATTGCAGCCTAAGATGTAATGCTACAGTAGTCCCAAAATGATGCCCAATAATAGAAGATTAAGTGTTCACTAGATGCAGATTTAACATACCATTGAAGCAGATCAAAGCCACTTCTTATAGTAGGCCACTGAAGCATCTAACAGGGCTGAAATACCATGCCCAAATTCAGATCCAAATACCGTCCAGACCAAGGAAATGTGTACAGCCTGATAGGGTAATCCTGTTCACCTTATATATGCAGATCAAACTACACTGAGAGCTTGCCCAAATGTGCAGCAATTTGACATTTAGTGGCAGGGATTTGATTGCCAAACATAAGATAGAAATCACGCCAATTAGAAAGGATATTAGGCATTTGTAATTGCAGATAACGTTCATGCTGATCCAAGGATGATGGATGCCAAACTTCAATGAGATCAAACTCCCAAATGCAAATAAGAATCATCACAAACTTCTAGCGCAGTAGTTGTCTTTCAAGCTACAACAAGAGCAGAAATGGAAGACTCCCAAATTAATTCACAAGACTCAAATTCCAAAACTACTATACCTCAGCAGTAGGTTGGAAAATAATCAGCTCCAACAATTAATCTTCTCCTTAGCCACAGTAAAACAGTAGAAGAAATTAGCAAATAGTTTTACCTCAACAACTATTTACAAAGCAATCCTAGAATTAAATCTTGGTTTTGAGTCTACAATACTTCAGTTGTAGATCCAATGAAACAACCTAGAATTCAGACCCTTATACTTTAGCAAGGGCATGAAAATTAGAACTCAGAAAAAGCCACAAAGGCAACAGAAGAAAATATATATTCAAGCATGCTTTTCTCAACAAATGGGCTTGTACTTGTAACCTCCAAATTCCCTTTTGTTGCAAAAATTTAACTTCACTCAAAAAGCTTCACCACACAACATTAATTAGAAGCTTCCTCTAAATTCTCTCAGTTAACTTGGCTCAACTAATTAATATTTGACACTTTCCAATGATAACTTAACTCCCAACTTAAGTGAAATTATAACTTTATAATAATCCATTTAATGATTAATAATAATTTGGCCACTAAAAATATAATAACTCCCAAAATGCTCATCATTTAAATATGCCGTCTGAAATAAGAGTCATACTTATTATTTCTCCATGTGACCAAATGCACTTTCCAAAAATAGAAAGGGTCCATCTCGATCAACACCAACTTACCACAAATACTAAGTACACAAAATTAAGCCCAAACGAAGTCCGATCTGAGCCAAATGAAGGCCAACCTGTAGTTTACTGAAATGTGGAGAAGATAAGACCCTCTCAAGCCAAGCCTCTGCCACAAACGACCCTCTATCCACAATAATTAGCCTAGGAGGATCACAATGATAGGCTAATCCCTAAAACTCAGATGCCGACAAAATTGGGGACATTATAGTCCTCCCTCCCCGAGATTGCTTGTCCTCAAGAAATCCGACAATACAATGAACTCCAATCTCCACCTGGATCCCAAATGAAGAAGTACATGGCATCCCTAACAACAGTGAACCAACTGCATTCCAATATCATCAGGTCTATCAACATCACTTGCAATATAGCACCCAACACCTGTGCTGATGATGTGAAAGTCAAGGCATCACCAAAAGATAACTCTACAGGAGATCTCAGCATAGTCTTCTTCGCTGTAGCCACCCATATAATATATATTGGACTGGAATCATGATCATCACCAACAATCCCAGAAAAAGACGTAGCCACAAGAGAACCATATGTAGTCATGCCAACTATACCTGTAACTACATCCTCATCAGAAACTGTGGCTATAGAAAACTGATCCGTGTCTACAGATGGTGAAAACTAAGTCCAACTCCTCTCTAGTGGGTGATCAACATCAATCTCAAACAACAGATTGTGATAAGACAATGTTGCATCCATTTCAAATATTGGATTGTCCACAAAGTATACCTCATCATCATTGACATGTGTACTATCATCAGGGCACACATCTACATCCACTGCATGCATACTGCTAAACTCCTTGCTAGATGGCTCAACCGACACAGAAGTGGTTGCTGATATGACAGTATCCTTGCATGCTCCTCTTTCCACTACCATTGCATCGCCATCAAATGCATGATCTTGGGAACTCATGCCAACAACTGCATCATCTGACTCAACTTGGCATGAATTCTCATCATATTCCACCACAATTGTGCGCCACTCATGTGCTGTCTCATAAGAAATGTCTCGCACATCTGTAGCTGCAACTATATCATCACATTTCGCTCTTCCAAAAAGTGATATCAGGCTTTGGTCAAATCTTAGATTTGAAATCAGGGTCATCTGTTTGTGATTTTGATTCAGCTCATTCACTAACACATCCAACTGTTCACAATACCCTGTATCTCAGATTCTCCATCCCTAGGAAGAAAAGTACTTCCTCTGCGAGTATAATATCTACCTGGAATGAATCTCCTCTCACCATCCATGTCCATATACAAATCATAGAATTAATTTGGTAATCTTAGAAGTAAGCACCAACCAAAATAATAACCGAGCCCAATTCTTGCAGGTTGGCAAGAAACCACTCTAATACCATTGTAGAAACTCCAACCGGTTATAACTTTGACAAACACCAAGTTTTTCAACTTATTCAAAAATAAGCTTTGCATACACAACTTCAATTGATATAAAAATAATGATACACAATTAAATGAACATATCCTCTTTATTCATTGCATAAATAGTACTTATTGAACACCCATAGATTGAGATGTAAAATGTAATTGTGAACCTGGCAAAGTATCAAACTTCTCCACCAATCGCAGCCTAAGATGTAATGCTACAGCAGTCCCAAAATGATGCCAAATAACAGAAGATAAAGTGTTCACTAGATGCAGATTTAACATAGCATTGAAGCAGGTCAAAGTCACTCCTTATAGCAGGCCATTGAAGCGTCTAATAGGGCTGAAATACCACGCCCAAATTCAGATCCGAATACTGCCCAGACAAAGGAAATGTGTACAACCCGATAGGGTAATCTTGTTCACCTTATACATATTACAAGGTAATTGGTAAATACTTGCTTATTAATAATAGAGACCGAAAGGTCAATTTATACAAAAGGAAGAGATGATGTTTCCTTAGGAAACGATCGTAAAGAATAGAAACATTCTATTCCAGAGAAAGCAAAAAACGAAAGCAATCTAAAGCTAAAGATATTTACAAGATAACCATTAACTAATAATAGACGTCTTATCTATTATTGTAATACCCTCCCTTAATGGTTAATCTATCTAACACACCAAGCTGTCCTCTGAATTTGACAAACTTATCAGGACCAAGAGGCTTGGTGAGAATGTCTGCAGTCTGATCTGAGGTAGGAACATACTGCAGATCTATAGTCCCGTCTTCAACCAGCTGTCGTATGTAATGACAATGAACATCCACATGCTTGGTTCGTTCATGGAAGATTGGATTCCGTGCTAACTTGATAACGCCTTCGTTATCAACAAACAGAGTAGTCGGTCCTGCTGGTGACATCTGCATATCCCCAAGCATCCGACGAAGCCAGACAGCTTCACATCCTGCCTTAACAGTCCCTCTATATTCAGCCTCTGTAGAAGAGAGAGAAACTGAGCCAGACAGCTTCACATCCTGCCTTAACAGTCCCTCTATATTCAGCCTCTGTAGAAGAGAGAGAAACTGCCTGCTGCTTCTTGCTGGTCCATGTGATTGCATCGGATCCCAAACTGAACACATATCCAGATGTTGACTTTTTATCATCAACAGAGCCTGCCTAATCTGAATCTGTGAACCCACTGAGTTTAGGATTAGAACTCCGAGAATACAGAATTCCATAATTAGAAGTGCCTTTCACATAACAAAGCACACGCTTTGCTGCCATCCAATGATCAGCCTTAGGAGCTGTCATAAAGCGTGAAATATAGCTGACTGCGAAGCTGATATCAGGCCTAGTAGCAGATAGGTAGATGAGGCTGCCTACTAGTTGCCTATACGTAGTATCATCAACGGAAGGAGAATCAGACTTGGCTGATAACTTGAAACCTTTCTCCATAGGTGTAGATGCAGGTTTGCAATCCTGTATTCGGAATTTTTCTAACAAGGCTCTGGCATATTTGGACTGAGAGATGAATATACCAGAAGACTGTTGCCAAACTTCAACACCTAAGCAATAATGCATGAGCCCCAGCTCAGTCATATCAAAAGACTGGCATAAGTGTTGTTTGATTCCCTGAATCAAAGATGCCGAACTGCCAGTGATGATCAGATCATCCACATAGATAATCAGAAGGATGATGTCACTGTCAGTAGTCTTGATGTACAGATTTGAGTCTGAAGAACTCCTCTTGAAGCCTTGATCACTGAGGTACGTATCAATCTTGATGTACCATGCCCGAGGGGCCTGTTTCAAACCATAGAGAGCTTTTACCAATCTGAGAACCTGATGGTCTTTACCAACAACCTTGAAACCAGGAGGCTGCGTCATGTAGACCTCTTCATGGAGATCACCATTCAGGAAAGCACTCTTTACGTCCATCTGATGGACCTTCCAGCAAAACTGTGCTGCCATGGCTAGGACTAATCTGATGGTGCTCATCTTTGCAGTAGGAGCAAAGGTCTCCTCATAATCAATGCCCTGACGCTGAGAAAAGCCCTTTGCCACTAAACGAGCTTTGTACTTATCCAAAGTGCCATCTGATTTGTATTTGATTTTGTAGACCCATTTGCAGCTAATGGGTTTCTTCCCTGGGGGAAGATCAGAAAGGACCCAAGTGTTGTTCTTCAGCAGGCTCTAGTGTTCAGATTGCATGGCCTGTTCCCACTCTGGAATTCCTTTAGCCTCGGAATATGTTTGAGGTTCAAACACACTGTGAATGTTGGCCATAAGAGCAAAGTTAACAGAATCTATAGTTTTGCTCTTTTTCCGAGTAGTTCTCCCATCAATGAGCTCATCATCATGAAGATCAGCAAGTGTCTTAGCCCACCACTTAGGCCGGAGAGGAGAATGACCAACAGTAGTACTAGGAGATGCTTGATCAGCAGGATCCTGATAAGAAGAATCTGGATCAAACTCAGGTGAAGCATCTTCAAAACGAGGTGATCCTGCAGGAGAAGCCGGAGGTGGCTGTACAGGTATCACTGGCAGGACTGGAGCTGTAGGAGCTACTGGAGCCCTCCCATCAGGTGGACCTAATGGAAGCCGAACTCCCAAATCATGAACCTGCATAGGCTGGTCTGCTGGATCAGGAACAGGAGAAACAGGCATGAATGGTCCTCGCTGCTCATCAAAGACTACATCGCGGCTGTATATGAGACGAGATGTCTCAACATCAATAAGGCGGTAGGCTTTGTGAAGATTGCTATATCCAGCAAGCATCAGTTTCTGACTCTTGGCATCCAACTTGGTGCGTGAAGCATCAGGGATCCAAACAAAAGCAAGAGAGCCAAAAACCTTCAGGTGACTGATTCTGGGCTTGCGACCTGACCAGGCCTCTTCCGGAGTTTTACCTTTGACCGCCACTGTGGGTGACCGGTTCAACAGATAAACTGCAGTGTTAACTGCTTCTGCCCAAAAACGTTTCGGAACATGTCTGTGTTCGAGCATGGAACGAGCCATCTCGGTGATTGTCCTGTTCCGACGTTCAACTACACTGTTCTGTTGTGGCGTGTGGGGTGTGGTGAACTGGCGTTGGATGCCATGTGTATCCAAGAAGCTGGAGAAAACATTAGAACAAAATTCCCCCCCATTGTCTGATCTAAGAGTAATAATAGATTTCCCAGACTCTTTTTCAACTAAGGGTTTAAACTTCTGAAATACAATAAATGCATCGGATTTCTTTTTAAGGAAATACACCCACATTTTTCTACTGAAATCATCTACAAACAACAGAAAATACCTGTACCCAAGAACAGAAGGAGTGGCCATAGGGCCGCAGATATCAGCATGAACAAGCTGAAGTACTTGAGAAGCTTGCCAAGAATCGCCACTGGGGAAAGGTGTGCGATGTTGCTTCCCAGCCTGACATGCGTCACAAACTCCAAGGTGTTGGGTTTGAATCTCTGGCAAACCAAGAACAAGCTCATCCCGAGCAAGTTGTGAGAGATAATGCACATTTAAGTGCCCATATCGTTGATGCCAAAGTGAGCTGATGGAAGATCGCCGAGTAGCCATAGCTAAGTCCTGAGAATCACCAGAATCAGTAAGTCTGAAAAGACCATGATCCTCAAGACCAACTGCAATAGTAGACTTAGTCGCCCGATCAGTGATGGTGCACTGATGTGAACTGAAGGTGACTGCCAAGTGTGGAGAATGTCGCAGCAACTGACTGACCGAGAGTAGATTTAGTTCCATCCCTGGAACGTAGTACACATCAAGGAATATGAGCTTCCTCCCAATAGACTGAATTTGAATGTTGCCTTTACCAACAACCGTGTACTCTTCTCCACCACCAAAGATAACAGAATCTGAATAAGGCTGGTAGTCAGTAAACCAGTCTCTGCGGTGAGTGAAATGTCGAGAGGCACTTGAATCAATGTACCAGGCAGATGACTATACATGATCTGCGGGTCTTTTAGCCATGAAGGCATAAAAGGCAGATTCCACCTGCTTAGTGTGCTCTGCACTGTTCGCTTTGGGTTGCGAACCTAATTGCTTAGACTGGGCAGCTAAGCGTTTCCGACATGCAACCTTCATGTGACCATACTTGTGGCAATAGTTGCATTGAATGTTCTTCTTTTTGGTACCATCGGATGCTGGAGCAGAAGACTTCTGCTGAGATGGTTGCTGAAACTTGCCCTTATCCTTCTGAAAGGATTTCGCAGCAAAGGCTTGCTCAGTGGAGGTGGAACTGGAGCTGCTACCGAACTGTTGTTTCCACCGATCTTGCTGAAGTAGCAGGGTGCAGAGATCAGTGAACTTTAGATCAACACCAGTAGATGTGATGTTGAGAGTCTCGATAAAATGCTCATAGGAATTTGGTAAACTCCGAAGAGTGATTACCACAATATCCTCTTCCTCCATCTTGCGACCGATGGCAAGTAACTGATCACGGATTTCCTGAATCCGATTCAGGTGTGCCTGGAGCGAGGTGCGCTCATCCATGACAATAGAAAACAGAGTGTTTTTCAGAAAGAAGGCTTTGCTCTTGTTGGAAGTCTCATGAAGACCTTTTAAATGTGTCCAGATTTCGGCCGCTGTCTTGCCGGATGGAATCTGAGAAAGCTGGTCATCAGCTACGGATAGTTTGAGAAGCATTACTGCCTCTTGATTATTCAGATCCCATGTATCTTGATCAGGACCCGGAGAAGTCGGACGCTGCGTAACACCCAGAACAAGTTGATCAGTGTTTCGATATTCGAAGATTGCAATGATGCGTTGCTTCCAGGTTCCATAATTGCGACCATTGAATTTGGAATTATGCTCGAGCAGAATATTTGTCAGAGATGCCATGGCACGTTTTTCAATGAAAAACTGTGAAAATTTGTGAAGGCACGTTCTTCGAGGCAAAAATACAGAAGACCCAGAAGAATCAGAGAATGACCCAAAAGAGAGCTCGAAAAACCCAAAAAGAATTTGCTGTCGTTTTCTGAATCCGCTGGCTCGAAAATCGAGGCACAAAAATCGAGGTGCCCAGAAAAACGGACGACAACCCAGTTGAGCTCTCAAAAAACCCACCAAGAATTTGCAAACAAAAATTTTTTTCGACCCCAAAAATTAGGGTTTCGAAAAAAAATGGCCCTAGCTGAAAAAAGCTTGAAAAAACTTCAGATTTCTTGATGAAAAATGGTCGAATCTGCTTCCCAGAGCACGATGACAGACTGAGACGGCTAAGAGCATGAAGATTTGATATAGAAACATGCAGATTTTCACCCCAAAAACGCGAGTCTCCAAAAAATGGCCACGATTTCCATGCGATTTGCAGACCCGTAATTCGGGAATTTCTCCAAGCAGAAAAACCCTAGGTGGGTTTTGGAGAAATTAGCTGAAATAATTTTGGAAAAATTTAAACAAATAATTTCAAGAAGAAATTATAAATTTTTCCAAAAAAATTTAAGTATTTAGCTCTGATACCATATTACAAGGTAATTGGTAAATACTTGCTTATTAATAACAGAGACCGAAAGGTCAATTTATACAAAAGGAAGAGACGATGTTTCCTTAGGAAACGATCGTAAAGAATAGAAACATTCTATTCCAGAGAAAGCAAAAAACGAAAGCAAACGAAAGCTAAAGATATTTACAAGATAACCATTAACTAATAATAGACGTCTTATCTATTATTGTAATAATACATGCAGATCGAATCACACTGAAAGCTTGCCCAAATGTGCAGCAATTTGACATGTAGTGGCAGGGATTTGATTGCCAAACATACGACAGAAATACGCCAATCAGAAAGGATATTAGGCGTTTGTAATTGCAGATAACATTCACACTGATCCAAGGATGATGGATGCCAAACTTCAATGAGATCAAACTCCCAAATGCAAATAAGAATCATCACAAACTTCTAGCGCAGTAGTTGTCTTTCAAGCTACAACAGGAGCAAAAATGGAAGACTCCCAAATTAATTCACAAGATTGAAATCCCAAAACTACTATACCTCAGCAGTAGGTTCGAAAATAATCAGCTCCAACAATTAATCTTCTCCATAGCTACAGTAAAACAGTAGGAGAAATTAGCAAATAGTTTTACCTCAGCAATTATTTGCAAAGCAATCCCAGAATTAAATCTTAGTTTTGAGTCTACAATACTTCAGTTGTAGATCCAATGAAACAACCCATAATTTAGATCCTTATACTTCAGCAAGGGCATGAAAATCAAAACTTAGAAAAAGCCACAAAGGCAACAAAAGCAAATATATATTCAAGCATGCTTTTCTCAACAAATGGGCTTGTATTAATAACCTCTAAATTCCCTTTTGTTGCCAAAATGTAACTTTACTCAAGAAGCTTCATCACACAACATTAAGTAGAAGCTTCCTCTAAATTCTCTCACTTGACTTGGCTTAGCTAATTAATACATGGCCTTTCCAATGATAACTCAACTCCCAACTTAAGTGAAATTATAAAGTTAAATTATAACTTTATAATAAGCCATTTAATAATTAATAATAATTTGGCCACTAAAAATATAATAACTCCCAAAATACTCATCATTTAAATATGCTGTCAGAAATAGGAGTCATACCTATTATTTCCCCATGTGACCAAGGGGTCCGTCTCGATCAACTCCAACTTACCACAAATAGTAAGTACACAAAACTAAGCCCAAACAAAGTCCGATCTGAGCCAAACGAAGGCCAACCTGTAGCTTACTGAAATGTGGAGAAGATAAGACCCTCCCAAGCCAAGCCTCTACCACAGAACACCCTCAATCCACAATAATCAGCCTATGAGGATCATAATAATAGGCTAATCCCTAAAACTCAGATATTGACAAAATTGGGGACATTACACAATGTATGACTTGGTGATCTCAATGATCAAAGCATTATTGTGAATGATATTGTTGATACAGTATCTTGTGTATATTAATGCTTGAAAAGCTTGTATTTGTACATGAATGACTCTCTTATGCAAATGTACTTGTTTGATTTCATAGTAACATAAGTGAAAATAATAGAAGATAATATGCTTCCCTTCTAAAGCGTCAAGTATACGTAGTATCAACATCTTGTCCTCTTTGTCTAAGGTTGCCTCTAATGGATTGTCAAGCTCCCTATGAATCTCAATCCCCGTCTTCCTGCAGTAACATTCTTGGTAGAAAAGATCAAGCACATAACTTTTATAGTATGTATTGAGGATAAAAATGTGTGTGTGTGTGTGTGTGTGTGTGTGTGTGTAAATGTGTGTGTGTGTGTGTGTGTGTGTGTGTGTGTGTGTGTGTGTGTGAGAGAGAGAGAGAGAGAGAGAGAGAGAGAGAGAGAGAGAGAATCAAGAATTTTGCATAATGATATAAAATCATTTTAATAATATAGATAAATGTCTATATTTTGAGCATATATTCCATCTATATATATATATATATATATACACATTATATAATCACTATATATTCAAATACCTACCATAAACTTAATGTTATTATTAATATAAGCAACTTATGTAACATATTTCATAATGATATAAAAATAAACTTTGAAAATGATACATATATCACATGTACTTACCTTAAGGGAATCGGGGCTTTTCCACCCTTGAATCCTTATGCCCTAAGTAGGCCAAATGATTTAGCAAAGATGCTTTGTACCTTTTGAATGGCTCTTAATGGTTATTTAGACCCACAATATACTTCCAACTTGATAAACATAAAATCATAGAGAATCTCAGAGGCACGTGCTTAATGAGGTGTTTCCACATTCAATATATTGTAGTTGCAAAGATTTAGAGGGGCTCATAGGTTATATGGATGTCCTCGTGAAGTATATCATTTTTCTTTTGTCATCAAGGTGTTGAATCATGCTATCATCCTTGATGGTTTAGATCTTTCATTGTGATGACTGATCTATTCGTAGATCATTGTTTCATAGATAAAAGTAATTGTGATGGCTTGTAGTTTTTATATATTCATTTGTAACGTACTCTTGATGTTTGCATAGATCCTTGGCGGAATATACTGCCCTCTTATGTTGAGCATGTTCATCATTTGAAGAAATGTGGAAGCACGGATTGTATATTGTCCCGCAATTTAGACCAGATGCAAGTTCGAATTCATATCAGGCATGGGGCCAACCTCAATTCCATTTACAAATGCGTAACCTGATCCCAATTTCTCGTCAGGCAAGAAGTTAGCGATTGACCGAGAAATCGTGGATGAATATGCTTGTCGTCTGTGAAGTGCTGAAGTTGTTCAAAAGCGCAGTATAGCCATTAGAGACGATAGTGAAGAGCACTTTAGACCAAGATAACACGTGATTTCTGAGTGAATCAGTTAATATAAATTTGTCCCATCTTCATCTGTCAATCAGGGTCTTTGGTCTATTTAAGCATATCTATACATCTTCATTATCATTCAAGTAAGTTGCCAGTAACAAATCCTTTTCATTTGTAAATCTGTTAAGGAAACTAAAAGTCACGAATTGAAATATCCATTTCTTCATATGTCGTACAGATCTATGCTTGATGCCTTATTGAATCAAGTAGAAGAGGTAAGGTTTCATGTCGCAATGATATTCTAGTGTGGCTCAACTGTAGGATCTTTTAATATGATTCCCATCGGTCTGAGTTTGTAGACACTTCCTACCCCCTGTTAGCTTAGTTGAATGTCTCTATTCTATGGAAAGTGTATTCACAGTGCCTGGTGAATAACTTCATATCTATCATTTGCCAAACAATTATTGGTGATGTCGCCAACCATTTTATTGTTCCTTGACACTCTCAGATATCATCCCCATGCTTCTTCCTTTATGGATGGGTTGGATCCTCTGTCGGATGACCAAACTTCCCAACGTTTCCACTGCAAAGCACGACCAACTTGCAAGTTGAGTATTTTGAAAGTTTATCCTCCTCTAAACCATTCGAACTTGGCGTTCTCCTTATGCAAAATTATTGGTCTTTATTTCTTGTAGTACATTTGCAACTAGGCTCTGATACCATGCTATTTTTAGGATCATTGCAAATGTACTAACAATTGACATTGTATTGATTGTGTTCCAAATGCAAATGAAGGCTTATAAATAAGAGAGGAGGAGACATGTCTCATGAAGAGATATGTCTCTACGGTTAATCATCACTAGTTAACAATATAATATCAATATAAATAATCATATATGTAATATATTATTACATAATATATAATATATATTTTTATATTATTATATAATGATACATATAATATATTTATCTTAAAGATGATTTACCATCAACAAGGTATCTCATGTTAAAATCAATTAGATAGAAGCTACAACCTTAACAAGATCTACATTTAAGCAAGAAATTCCAAATTCTTGAGCTTTTAGGGGGGTTGGCTTCTCTAAATAGATTAGAGGGAACCAGAGAGGCAAGGTATTTGTGGTAGAGGATCCTAACCCATTTTAGGTTTGGGAACTTTAGCATTCTCCATGCTAGCTTGACTCCCAAAGCTCTCCCTTGTAATTTGATATTCTTAGACCCCATGTGTATATTAACCCATTTGAGGGATAATCTAATTGATTGGTCTCGATACATTTATACTTATAATTATCTGTTCAAGATTTAGGTAGTGCGGCATGGGAATTTTTTTTCCTCAGGCAAGAGTATGGGTTTGTATATAAATATAAAATTCTAAATAACATGTAATCAAAATTTTAAAACCAGTAGTAAGTAATATTCTAATGCCCCTTTTTGGAAATAATTAATAATAACAAATTAGTATATATAAAAAATAATATAATCAAAATTTATTCAAGTTTAATAAATGGTCAAAAAGCATGAAATGAAGAGTTGTGGCTCCCTCAAACACGAGATATAAAAGGGAGATCATTTCATTTGAGAAGGGCATCCACAATCATTGAGTGAAAGAAAAACATCAATCGATTTGGAAATAAATGATTACCATTCAATAATGAAGGGTGGTGCCTACAAGAAATTTGTAAAAGGGCAAATCATTCCTCCATGAAAGAAATTGAACAATCTATCAATCATTCAAGCATCAATATATCTAATCTGAAATTCATTCAACAATAAATCCACTCAGAAATTTATATTTCAAGTATGAGTTCCGTATTATTTGAGAAAATAAATTTAAGCAGCACTCATTTATTAAAGCATTGAATTATTATTCAAGGTTTGACTTGTCAACCCATCAACAAATATTAAATAGCAAAGAAATATCAGCAATTGTCTTCAAAACACATCAAGTTATTGATTTTGAATTCTAGGTAGTATTTGCAAATTGGAAGGATGAAATCCTTTCTAGGCTCATGATAATTGGAAGGATGAAAAGACTTGCACGCTCTTAGTGAGTTTGGATCCAAATCTTGGTTGAGGAGGATGAAAGCCTCCAAGGTGAGCTAAGAGTTGGAAGGATGACAATTTTTTCATGCTCTTTGGCAAGCTAAGTTTAATGTCTCCTTCCTTGATTGCCTTGTAATAGGCCCTAAATTCACAAAATCAAAATAAATTAAGGAACACAATATAGCTAGAGGTATAACAGTAACCTAGGAATAAGATGAGAAAACGTGTCTTGTAACCTACCGACCAACATAGATAATGATAGTCATAATACATGTAATAAATCCATTTAAAGGTTAAGAGAAAAATACATATAGCATATAATTATTATGGTCTCAACCATAATGACGGTTGATATTGGAAGGACATGACGAGGCGCTCTGATTATCCCCGACCCTAGACACAAGAGTGTAAACTCTGTCCCTCTTGGCCTCATGCTCTTTTCCTTGCTCATGGTGCTAGCAGAGATTGTACATTATTCCCCTTCATCATGTTATCCTTTGCTCCTCTTATAATAGAGGATCCCTTTATTAGTTACTACGGTAGCTTACCCATATAGGCTTGGAAGAAGATTGCAATAGGGTGCCCTCAACTCAACCTAAGCCCAAAAGTGAAATCTCTGTCCCCCTAGCCCTCATGCAGTCCTTAACAGATCTCATGAGGTTGTATGCACGGTGAGACCTCACTGATCCCTGTCCTTGCACTTTCTTTCCTTCCTAATATGGTTGATTATTAGAGGTGTATGATATTGCCAATCAAATGGATATAAATAAAAATTTACATTCCATATGTATATTATAAGTATATAGATATATCAGAGATAAAGTTTGCAAAATATACAGATTTTTTAGAGATAGAGTTTGCAAAGTATATAGACATTCACATCTATTGAAGTATGCACAATTTGATGATTATCCATGCTGCTTTTTTTTTTCTCTGCTCCCTTGTTCACTGCTATTGCTAAGTATACATATACTTCTTTTTGCTGCCGATGATTCCCTTGACGTGGAGCTGGTTCTTGTTAAAATAATAGATCAGATTGTAGATTGAGAAATTTTAACTTTTCAATGTAATACATGCGAAGTATCACTGATATAGCATCTTTTGATCTAATGTAATTCTTTCTTTCTTTGCAGGGATATCCAAGAACATATTATCCAGATCTGAAATTATATATATAAATCTGATTTTGATATTGTGTATCTTGTATTGGCACTCAATATGAATTGTATGTGATTTCCAAGAACACAATATCAATATATATATCATCCTCTAGAGGCAATGTCTCAATGTAGAGACATGTCTCTATGTTGAGACCTGTCCTTATCTTCATAGTGCTGTTTCTTAACAGTCACTAATGAAACGGCTAAGATGCAGGTAATGATATTGAGATGCAGTTTGGAATATGCATAAGAATATATACGATCAGTAAATTCATTCAGAATATTGGCGATCTGCAATATGGTCGATCAGAATTATTGAAATATATATGGTAGTTAAATATGATCGAACATATATATGTTCGAACAGTGAATCATGTTCAAACATATATATGTTTGATCATATATATAGATATATAATCAGTTTCCATCTCAAATCCAGTAGATCATATTTAGATGGATATTGAGAATCTCATCATTAACTTTAATATTGATTTTTGTTTGGACACACACGCACGCACGCGCGCACACACACACACACACACACTCTTCATAGTTACGAGACTCGGACTCATCGCTGACTTGAAAAGTCAAAATCTGACTTGGACTCGGACTTGGCTAGGACTCGGCAAGGACTCGGAAAATTGAAAAATCCACGAAATTCAAAGATTTTTTCATGCATCATTTAGTCAATTAAAATCAAATACACAATAATTGAAATAAATAAAAGTTACTTAACACTCACACACAATTTTGCATAGATCACGTAAGTATAACAATGAATTTCTGAAGGAAAAAAACTGAATAACATAATATAAAGTTAAACATAGTGTCACTGTCAAATGTCTACAATATATGAAATCCATGGAATCAAAAGTTGAAAACATATATCAAAATATCAGCTAGAGTGTAGAAGACTAAGGTTCATAGTAGCTTATGCCCTCCTACGAATATGCCTAAGACAAGTCATGGAAGACTCAGATATTGAGAAATATGTTTGCTACAGCTTATGTGCACATTGTAGACAACAATAGGGCTCTCAAGTATGTCTATCAATTTGCTTGGTGAAACACAACCTTTAACGGTAAAAGTCTTTTAATAACAATTATAGTTGGCTTAGAAATTTTTGCCAAGAAAATGATCAAGGACATAGCCAACAACACATATACACATAAGTATGAAAGTTTATGTACAACACTAGAGAGTTCTAACATTCATGAACACGCAAGTCTAAAAAAACAAAGAAAAACTCATATATATCATCATAGAATTCTAGCACAAATATATGTAAATCTGAAAATATTTGTACAACATAACTGAACTCTGCAATGCTGAAAGCGACTTCTTCATAATGAAACCCAGATAGTAACCAATATTGGTAGTGAACCCCACAACATCATTTTCAGAATTAATATACATTGGAAAAAACCACATTCTAGAAATCTCTATCTTTAAAAAAAAAAGTAGAAAAAAAAATTTAAAGAATTTTTTTTTTTTTGGGAGAGTCTTGGGCTTGGGATTCGGCGAGTCCTTGGACTTTGCCAGGACTCGGCCAAGTCCGAGTCTAGAGGCCATTTGCCTCGGAAAGGCTGCCTTCGCCTCGGACTCGCAGAGTCCCAGAACACTGATATATATATATATATATATATATATATATATATATTGTCAGTCCCATGAATATCAATTATAGTAATAATAGAATCTCATCATTAACTTTAATATTGATATTTATTTGGATCAACAGAATTATATATATATATATATATATATATATATATATATATATATATATATATATATATATATATATATCTATGACACAAATAAACACACACACACACATCTATATCATTATATATAGATATTAAAAAATAGAAGAAACAAGAGATAGTGACTTGTTTACAGATATTAAAAAGATCAAACCACCTAGGTTCTCGGGCTCCGAATCTAGAGAGGATGCAGAGGCTTGGTTAACTGAGATGAAACAATATTTTGAAATTAGGAGTTTCTCTCAGACTTCTAAGGCAGTATGAGGAATATACTCTCTCTTCGGTGAAGCGGCTACTTGGTGGGGAAACACCAAGATAAAACTCAACATTAAGACAACTGAAATCACATGGCACAAGTTCGTCTCCATCTTTAAAAACCGATGGCTGCCCCAGACCTTTTATTACCAGAAACTGTTAGACTTCTAGAACCTTAAGCAAGGGGATTTGACCGTGCACAAACACTGGGAAAGATTCCCTCGATTGCAAAAGTACGCTCCCCCGTATCATCAAGACAAGAACTTGAAGGTTAGAAAGTTTGTTATGGGCTTGAATAATAAAATTGGGGGAGTGGTGGATGTCCTCACACCACGAACTATGAAGGAAGCTCTTGATAGTTAATGACTTGTTTACAGATATTAAAAAGATCAAACCACCTAGGTTCTCGGGCTCCGAATCTAGAGAGGGTGCAGAGGCTTGGTTAATTGAGATGGAACAATATTTTGAAATCAAGAGTTAACACTTCTAAGGTAGTAAAGGGAATATACCATCTCTCTGGTGAAGCAGCTACTTGGTGGGGAAACACCAAGATAGAACTCAACATTAAGACAACTGAAATCATATGGGACAAGTTTGTCTCCATCTTTAAAAACCGATGGCTGCCCCAGACCTTTTTTTGACCAGAAACTATTAAACTTCTAGAACCTTAAGGGGATTTGACTGTGCACAAATACTATGAAAAGTTCCCTCGATTGCTGAAGTATGTTCCCCCGTATCAACAAGACAACAACCTGAAGGTTAGAAAGTTTGTTATGGGCTTGAACAATAGAATTGGGGGAGCAGTGGATGTCCTTGCACCACGAACTATGGAGGAAGCTCTCGAGAGAACCATCAGACATGAACATAAATTAAAAGGGATGATTCTATCTGAGAAAATAATAGGAAAACCGATTGGAACATAGATAGCTTAGATACAGGGTCACACAAAAAGCATTTTAAGAACTTCAAAACCAATAAACTGGAATCCAAAGGAAATAGTGGCAAGGAGTTCAAAAGTGACTCCAATTTTAGTGGGGGCAATAAAGGGAATTAAAAGAAAGGACCATCATCTGGTGGCAAAACACTAAGATAGAACTCAACATTAAGATAATTGAAGTTACATGGGACTAGTTCGTCTCCATTTTTAAGAAACAATGATTACCCCAAACCTTCTACGGTCAGAAACTGTTAGACTTTCAAAAACTTAAGCAAGGGGATATGATTGTACAAAAAAGTACTGGAAAAAGTTCACTCAACTGCTGAAGTATGTACCCCCGTACCAACAAGACAAGAACCTAAATGTTAGAAAGTTTATTATGCAATTGAAGAATAGGATTGGGGGAGTAGTGGATGTCCTCGCTCCATGAACTATGGAGAAAGCTCTAGAGAAAGCCATCAATTAGGAACACAAAATAAAAAGGGATGACTCTATCTGGGCTAATAAGAAGAAAACTAGTTGGAACACAAAAGGATTAGATTTAGGGCCACACAAAAAGCATTATAAGAACTTCAAGCCTAATAAACCAGAACCCAAGGGAAATGGGGGCATAAAATTGAAGAATAACACCAACTTTAATGGGGATAATAAAGAAAATTAAAAGAAAGGACCGCCGTCAGGATGTTTTACATGTGGTGGGGATCGCTATGCCAACAAGTGCCCTAGCAAGCCAAATACCATCCAGCCACCTCGACCCCCATTACCACCACAACAAGTCGTCTATCAACAAAGAATACATGCAACACTAGATGACTGACAAGCCGAACAACAATTGGGTCCAGTAGAGACTCCAGGTAAGATGTACAGAGACCCTATTTCTATATAAATTGATACAGGAGAAACTAAATGCTTTATCTCCCCAAAATTGTTAAGTAGGTTCCCTAAGAGATCTGGATTTATGGCAAAACCATGGACCATTGAATATGCAAATCAGACAAGGGTAGAGCAGTGCCTGTTTGAGGCTTGAGTTGACTTCCCAAACTTTTTTACAGAATTAAATTTGTATGTAGCACTTGTAGGGTCCTATGACATCATAATGGGTATAAACTGGCTTAGTGAGCATAAGGCAAAAGCAGATTGTCTTGCTAAGACAATAGAGTGTCTAGATGATCAGGGAAACCTCGTAAACATTCAAGGAATTGTTTATGAGATAAAACTTAGTCAGATCTCAACCATGCAGCTTAAAAGATGCAGAAGGAAGGGGTGTGAAATCTTCGCGTTAAAGATAGAAAACTTGGGGGAACTTGTAGAAACTACTTATCAAGATGACTACATCTTCGAAGATGGAGAAATTAGAGAAAAATTGAAGGAATTCTTTGGGGAAAAGTATCCATATCTTAAGAAGTTTTAGGATGTGTTTCCCGAAGAACTCCTTGGTTTACCTTCGTGAAGAGTATTTGATTTCACTATAGATTTGGTACGTGGGGCAGAACCTATATCAAGAGCACCTTACAGAATGACCACTACCGAATTAATGGTGCTACAAGTGTAGCTGCAAGACATTAGAGAAGAAACTTATTTGAGCCAATGTCTCACCTTGGGGAGCTCCAGTGTTATTTGTCAGGAAGAAGGATGAGACTATGAGGTTGTGGGATAGCCATAGACCTCGCCAAGATCAAGGTGATTAGAGATTGGTTGGTGCCTAAGAATGTGTCTTAGGTCAGGAGCTTCATGGGTTTAGTTGGATTTTGTTGGGTGGTTATTTTGCAACCGACAGTTTTGGGTAAAATCTAGTTGCAAAATAGGATGACCAGCCACAACGTGTGAGACAAAGTCTCTTTTACATTAAAGGGAAGACTCCCCTTTCTCACTGTTTCTCGGATCAACTCAAGGTAAGCAAGAAGTTGAGAGATTTTGTAAGGGGTGTTACCAATATTCTTTCCTTTTAACTTTTATGAAAGAATCCACTTACCCATGGAGGGAGTAATAGGCAAGATGAAATCTCTAACTACACTAATATCTAATAGCTGGAAATGGTGATACCGATAAACTCACACCAACTCAAAGGCTGATTAAAAATGTATTAGTTTGGCTCTAAGTCCTATTTGTGTAATTTATGAGAAAAATCACTACCATTGGGGCACAAAGACATCCAAAAGTAGATAATCTCTATTCTATAAGAAAAACTTCTACCATTGGGGCACAAAAACTTCCAAATGTAGGGAAATTCTAACTATTTTTCGTGTATTTGAGGTGGTAACACAAGCTATAGTCAAAGCTTCTAGTCTATGTATTACCACAACCACTCCTAGTCAAAGCTTCGGCTTCGATTGCTTCTTAACTCACTATGCTCCATTATTGAACACACAATAATAAAATGAATCAAAGAGAATAGGCACAAATTGCAATCAAAGCTTCTAATTTGCTCTATCACAATTGCTTCCAGTCAAAGCTTCAAATCCAATTGCTTCTTTTATTCACTTTTCTCCCGAATTCGTACTACACAATCAAAGTTATGCTTGCACAAATGTGGCAAATCTTTCTTGCATACAATAAAAGATGATTTTTACATTGAGGGGGCACTGCTTTATATAGACAAAGGAGTGGAGAAAAAGATGGAGGAAAAAGTGGGAGCAACTCAACCTTGACCCATTCTAATTAAAAAAGAAATTATTGGGTTACATGCAACTGCACATGTAAGTGATATTACATGTAATTACACATTTTAATGTAATACATCCTCTTCAATTACAAACTTGAAAGAAGAAGAAGAAAGACAAAGGAGAATTGAAACAATCCTAGGGATTGTTCTGAAGGGGCTTGTACTTGGCGATGCAATCGCAAATGATAACGGGATCAAGAGTTCTTGTATTTTGTGCCATTGAAATGGCCTTGATAACCATGGTGTTGCATTTTTTGATAGCCTCTGACTTTCTTTGACGAATTGTTCGTTGTCATTTGAAAACTTGATGTGATCAAGCTTTTCTGGCTTGAGTTATGGTGAATTCTCCTCTGTAGATTGACACATTTTGAAGTATTTGACAGTTTGAAAACCTTCTTGACGGTGTCCGTATGTAAACTCGGAATAACTTTCCATCAACACCTTTAATTTTTATTTTTTTATTCTTTTATTTTGAAGTGAAGTGCTTGGTGCATTCCCACATGAACTCAGGTTCTCAGACAACCATTGAGAAAATGAAATACAAATGAATTACCACTTTTTTGAAGCACACATTCTTTACTGGATGTCTTCATTATTTATAGAAACTCTGGCATATCTTGACTTGCTGTAACATGAAAGTTTCAATGGGGTTGAATCCATGAAAGCTTTGAGATTTGAGTTACAATGACAAATCCATGAGGAGTGGGTATTCGAAGTATGGATTAAATACTTATGAAACACATGTGATGGCGGTAAATGAACCCGAAAGCATATGTAGAGGATGGCAAACGGTAGGTGGAGAGAGAGAAAACATGAAGTGGGTGATGAATGTGCTTTGGGACATGAAAGTGAAATGCATGGGAAAGCTTGTAAATGAAAACTTCTTGACTTTTAAAAAGTGACTTGGGCTTTCAAGATGTCATTGCACGGAAAGTGGATTATATGTATATGCAACATGTAATGAGAAAAAGAAAGTGAGATGATGTGAATGTGGATGGAGGATGAGCTTACATGTAAGTGTGTGTAAAGGATGAGATGAAATGCTTTATGACATGGAATGATGGAATTACATGTATTTTGCTCAAGAATTGTAAGTGCATATGGAAGGAATGAATGCTATGTGCCTTGAGGTGAAGTGAGCTTTTATAGATGTCTGTCTTTGAGGAAAGGTGAAATCCAAGTATATGGGAATACATGCACATGACATTTTTTGACCTTTAAAAAATGACTTTTAGTCAAAAATGGGTTTTAGAGATGCAATTACATGTAAGAATTTTCATATAATCATGACATGCGATTGGGTGCAGAGAGTGAGATGTGTGAAAATGGAAATGGAATGAAATGATGCTCTTGCATGAAATGGAAATGAAACGTGCTCAAGTTCTTGGGAAAGAACTTGCAACTTCTTCAAAATGAAGAAAAACCGAAATGCAAACAAGCAAAACACACAAAAACGACCACAAAAGAAATATGTACCTTTGGCAAAAGAATTAAATATATCAACAAGCAAGCCACTTCAACATGCAAATTCGAATTTGGAGTTTTGGAAAAAATCAAAAACATGAAAATGAACCATTTCATTATTTTTAAAGCAAAAAATACACTTTTCATAGCATCAAAATCAACAAGTGTAAATTATCAAGCTAAAACATGCACAAAATCAGCAAGATAAACACAAATTAATTAGCAAGAAGGAAAATGTCCACTTACATGATGATTGTGTGCCAAAAATGAAGGAGAAAGAAACTCCAACTTTGAAAAATGCTCAAACAAACTTGGATTTCTTCAACCTTGTTAAGAGGAATTTGAAGTGAGCATCCAATGAGATGTTTTTCATGTATTTGCCCAAAAACATGACCAATAAAAACCAAAACACAAAACGTTTTTGGCAATATGCATGAAAGGAAACCCGTTTTTGTCAAAAACGTGGTTCTAAAAGGGCATTACATGGATCGATTTTCACTTTAGAATGCAAAAATGCGCGCTCCAATGTCATCTATAATGAGCAAAACTCCAAAACGACCCCTCCTTTGGCAAAAACTGAGTTTTAAAGACCCAAATCTGGCTGTTTTTGTCCAAAACGTGGCTCCAAATGAGGCCGAAACAAAATGTTTTTAGCATCAATGAGGTTATCAAATGCATGGGAATGCATGAGGATGCAAAAATGTCTCTTGAGGGAAAGATTTCAAGTCATTCCATGGAGAAAACTAGGAGAAATCACCAAAAAACGGGTTCTTGGAGGCCAATGTCATGAAATTCTTCAAAAACGGGTTTTGGAAGGGCAAATGCATGAAGTTGAATGCAAAATGGACCTTTCTTGAGTGATTACATGTTTTAAATATGTAACATAGACCCAAACACACCTTTTAGAGACCATTACATATTTTAAAAATATGTAATGGGCTCTCCCAAGGCAAAAATGCACCTTTTTGGTGCATATGCATATTTTAAAAAATGCTTTTCTTCCCAAAAACGGGTTTTAGAGATGTGTTTGCATGTCTTTGGTGTAAAACGCACCTTTTAGATGCAATTACATGTTTTAGTTACTTGCATATGCATATAACATATGTAACTCAACTTTTTGATGTCATTGCACATTTAAGTTGAGTTTATATGCATTTGCATAAAAAATGCACCTTTTTGGCGCTATTGCATAATTTTCTCATTTGCATATTGCAGACAACTTAAGTAATCAATTAAGCACATGTCAATTCAATTTTGATAAAATATTACTTAAGTGGGACATTAATTATATTTACATTATCATATTAACAATATAATGTGTAAATATCATTTAATAAGTAATATTTACTAGAGCATTTGATTTATCAAAAATTAAATTGAACTATATAGTTAATATAGTCATTTAAGTGAAAAATTAAAAAGCAAAACTCAACTTAAAAATATAACATAAAGTGCACTATAGTTACTTTAAGTGAAAACTTAAATGATAAAGTAACTTAAAAACATAACATAAAGTGAATTTAAGTTATATTTTTCAAAAAGTGAATATCAAATTAAAAATATAACATGATATTTTTAATTCCTGTAGTTGCATTAAAAAGTTCCATGTTTTGGGCACTAAAATGGTCATATCTTTTGAGTGACAACTCCTGTTAAGCCCTAAGATATACTAAATCAAAGGAAAAATTGAAAGCAATGATTTGAATAAAACCAAAAGACTAAAAACCAACAAATACACTAAAAAACGAAGAAAAAGACATTGAAGGCCTTAAAAATCAAGCATAGGCTCAACAAACAAAAAAATGAAAAATATTTGATGAAAGCCTTTAGTGAAATGATTCATTATATCAATTGGTGTCGTTTGATTGATCAATACAAACCAATTAAATAATGAAATAAGCTTAGAGAAATACGAAGCTAGTTTGGAAAAGTTTCATACTGTTACCTACATTTTGTCATGAGAAAATGCAAGACAACAGATTTTATAGAAAAATTGTCAGAAATTTCTCCAGAATATAGCATATCCCATCACCTCACTTCAAAGGAAGGGAAATAAGTTTATCTGGATTAGAAAATATCAAGTAGCCTTCAAATATCTGAAGGAAAAATTAACTACCGCCCCAATACTCAAAGTACCAGATGTTACCAAACAATTTTCACACATGCTGAATTTTACTAGGAAGTAACATCACAGAAAGTAATATTGCAAAAGGAAAAACGTACATTTTCTATGGAAACCTATTCCATCATTTTTGCAATCATATATGAAACCCTGAGCAAAAGAGATACAATGTTCATTGTATAGATCATCACGTACAATTTTCATTTTTTACAAAGTATGAAATGAATTAACATGCTGACTAGAGAAGATCTCACACAAGCCGTGAGTCTATTAGCTAGGTTTCTTTTATAAGGAAATACATAAACAGAAATACATATGCACAAAAGAAATAGTGATAGAGATAACCAGTCATTGCCTGTTGCTTTGATTGGTTATAAACTGGATATGTGTTCCCGAGATCCCCGTCGCACCCGTCCAGCTCCAAGCTCCATGATCTCCAGCATCTGCAAAACATAAAAGCGACTGATGTTAGATCCCGAGGGATCTAAGTGATGACTACCTATCTCTACGACTACATATTCTATCTGTCATGCATTCCGTCATGAAAGAAAACAAGCAGTGATATTGGCATTTAGTGCTGAAAGAAGTAAAAACCATTTGTGAGTGTCACGAGCCCGTGCTCGAACCTCATAAGATATGCAACAGAATAGAAAAGATGAACAGACTAACAAATCTGTATTATGAAGTTATTTATGAACATGTGCAACATGCAAATGGGAATCCGAGTTCCGGATTTTAATTCAACAAAAGAAATATGGAGGGAAACTATCAATCAAAACATGGCACTGATATGCGGTTTGATGATGTAAGTACAGCTCCAAGTTAGAAGGACAAAAGTGCAGTAAATAACAAGGGTATTGTAACTTGGTAAAGGTTTCCAGCAAATGAATCATTTCAAGAAATCCCAAACAACATATAAAGCTCCAGCAAAGTTTAGCAACAAGTAAAACATCAATCAGTTACAAGTTGGAGAACTTTTGGCACATAAATTGCTGCATGGAAGCTATAGCAAAACAATCAGTCAAGTAACATGGAAGCTTTCACAAACGAATTAAACATAAAATAGCAGCAAAGCAGATGTGTGCCCATGTGAATCAATGGTCTAAACTGGAGTCTCCTTTATTTGCAGATGGTGTTTGTGAGATCATTATGAAGAATGCTGCCCGTTTGAATAGTGACATCATTTATAATAGGATTGTTGTTGAGAGGCCTTAGCACACATTAATAAGAGTTTCTGTTGAATTCATAAGAGCTACAGTGGAACCCATCATTCAAACA
The DNA here is from genome assembly GCA_028749045.1 of Cupressus sempervirens. Taxonomy (NCBI): domain Eukaryota; kingdom Viridiplantae; phylum Streptophyta; class Pinopsida; order Cupressales; family Cupressaceae; genus Cupressus; species Cupressus sempervirens. The sequence goes on along the minus strand of CM053785.1, from coordinate 227,723,616 downwards.
TAACATGTATCTGCATATGAGGACATAAGTTCTTTCATCCTGGCCTTGAGTGTAACAATGCATGGCCATATTGCACTCAAAGGATTTATGCCGAGGGTCATAATGAAGATAGATTTGCTAAGTAATGAGAGGAGTCATTTTTTATTTGCATTACAAAAGATTAGACAAAAGATTACCAGCCAACATATTCAAAGATAAGAGTAAGCACTCAACTTACAAAGGCGGCTAGATAAGAAATAATTTCTACTACCTTAATCATGTCATTTGTGATGCAAGCTACAGCAGATTGAGAAAATAAAAAGAAATGGTTTTCATATCTCATGTTCTAAGGACAACAGGATACTCTCAAATGCAATCATGAAAATTTATATCAGTCAGACTGAAACTTCAAAAGGAAGAGTGGAATATTTAGCAACAGATGGCAATGCATTCAAAAGTCATAGATACAGCGTGAAAGAATAAATGATAGATATGATTTCCGAACAGCATGGCGGCATTAGAAGACAAACTCAAGAGAAAAATGAATCAGCATCATTGGTTCCAACGGAACCATGGAAACCATATCAGCAAATACATAGGGAAAACATGGCTGATATAGCAATTTTAAATGCTGGAAATGCTTGCTGATGCTGTTCAGAACTTGAAACAACTACTCAAAGACCAGAAAATATGCTATAGAGTCTAAATCAGAGAAAGGGGTTTAGATGGGGCAAGTTGCAGATACTTATGTGGATTTAAATACTTTGAAAGCAGATCAAACATTTTCTATCAGCTGTGAATGAGCTTTTTCAGCACACAGATTGTGCTATAACCATAATTGACAGTTCAAGGTATGTAGATTCGCCAATTTTCCAAATGAAATTGTTGTAACAAATACAAGCAGAGGAGATAGAGAAAATCTCATCACAAAGACAACTTCCAGCAAAACCCATGGCGGATTCAAACAAAGAAAACCCTGCAGACAGCATTAACATTGTACATTTGACCATGGGAATACATATAGATTCATAGAGCAGCCATGAAATCTAAGCAAAGTCCAGAACAAGTGCTTTTCATAGGTTTTGAGTTGTGTTTTCATTATTGATATATTCAATTGTGATTAGTTTCCTTTCGTATATTTTCAAATCCTAACCTTCTCTTAAATTATTGATATGAAATAGTAGTTATCCCAAGCTAAGGTTTTGTGATTATCTGTCAAAATTTTCATTGTGTCTCGAGTATAACGGGATTTTGTGTTATCAATTCTGGTGTATCACCTTATTTTATCTATTAGCTTTTCATGTTCAAGTTTGTCTTTTTATCCTTTTCCATGCAAGTTTTCATGTCTCCATTAGCATAAGTAAGGTATCAAATATATTAGATAGGAACCGGCTTAGAATCCAGAGGTTTAACCAGGTCATAGGTTACCCACAACTTCTGGTTGATCCAATGTTTCTCCAAAATCGCTGAGGGTTTTAGGACTTAAAACAAATTAGGGTCCAGATTTTGGAGATAACAATTACTGTTACTCAATTTTCATACATGTTCAAATGGAGTAAAGCATACATGTTTATCCCTTTCAAGTTATACTCAAAATTAAAAAAAAGAAGCATTCTTTATTCATATTGAAATAATATACAATGTTTTTGTATTATTCACTATGATGGTACAATTGATATTTACAAGTGTGAAATAAAGATGCTGAAAGTGAATTTCTCTTACACATGTGACTGTAAGAGTAGTCCCTATCTACTGATATATGCTCCTATTATACCAAAATGAATAACATAAAAGGAGTATAAAGAGAGGAAAGGTCATGGGCACCAGTCATTGCCTGTAATGATTGGTCGAGTTGCATCCATCTCCGTCTATCCATTCGCTGCCTTGAACCGTGTCCCTTCCATGCATCCAATCCCAAAAGATAGGTTAGATCCAATGGATCTAAGCAATGCTAGTACCTCACTTCATCTCACATTCACAATCCTAACATGCTACTCATCTTAGTAAAATAAAGACATACATTAGCAGAGAGAGGATAATTACGATAAATGCTTTAGTATTAACATGTTTGTTTTATGTACAACAGATCATAACAGATTGAATTAATATTGATGACTGATTCATAACAGAAAAGCAAAAGCATTAAAGGGACAAGTCATTTTGATTTGAAACTTTTTGTTTTAATATCAGAAAAAGTCAAACATTAAAGGGACAAGTCGAATAGGCTTGAAACCTTTTGTTTCAAATAGAGAAAACAAAGCTGAAAAAAGAAGCAACAGCAAAAGAGAATGTAACATTGCTTAAAGACACTTGCAGATTTAAAAGTCAACAAACTGATTGTATAACTGAAAAGATGGAAGTTTGGTGTGGCATTAGTAGCAGAGAATTAGTGAGTTCAACAGAATGCATCAATCAAAATAAATGCTATTGGCAGGGAGATAAGTGAATATTAATGAAAGAGCTGGTGTACTTCAGATAAGAATACAAAAAGGGTTGTTTTCAGCAAAATATCAGAAGAAAGAAAGATACAAATGCATTCTTAAGACCTATTTTCAATATAAGTTCATGTTATTGTTATCATTGAAAAGAATGCATATCTGATATATAAAATTTTTCTGGCTATTGAAAATAATTTCCAGACTGAAAAAGAGAGAGCACCAGTAAGAAAGATTACTTTGCTGTTCAGTGACCAATAAATTGTGCGTTCTTACAACATACTAATGATACAGATCAGACTGAAAAAGTCACAGCCAAATCAAAACAACTCTCAGAAGTTCACACCATGAACATTAATACAAGAACAACTGTAGGAAAAATTCAATATCATGGTAGAAATATAGAGAATGAAGCTATGTTTATTAAAAAAGAAAGGATTTGAAGGTAGATATTTTCAAAAGTTATTGTCAGAGTGGTCTTCAGGTAGTAAAAGATGTTAATGTCTCTAGTTATAATGCAATAAGATTGCTTCAAGTAAAACATGCCAAGGAAGAATGGATTATGGAAATACAAATATGGAGCAATATTTTGTTTCAACTATGAGTTCAAAGATAAAAACATCAGATGCTAATGGATGCAAATCATCACATAGATACAAAACATTTCAAAGATGGAGAAATTCATGTCTTTCAATGCCAAGCTGTAGCGAGTTTGAATGAACAACAACCCAGATTTGAACAAGTTGGCTTTAAGAAGACATAGCCATAGAGAAAACAACAGTAAACTTTTGGAACACGAATATAACACCAGAAATATGCAATACCCATGTCCAATTCATAGAGAACTTGATAATGATATCTTAAAATGCAGAGAAAAGAGAAGTAAAAGACTGCATACCAACTTGAGTATAGCAAAGAAATGAAGCAATCACGGCTACAATCATCTTCAGAACTTGTTACTGGTAATACACCTAAGCAAAACTGCAATAACAAAATCCGCAAGCAGCAAGCCGTAGCCAGCAAACATACCCTCATAGCATGGAGCATATCCAACAAATACTGATGATAATAAAACACCAATGGCTCACGCACAACAAAGGAGCCACGAAATCATCAGACTCAGCAAGCCGCAGCTAATGGTGGCTGAATATCAACCATTTCCCAGCAGAGAAGAAGCCATGGCATGGAGATGAAGTTGTCACGACAAACAACATAGGGCAGACTTCATGTGTAGCAAGATGTAACAATAGAAATATGCAAGGTGTTGTCATTATAGTTTCTTGCATCAAGCAATGTCCACTAAGCTGCAAATACACTTGGCGACTCTAGAAATTGGTCAATCATGAATGACCTTAAGTTTTTCTTCTTATCGCTATAGCTGCAGCGATGAAGGTTGTTACTTTGACGTGTCCTACAGTGACGGCAAGGAGGCTATTCACAATGCGAAATAAATATTGCCATAGGTCATAGTGATCAGACTTATTGCTAAGTGCAGGAGACGAAACTCGGTTACAGTGATGAGCGAGGAGAAATGTCCATCGCCACAACCTTTAGTGATCATCGCCAAGCGTAGGAGACAAAACTCAGTTACAGTGACGAGCGATGAGAAATGTCCATTGCCTCAACCATAGTGATCATCGGCAAGTCAAATGAGCAAAACTTAGTTATATCGATGGACGATGAAGTTATTGCCATAGGTCATAGCGATGTGGAGATCGAGCTCACGCTACACAAAAGAGAGGGTATTGCTATATCCTATAGTGATGATCATATCGGTGGCCGGATTGAGTAGTAGGACGTTATGGCGATGAGCGTTGAAAATGAGACATCGCTATGTGTTATAGTGATAAACCAGCAAGACACTATTTTCATTACGGAAATTTTCGAGCAAGAACAATGAAGACCCTCCACAAACCCTTGAGATTTGCTGCCACATTGTACAAGATCGGTGTTCAGCATTTGAGCATAGAGATGAATTGATATAAATTATAAAAGGGTGGCAGAGCTCAACGAATGACATTCTGAGGTGTCAAAGAGTTGTAGTAACTGATAGATACAGCCAAGAACATTGCCAGAGTTTATTTCGATAGCTCATTAGATACACAAAGGTCCATATTAATAGACACAGAGCTCAACCCAATCATTGCTGCTGCCTTTTGTAACCGATAAATGACTTCTTGCTATGGGTCGTTCTAAAAAAGAAGATGAATCAATTTGGTTGTTTTCTGTAACGCTCCATCTCTAATTTCTATATGTATTCTTTTGAAAATCAATAGAAAGATCGCCAATTTATCTTGGTATTCTTCCCCCATAGTAGAGACTATTGAGTGATACTCAAAGGGTTGTAGGGAGGGATTTGATGATGTTTGGTTACTGTTTTTCCTATCATTGTCTCTTGTTTGTCGAGCTAACATGCATGTAGGTTAGTCTTTTTGGAATTGTAAGACAAGTGCTTGTGAAGCTACTAGTATTTGGGCTACTAGAGTGTTAGTGTAGTGTTAGTAGTATGGGTAGCCACAATGCTATCTTTCATAGGTATTTTTGCTCTTTTCTAGAGCTGCATAAGATTTTGCATCTGTAATGTGAAGTTAGGATTAAAGTGTGCTAGGAGTTTGCTAGGGTAACCTTGACTGGTTAGAGAGCCACTTAGGGCCATGGATGTTCTTCTTCCATTACATCCCCTTGCATCCCAGAGTCTTAGATGCATTTAGGAGTAGGAGTAAAGTTAGTGTTAGACCTAAAACCTTGCCTAGGTTGCTTATGTCTATGAGCATATAAGCATCCTGGTTAACCTCTTCTGCTCTCAGGTTAAGAGCATAGCCCTAGTTACCCTTTTGATCACATAAAGACATAATTCCAAGTATATCTTATACATAGGGGAACTGTACCCTTCAATTCCGGGATTAGTGACATAGGAGTGCACTAATCCAATCTTTTAGAGATAGCTTGTTTCTCATCACCTTGGGCATAAGGAGTCAATGTAAAATCAAATCAAGGTGAGGGGCAAATCGTTTACTAACACAAGGATCCAGTCATAAGCAGCAAGGAGAAAGTCCAAAGCATGGAAGTCCTCACCAATGGCTCACAGCAAGTAGAGCAAGAAGATAACATTGCTGAAATCAACTAGCACCCACGGCTATGAAATATCTAGCGAAGAACTCCAAAAACCCAGATCATAACCAGCACTAACGTTAACCAGCTCAATAGAAAATGAGTCATGGGAGCACGCAAGGCCATGAAATCGCAAAGAGAAAACCATAATTTCATGCATTTCGGCTAGGGTTTCTTCAAACCCTACTTTTCCTCTTTTCATGAATTGACAAAGTGCAAATGATAGAAATATCCAACCTTTTCTTTGTTATGGATGCCAAGTTATGTTGAATTTGAGAAGATTTTGGATCTTATGCTGGAAAGTTTTCTTTTTAATATTTATTATCAAATGATATGTGATTCGGTTTATAGTTGCATATTATTTATTTAATAAATATATATACTAAAAAGTATATGGGTTGTTTATTATTTGTTGCATGATATATATTGTGATTATTATTATAAGTTGATGTTTTATAAATCAAATTGTAATAATAAATTTTAAAATGCACAAATAAAAATAAGAGGGAGTCCTTGTTGACTAGGCTATTTTTAGACTAAGAGAGTTGCATTCATAAAATGCCTAAATTCGAGGGTAAGGAGTCAAGTTGCTATTTTTAGACTCACAGATCAGACTCATGATTTTGGAGTCAATTATTGATTAGTTTTTGCATTTATAGAGTTTTCTTGGACTTGTCTACATGCGTGTTTGGTCAAGGCACAATTTGGAGTGCATGTGACATGTTTTTGAAGTTGTTAGGCTATTTTTATAAATTGTTTTCTCTAGATTTCGACCCTCACTTCCTGATTTTGTGGGAAGGTGGTGTTGTTTCATTATTGTTATATACTCTTCTTGTTTATAGAGAAAGGGTTAAGATTTTGAGAGGAGAGAGGTGTGCATTATTATGGAAGTAATTGGTAAAATAGTTGCTTGTTATTAACAGAGACCAAGAGGTCAATTTATACAAAAGAATAAAGCGATGTTTCCTTAGGAAACTATCAAAAAGAATAGAAATATTCTATTCTAACAGATAAAGCTAAAAAAGTGAAAGCTAACTAAAGCTAACTAGAATATACTGCAGATCAATAGTCCCATCTTCAACCAGCTGTCGTATGTAATGACAATGAACATCCACATGCTTGGTTCGTTCATGGAAGATTGGATTCCGTGCTAACTTGATAACACCTTCGTTATCAACAAACAAAGTAGTTGGTCCTGCTAGTGACATCTGCATATCCCCAAGCATCCGACGAAGCCAAACAGCTTCACATCCTGCCTTAATAGTTCCTCTGTATTCAGCCTCTGTAGAAGAGAGAGAAACTGCTTGCTGCTTCTTGCTGGTCCATTTGACTGCACTGGATCCCAAACTGAACACATATCCAGATGTTGACTTTTTATCATCAACAGAGCCTGCCCAATCTGAATCTGTGAACCCACTGAGTTTAGGATTAGAATTTCGAGAGTACAAAAGTCCATAATCTGAAGCGCCCTTCACATAACGAAGCACATACTTTGCTGCCATCCAATGATCAGCCTTAGGAGCTGTCATAAAGTGTGAAATATAGTTGACTGCGAAGCTAATATTAGGCCTAGTAGCAGAGAGGTAGATGAGGCTACCTATTAGTTGCTTGTATGTAGTATCATCAATGGAAGGAGAATCAGACTTTGCCGATAACTTGAGACCTTTCTCCATAGGTGTAGATGTAGGTTTGCAATCCTGCATTCGGAATTTGTCTAACAGGGCCCTGGCATATTTGGACTGAGAGATGAATATACCAGAAGATTGTTGCCAAACTTCAACACCTACGCAATAATGCATGAGCCCAAGGTCAGTCATATCAAAAGACTGGCATAAGTTTTGTTTGATTCCTTGAATCAAAGATGCCGAACTGTCAGTGATGATCAAATCATCCACATGGATAACTAGAAGCATGATGTCACTGTCAGTAGTCTTGATGTACAAATTTGAGTCTGAAGAACTCCTCTTGAAGCCTTGATCACTGAGGTGCTTATCAATCTTGATGTACCATGCCCGAGGGGCCTACTTCAAACCATAGAGAGCTTTTACTAATTTGAGAACCTAATGGTCTTTCCCAGCAATCTTGAAACCAGGAGGCTGCGTCATGCAGACCTCTTCATGGAGATCACCATTCAGGAAAGCATTTTTTACGTCCATTTGATGGACCTTCTAGCCAAATTGTGCTGCCATGGCTAGGACTAATCTGATGGTGCTCATCTTTGGAGTAGGAGCAAAGGTCTCCTCATAATCAATGCCTTGATGCTGAGAAAAGCCCTTTGCCACTAAACGAGCTTTGTACTTATCCAAAGTACCATCTGATTTGTATTTGATTTTGTAGACCCATTTGTAGCCAATGGGTTTCTTCCTTGGTGGAAGATCAGAAAGGACCCAAGTGTTGTTCTTTAGCAGGCTCTGGTGTTCAGATGTCATGGTCTATTCCCACTCTGGAATTCCTTTAGCCTCAGAATATGTTTGAGGTTCAAACACACTATGAATGTTGGCCATAAGAGCAAAGTTAACAGAATCTGTAGTATTGCTCTTTTTTCGAGCAGTTCTCCCATCTACGAGCTCATCATCATGAAGATCAGCAAGTGTCTTAGCCCACCACTTAGGCCAGATAGGAGAAGGACCAACAATAGTACTAGGAGATGCTTGATCAGCAGGATCCGCATCAAAAGAAGCTGGATCAAACTTAGGTGAAGCATCTTCAAAACGAGGTGATCCTGTAGGAGAAGCCGGAGGAGTCTGTACAGGTACCACTGGAATAACTGGAGCTGCAAGAGCTATTGGAGCCCTCTCATTAGGTGGACCTAATGGAAGCCGAACTTCCAAATCATGAGCCTGCATAGGTTGGTCTGCTGGATCTGGAACAGGAGAAATAGGCATGAATGGTCCTCACTGCTCATCAAAGACTACATCACGGCTATATATAAGATGAGATGTCTCAATATCAATCAGGCAGTAGGCTTTGTGAAGATTGCTATATCCAGCAAGCATCAGTTTCTAACTCTTGGCATCCAACTTGGTGCGTGAAGCATCAGGGATCCAAACAAAAGCAAGAGAGCCAAAAACCTTTAGGTGACTAATTCTGGGCTTGCGACCTGACTAGGCCTCTTTTGGAGTTTTACCTTTGACCGCCACTGTGGGTGATCGGTTCAACAAATAAATTGCGTTGTTAATTGCTTCTGCCCAAAACTGCTTCGGAACATGTCTGTGTTCGAGCATGGAACGAGCCATCTCGGTGATTGTCTTGTTCCAACGTTCAACTACACTGTTCTGTTGTGGCATGTGGGGTGTGATGAACTGGCGTTGGATGCCATGTGTATCCAAGAAGCTAGAGAAAACATTAGAACAAAATTCCCCCCCATTGTCTGATCTAAGAGTAATAATAGATTTCCCAGACTCTTTTTCAACTAAGGGTTTAAACTTCTGAAATACAGTAAATGCATCGGATTTCTTTTTAAGGAAATACATCCACATTTTTCTATTGAAATCATCTACAAACAACAGAAAATACCTGTACCCAAGAACAAGAGTGGCCATAGGGCCGCAGATATCAGCATGAACAAGCTGAAGGACCTGAGAAGCTCGCCAAGAATTGTCACTGGGGAAAGGTGTACGATGTTGCTTCCCAGCTTGACATGTATCACAAACTCCAAGGTGTTGAGTTTGAATCTTTGGCAAACCAAGAACAAGCTCATCCCGAGCAAGTTGTGAGAGATAATGCACATTTAAGTGCCATATCGCTGATGCCAAAGTGTGCTGATGGAAGATTGCGGAGCAGCCATAGCCAAGTCTTGAGAATCACCAGAATCAATAAGTTTGAAAAGACCATGATCCTCAAGACCAATTGCAATAGTAGACTTAGTCGCCTGATCAGTGATGGTGCACTGATTTGAACTGAAGGTGACTGCCAAGTGTGGAGAATGTTGTAGCAACTGACTGACTGAGAGTAGATTTAGTTCCATCCTTGGAACGTAGTACACATCAAGGAATATGAGATTCCTCCCAACAGACTGAATCTGAATGTTGCGTTTACCGACAACCGTGTACTCTTCTCCACCACCAAAAATAACAAAATCTGAATAAGGCTGGTAGTCAGTAAACCAGTCTCTGCGGTGAGTGAAATGTCGAGAGCCACCTGAATCAATGTACCAGGCAGACAACTTCACATGATCTGTAGGTCTCTTAGCCATAAAGGCGTAAAAGACAAATTTTGCCTGCTCAGTGTGCTCTGCACTATTCGCTTTGGGTTGCGAACCGGATTGCTTAGACTGGGTAGCTAAGTGTTTCCGACATTCAACCTTCGTGTGACCAAACTTGTGACAGTAGTTGCATTGAATGTTCTTTTGGTACCATCGGATGCTCGAGCAAAAGACTTTTGCTGAGATGGTTGCTGAAACTTGCCCTTATCCTTCTGAAAGGATTTCGCAGCAAAGGCTTGCTCAGTGGAGGTGGAATTGGAGCTGCTACTGAACTGTTGTTTTCACCGAACTTGCTGAAGTAGCAGGGTGCAAAACTCAATGAACTTTAGATGAATACTAGTAGATGTGATGTTGAGAGTCTCGATAAAATGCTCATAGGATTTTGGTAAAATCCGAAGAGTGATTACCACAGTATCCTCTTCCTCCATCTTGCGATTGATGGCAAGTAGCTGATCACAAATTTCCTGAATCCGATTCAGGTGTGCCTGGAGTGTGGTCCGCTCATCCATGACAATAGAAAATAGAGTGTTTTACAGAAAGAAGGCTTTGCTCTTGTCAGAAGTCTCATGAAGACCTTTGAGGTGTGTCCAGATTTTGGCAACTGTCTTGCCAGATGGAATCTGAGAAAGTTGATCATTAGCCAGGGATAACTTGAGAAGCATTACTGCCTCTCGGTTATTCAGATCCCATGTATCTTGATCAGGACCCGGAGAAGTCGGACGCTTCGTAACACCCAGAACAAGTTGATCGGTGTTCCGATATTCAAAGATTGCGATGATGCGTTGCTTCCAAGTTCCATAATTGCGACTACTGAATTTGGAGTTATGCTCAAGCAGAATATTTGTCAGAGATGCCATGGTACGTCTTTCAATGAAAATCTGTGAAAATCTGTGAAGGTACGTTGTTCGAGGCAAAAATATGGAAGACCTAAAAGAATCAAAGAGTGACCTAGAAGAGAGCTCGAAAAACCCAGAAGAACTATGCTGTCATTTTCTGAATCCGCTAGCTCAAAAATGAGGCACGAAAAACAAGGCACCTAGACAAAACGAACGACAACCCAATTGAGCTCTCGAAAAACCCATCAAGAATCTATAAACAAAAAGAATTTTATGACCCCAAAAATTAGGGTTTCGAGCCAAAAAAATAGTCGGTGGATTTGAAGGTCAAAGCAACAGACAATGGTGTTTGCAGGTTCGAAAAAGACGATTTTGATCAGAACAGGGGCGTTTTTGCTTGAGACAGCATAGGCAAAGAGATTTTAGCATAAAAAATTGTGATTTCACCCTCAAAAACGCTGTTCCTTGACTGCAGAAAAATAGATGCCAAAACTAAAACCCTAGCTTGCGATTTTCAGATATGATGAGGATCCAAGTTGCAGAAAAACAACCTCCAGATCTGTGATTTTCAGCAGCTGAAAAATGACAGTGAACACACGAATTCTTCAAAAAATGGAAAACCCTAGAGGTGTTTTTGAGAAATCGCAGAAAAAATTCTGAAAATTTTGAAGCAAATAATTTCAAAAAAGAATTTATAGAATTTTTGAAAAAACTTCAAGTATTAGCTCTGATACCATATTACGAAAGTAATTGGTAAAATACTTGCTTGCTATTAATAGAGACCAAGAGGTCAATTTATACAAAAGAATAAAGCGATATTTCCTTAGGAAACTATCAAAAAGGATAGAAATATTCTATTCTAACAGATAAAGCTAAAAAAGTGAAAGCTAACTAAAGCTAACTAGATATTTACAATAGATAACCATTAACTAATAATAGACGACTTATCTATTATTGTAATATGCATGTGATATTTGTCCTTGGCATCTTTTTCTCGAGTTTTGTGAGCTATTATGCAAAGATATTGTTATTTGGGCCTTTGATCATAATACGGTTTTCATTGGATTTAGCTTTTGGAATAAAGGATTTGGTTGCATGCAATGTGGTGATTGATGTTATCTAGTTGTGTTTATTGATGAACCTTTTGGGTAATGTGTCGTTTTGCATATTCCATGTTTGTTATTTGTTATTCATAGGTTTTGAGTTGTGTTTCCTTGGTGATATATTCGATTGTGATTGATTTCCTTTCGTATGTTCATATTTTAACCTTCTCTTAAAATATTTATGTGGATCCGATTGACAATGCTTCCAAGCTGTGTTTTCGTGATTATCCATTGAAATCTTTCATTGTGTTATAACAGCAATTCACATTATCAATTCTGGTGTATCACCTTAGTTTTTATCCATTAGGTTTTCCATTTTCAAGTTTACCTCTTTACTCTTTTCTATACAAATTTCACGTCTTCATTAGCATAGGCGAGATATCAGATATATTAGATAGGAACCGTCCTAGAATTTGGAGGTTCAATCAGGTCATAGGTTACCCACAACCTCTGGTTGATCCAATGTTTCTCCAAAATTGCTGAGGGTTTCAGGACTTAGAGCAATTAGGGTGCAGATTTTGGAGATAACAATTACATCTTTTGTCAGTGAACCCTTTGGGCCTTGGCTAGATTGCTCCCCTTTTTTAATTAACTATTGTCATTATAAGTTGTTATTAATTAGTTTTATCAATGTTGTAACCAATGGTTGGTGTATAATGAAATTGCCCCTTAACAGAGGATTATCTTTCTTTAATGAGATCACTACTATTTTTCTGGGCATTGCTGCTTAAGTTCTTGTTACCAATTTAACATACCTCCTAAATTGCTATATGCTGAACTAAGTGTGTTTTAGTTGCTAAGAATACATATTACAAAATGAAAAAAATGCAAAAAGTAAAGTACAAGAATCAGTAAACAAGAAAATTGATCACTTTTATTCAGAATACAAGTACCAAAACAATATATTTTTATTGAAATATCCAAAAACTGTTTTGATGAGGTACAAAGTGTTCAAGTTTTACACAGTACTTAAATACAATGCATTCAGATATCACAAGCATTCTCAGCTCCTAACATAATATTTGAATTAAACACATTGTATAAACAGAAATGTATTGAAAAGAGATAAGAGGAAAGGCATCCATTGCTTGAACAGGAGATTTGTTGTGCTGAATGTTGAAGGGTTGAGCTTGCATCTTCGTCTGGGAATAAATCTGCAAAAAATGAAAGAAGAGATGGTTCAGTCCATGAGAATTGAGCAATGGAAGTCTTTCCAATCATCTATACTCTACTGTTCCTACAACATGGTTATTCAAATAACTATATTAAAAGACCAGAAGGCAAGAGAGAAATTTGAAAAATAAAACATGTTTATGCTAATGAGTTTGTTCCATATGCAGATACAAATATGGAGTTTGAGGTTGTTGAAGGATCTTGCATAAATTACACGCTTGAAGCCTTTTGACTGAATCATGTAGGGGCCAAGACCGAAGGATTGAGTAGGCTATCGAAGGGACATGAATAACTTACAAGTGTGAAACCTTTTGGCTAAATCATTTAGTGGCAAAGACTAAAGACATGGGGAGATTGTCGAGGGGCATACGTGAATTACAATTATGAGACCTTCTAGTTGAACCATAGCAGAAGATTGAAGACGGGGAGATTGTTAAAGGGACGTACATGTGTTACAGGTATGAAACCTTTCAGTCAAATCATGGAGGACATATAGAATTTTGAGTCTACAAGCTGAAGGAATTTCAAGGCAGCAAGGTATACAACATATATTTTTCATAAAGAAGTTCCAATCAACAAATAAGCAGTAAACATTCCTCTACAGCAAAATAACTTTCATCACAACTCATGCCATCAACAGCATAACATAAGGTCATAGCAAAAGAATCTAGAAAATAAAAGATGCAATCAACTACAGATCACTCATAATGAAAGCACATGTTAAGAGAGCTATATAGTGTTCTTGAACATAATGTCAGATCAACAAGAGCAATTAATTTTAAACATGAAGGACTTCTGAAATAAAAATAATAGTGCACCTGTTATAACATTAAACTACCAGTTCAGATTTTCAGCATACATGCTATGCAAAGTCAGTGCATTATGTCATCAAGAAAAAGGTGCAAGTATATAATTTGCTATAGAAGGAAGCAAATAAGCACAATGAAAAAATGTTTTTTTTACCATCAACATTGTAGCAGCTCATGAGTTATACGGTTCAGACAATAGAAAAGAAATCAAACACAATCAAATATATAATATGCAACCAGCATATGGATGGCATAGAATCAAGCTACCATGTCTACAATATAAGTACACATCAAGAAGTTACAAGAAACAAGGCCATGGTTAATCACAACTAAATGATAGGAATCTATAGAAAATTTTAAGATGAGAGCACAAATTGACCATGAATCTTGTCAAATGAGTCTGGGAAAAGTGATCATCATATTGGAAAAGTATGCAAATCTATAAATCATGACGAGCCAATGGGAGATTCTTAACAGATCAATTCAGCCCAAGAAAATTGTCATGCCGCATAAAGAACTTAAGATGATTGTTTAGAGGGATCTTGGAATTTGAAGTTTTTATTGATTAGAAAACAAACAATTCAATAACACCTTTAGACATTGGCATTGTGTGTGGAAAAATAGAAGATTCAGATGATCAGCATGATAACTTGTTACTGGAACAAGGTATTCGAAACACTAAAGAAATATATAATGAAAGTAGCACAGTTCAATTGGTAGGCCATTAAGGGAGCAAATGTAAAACAAGAGGAAATGAAAGGAATGTTTGCAACAGCTGAAAGTGCCATGAAGGCTTGGACCATGCTAACCAGTGCACTTGGGCACACAAGTTTTATCAAATTAGAATTTGAGAAAATATGTTTCCATTAACAATCGAAGAATTGATACATAGGTAGCCGTCATTATGAGGGATACTTCACAGAAAAGGGCTTGTCATTGCTTTCAAGTAGCCATGAACAGCAAAATGTAAACCCATTTCTATAGGAGCGGATTTGGATGAAAGAAAGTAGACAATATACAGTTCACAGTGATTTTTTCTGAACTTTCACCACAAATATTTGCAATATCAACATGATTAACACAAAAATCATGTCCAAATTCATGGCAAGATAACTTCGAAAGCAAAGGAATGAAAGCCATGTATAGAAGAAAGGAGAGATCATATTAAAATGGACCAGATTATTTAGCCAAGAAACAACAAGAATTTCCAAAAAATCTTCCAAGTTATTTATAACTTACAGCTCCAATGATGACCATTACCAAGAAAATCCGCAGCTAGAGAGGCAAATGAAACCCGCAGCCAAAGGAGAAGACTTCAAAGTATGGCGTCCAATGCAAAAAACGAAACAGTACCAACAAGAATATATGGCGTCCAAGTCTAGAGCCATGAAATAGCAGGAGAAACTCTCCAAGAAAGTTGCCGTCCAACCAAAAATGGCTACCAAACAACTCGTGAGCTCTAAAAGAAATTTGTTGCCAAAGATGAAAATGGCGTCCAAACGTGCATAACCAACATATAAAACCCGCAGTCAAAGATCATCAATGGTGTGCAACAACAGATAGCTCACGACCATGGAAGAAGCAGTTCAAAATCATGGCGGCTAGGGTTCTGAAACCCTTCTCTTCTTCCTTGCGTGAATGCCCAAAACAATCAAAATGAAACAAAAAAACTAAGCAAATAACCTTATGCCTCCCTTTTTGGTTGCCCTTTGCCATATTTAATAAAATTTTTGGGTCCATGCAATGAGAGTTTAGAGTTGAGCATTATTTATTGGAAACTCTATTTTTATCAAATAGGAGTTGGACACTTTTATCATTTGAGAAGTCCATTCTTTATTTGAAGTCTTATATGCATTAAACATTATAAAAATATTATAAAATGCATATAAAACTTAAATTAATAAATATATTTTATAAATATTATATATGTTAAATGAGTTAAATATTATTAATCATTTAATATATACAATACTTGTAAAAAATATTTAAATATTCCCTTTTATTATACTTATTAATACTAACATGTTTAAAATTAATAAAATATAATGATAAAACACATTAATATTAATAAATATAATAAAAAGAAAATATCATTGTAAAATTAATATATCAAGTGGTTGTAATTATAAAACCATTGATGTTGTTAATTAAATAAAGGGAATTTGGAGGAGTTTCAAAATATTTTAATGCCTAAATGCAAGGAGGGAAGCTGAGTGTCTATTTTGGAACTGCAAAAAGGACATCCAATTAACACTTTCATAAGGAGGTATTTTTGGAGGCTAAGGACAAGTTGGTTTTCTCATGCATTGATGGGGTAGTTTAATGCCATTTTTAGTGATTTATGGAGTAGTTAAGGGAAGTTATGCATGCAGTTCGTGATGAGAGCCTGTTTTATGCATACTTTGCATAATTATGAGGAGTTCTACATGCTATATTTTTGAGTTATTTGATGAATCCGAGTTTGGGATTTGTGCATGATTTTGAGGAGTTAGAGGCAGTTTTCGAGTTATCTATCAGTTGGGCAGGTGGTTGATGGCAGTTCTCAGAGGCTTCTTCATAGTTTTTATCATTTTTGACTGATTTTTTCTAGGCATGATCTTGGAATCCGAAATAGGGTTATGATTTCTATATATTGTACATTCACCTCATTATGAGAGATCATCTTTTGAATTCAGATTTTTTGCACATTGTAGATTTTGAGTTGATTGTAAGAGCAAATTTGTAGCAGAGATTTTTTAGCATTGGTTATAGAGATTCAACGGTTCCTTCTCATTGATTTTCGTGCAGTATTGTGAATTTTTTTATGTTAATGTTGTGTTCGTCTTCATTTAAGTTACATTCCTTATTGCAGATTTGAATCTTTATACTTGTGATTACAAGTCTTTGTTTGTGAGCATTGTTCTTTTTTCAGAAAATTGGTGAAACCTAGGTCTCCCTTTCAAAGCAGAAGATCTCGGTCGTTGCATAGAAACACTTTTGTGGTTGCATGTTTGTCTGAGTATTGTGAATCAATCGTGTCTTTCATAATTCGTGTTGATTTGATTAAAGTTACATTCAAAACCATTGGTGTATCATCTCATTTAGGTTAGTATTCATTATTCACTTCTCAACCCCTATCTCTTGTATAATTTAGGATTAGGTGATCACTATTTAGGAACTGGCCTAGCTTCCGGAGATTCATCTCTCGTTTTAGGACAACCCACCACTTGAGAGAGTTTTCATGTTTCAATAGGATGGCTAGATTCTACATCTTGCTATAGACGCAATCCTGATTGACAACAGTTTTCTGGCATGCCCGGTGGGACCACGAACTGCTCCACAGTTCTCTGAATTACAAGATCTTACTACTATTTTGGTGTGAACAACAATATTTCAGCCTTTTTGAAGGTATTTTATTAACACCTGGTGACTCTGTTTTGAAGGTTTATAGCAGATACAGTTGCAGTTTTGGTGATTTTTAATGAGAAGAACTCCCAGAAGGTCAATAAGAGGAAGAAGAACACCACTTGTTACAAGAGGAAGGTCTGTTTCACCATTTGGATTAGATTTTTCAGCGTTTGAATATTCTACAATTGAAGATCAGCCAACAAATTCTAAACAATCTGAGATAGTAATTGAAGATATTGGTTTTCTTGAAGATTTAAGTGTTCGTGATCATTTTGAATTTGAAGTGCCCATTTTTGAAGAATTACCAAAAGATCAATTTGTTTTTTCAGCATCTACAAGTGGTACCACAGTTGTTGTTAAGAGTTTGAAAACATATCATCGGAAGGTAAATCAACTTATCCAACCTTTATTGCCGTTTATAGTGCAACAACAAATACCACCAGTTCATCAAATGACTCAAAATTTTTCATTTGTAGCTTTTAATGCTGACAACCCTTTACAAATTGCTGCTCATCATGATTTCCACTAGCAGCATTGAAAAGTGTAGCATATTTTATTGGTGAAAATCATGTTTCAACAGTGGAACATATCAAGGATATAACTACCCTTTGCGGATTACACCAAGTTCAACATGAAGATGTGGCCTTGGAGTTATTAGCAGCTTCTTTCAGAGGAAAAGCATTAATTTGATTCAGAACTTTAGCGATGAATTCAATTGCCTCATGGGATGCATTGGGAAGTTTGTTAATCAGCAAGTTTGAAGATAAGTCTGATAATCTTTCCTTGGTTGAACAGTTGACTACCATCAAAAGGCATCCTAATGAGCATATTTCGGATTTTAACTTTCGTTTTCAACGAACTTGAGATAGAATTCCAGCATCTATTAAGCCTTCTAATGATTATGCATTCTTATTTTATTTAAAGGCTTTTAACAGTGATATTTCACTTATGATACAATCTATGGGAGGACGTACTTTGCCGGATGCATTTGATATTGTTGTAAGAGCTGAAAATAGCTTAATACAAGCCAACAAGCTACCTTCTAGGCCTTCAATGCCTTATTCTGCAGAAATACAGCAGATTGTATTGGTTTTTGTACTACCGTTAGCTATAATTCTACCTATGCCAGCGTTACCAGCATTTAATGTGCCAGTTGCAACAGATGAACACGCTGCTACAGCTCCTATCAGAGAGCTAAAAGAGTAGAATCAAGACTTAATTGAGAAAAGTGAAAGTGTGATGAGAACATTGCAGACCTATGGGAATGAAATAACGAATTTGGAAAGACAACAAAGTCAATACAATAGGCCTAATCACGTTTCCTATCAGGAAAATAGGCAGTTCAATCAAACTTCAGGATCAAATTACCAAAGAGAACCTTAAGGACAACAAAGAAATTATGGTCAAAGAACTAACCAGCCTTACAATTATGCAACTCCTAGTAATTTCAAAGAATTGGTAGTTGTTCTTCTAAACAACTATGCACATGATGAAGAGTGGTGCAATACTTGTAATGCTAGTCATTATTGGTTGGATTGTGCGCATGCACTTGAGGCAAGGAAACGAGATGTTCTTAAAGGGCAGCAAATAACGAACCAAGGAGAAGTTCAGCATGATCAAATGCAGCAACAAGGTAACCCGGATGCGACTCTAATGAATTTTATTGAAGATGAGGCTGTTATAGCAGCAAATTTTGATCAAAACTAGGTTTGGAGGCTTGTATCAGTGGGAACAAGGTCAAAGACCCAAGCTGCAAGTTTACAACAGCAAGTTGATAAGGCAAAACAGCAGCAGGTCAATACTGATAATACTCAACCAGGACCATCAAATGCACAAAAAATGCAATATGTGCCAAAAGGACAGCAAGTTCAAGCACAAAAAACGAGTTTACAACCATCACAACAACAAAAGGAGCTTGTTGTATCAAAAAACCAGTCTAAGGTTAGGACGCAAAATTTTAATATTGTTGAACATCCGAAGAAGACTCATGTTCCTGTTTCCATGTGGGACGTTTTAGCACTCCCAGGTCAAAAATATATGCTATAGGAAGCATTATAGTCACTTACCTTATCTGATAACGCTTTGACACAACAAACTCCTATAGTTCTAATAGCGGCAAATGCTAATAAGTCACAACAACCATCCAAGATAGTGAAACCACCACCTTTTTACGTTAGTCATAATAGGCAAGTACTTTGTTCATAATTGCATGATAGATTCAGGTGCCACTAGTTCAGTTATGCCAAAGAAGATTGTTGACTAGCTAGGTCTTAAATATGAACCAATTGAAAAGGTCGTAGTTCAGCTAAATGGGACAGCTATTGAGACAATTGGAGTCATAAGGAAAATGGATTTGACCTTGCATGCTTGTCCTAGTGTTTCGGTCCCTATGGATATATACATCATTGAATTACCTCTCTATTTTTTCATATGTCTATTATGTGATTTCACTGCCAAAATAGGAGGTTATGTATCAACAGATTGGTCTCACATGCTTTGCCGCACTAGGTATGGTACTAAGGTGACAATTTCTTTTGAACCTATTGCTAAAGATTGCCTTGAACATAATGTTGTTGCTGCTGAAAATGAGACAGGGGCCGTTTTATTTGACCAAGAGGAAATTAATGTTGTTTATGAGTCTAAAATGCCCATAGACAATGTTCTTGATATACTATTAGAGGAATGGGCTATTGAAAATGTTGACATTATGGAAGAACAGGTTGAAGAACCGAGTCTGGGCAATTATGTTATTCATGAAACTACTGATTTTCTGCTAAATGTCATGAAAAGTGGAGATTTAAATTTAGAACAACAAAGCAATGAAGTGTGAAAATTATTTTTTGATGGTTCACGTAGTAAAACAGGTGCGGGAGGAGGTTGTATGCTGATTTCACCAGCAAATGAAAGGTATTATGCTTCTTTCAAATTTACTTTCAGCTGTACCAATAATGTTGCTGAGTATGAAGTGCGTGTGAACGGGTTAAAATGGGCCATAAAGTGAGGTATCAGCTGTTTGCAAGTTTATGGTGATTCCGAATTGATTGTTAACCAAGTTAGAGGCGTCCATACTACTAAAAATGATCTGCTGAAAAGTTATAAACATGTTGTATGGGGTTTGATTGAAGACTTTGAAGCATTTAATTTGCAATTTGTACCTAGAAATCAGAATAAACATGCTGATAGACTTGCTACAATTGGTGCACAATATGACATACCTTTTGAAATCAGCAAAAATAAAAGAAATAATCATGTAAAAGTTGTTGTTAGACTTACTGTACCAAATAACGATGAAAGTCGGCAAGTTTTTGAATCTGATCAGCATATTGTTCGTTTTTAAAGAGGAGCTGAGTTTTCTCAGCCTAACCAACAGAAATTATAGGAACAACACGAGGACCAGATTATTCAATTAAGGACAAACAAGATGCCTAAAGGTTTGGTGACTTTGGAATCTATTTTTAATACTGATGATCAGTTTAAAAAGGATAAATCCAGCTTGCAGATCAAGGAAGAACACTATGAAGAGATTGAAGTTGCAAAGGACAAAAAGCTCAAATTTGAAAAGGTATGTAACCCTGAAGAGCGTCAAACTTTTGTTAATTTGTGTAATGAATTCCAAGATATTATTGCATGGAGTTATTCAGATTTGAAGGGGTTTGATCCTAATATTGCTCAACACACCATTGAATTGGAACCTGGTGCAAAACTAGTTAGGCAAAAACAGAGGCCAATAAGTCCTAAATTAAAACCTCTTATGATCAAAGAGCTGAATAAGTTAATTGAGAGCAATATTATATTTCCTATTAAGCATACCTCTTAGTTTTCAAATTTGGTCTGAGTTAGGAAGAAAAATGGAGAAATCAGATTGTGTGTTGATTTCCGTGATTTAAACAGAGCTTCATTGAAGGATAAACATCCTTTGCCTTAAATGGAACAAATCTTACAAGTTGTTTCAGGTTCAGAACGTTCCTCATTGCTAGATGGTTTCTTTGGTTACAATCAAATTTTGGTCAAAGAAGAGGACAGATTTAAAACAACGTTTACTACCAAATGGGGCACTATGGCTTATCAAAAAATGTCATTTGGTTTGTCAAATGCAGGTGCAACTTTTCAGAAAGCAATGGATAAAGCTTTCTTGAACTCAATGTATAGGTTTGTACTGGTGTATCTTGATGACATTACTGTTTTTTCAAAGAATGCAACAGATCATTTTCAACACTTAAGAGTAATATTCGAGAGATGCAGGGAATATGGTATATCTTTGAATCCAAAGAAGAGTGTTTTTTCTGTTCATGAAAGAAAATTGTTGGGAGTCATTGTTTCTAAAGAAGGTATTACTATTGAACCTGAAAGAGTAAGTGTAATTCTCGCCCTACCACTTCCAGCACATAAGAAAGGGCTGCAAAGTTTCCTAGGTAGAATCAACTTTGTGAGGAGATTTATTCCAAATATTGCTGAATTATTGATCCCATTAACAACTATGCTAAGAAAAAGAATGGTTTTCAGTTGGACAAAAGAAGGTAAACGTAGTTTTGAGCTGATAAAAGAAGCATTAGCTGCTGCTCCTACATTGTTAAATCTAGATTTTTCAAAAGATTTCATATTATATGCCTATGGAAACATTGATTCTATTGCTGCCATGTTAGTACAACAGAATGATGAAGGTTTTGAACAACCATTAGCATTTTTCAGCCAAGGGCTTAAAGATTACGAACTGCATTATTCTTTTGTTGAGAAGCATATTCTTGCTATTATTATAAGTTAAAAAAAATTCAGGCACATGCTTTCAAATAACAAAATCAAACTAACGGCTGCTCATCATTCTGTTAAGGATTTCTTGCTCAACAAAAATCTGAATACTAAAAGAGCAGGTTGGATCACAAAGGCCATGGAATATGACATTGAAATCAATGTAACCAAGCTAGTTAGAGGTAAGGGATTATGCGAAGAGCTTGCTGGAAATGGAAATAATGATTTAAATCATGATGATAATGCTGTTTTGACCCTATTAGATGAGGAACAACCTGCTGTTCACAATATTTAGGATGATTGGGTGGAGGATATGATAAAATTCTTGCAAAAGGTTTGGAAAGGTCAAAACGAAGGTATTATAGATTGTAGGCCATTCCTTACTATTTAATGAATGATATTTTGTTCAAGAAAGATCTGCTAAGTGTATTGTTGAGATGTATTAAACCAGATCAGATTGAACATATTTTGCATCAATTTCATGAAGGGCCAGTTGGAGGTCACTTCTCACCAAGAGCTACAACTCTTAAGGTGAGGAAGGCAGACTATTATTGGCAAAGTGTGTTTAAGGACGCACATCTTTGGGTAAGAAAATGCAAGCAATGTTCAATTTTTGCAGGAAAAAAAAAGTTAGTAGCGCTGCCTTTATAGCCTATTCAAGTGGACTAGCCATTTATGAAATGGGGTCTAAACTTTATTGGCGCCATTAACCCACCATCAAGTGCAGGACATAAGTGAGTATTGACACCCACTGATTATTTTACCAAGTGGACTAGAGCGGTAGCTCTTAAAGATGCAAATGAAACCGCTGTTTTAAATTTTTATGAAGATTTAGTTTGCAGATTTGGTGTACTAGATTCAATTATTTTAGATAACGCACTTGCATTCACAGTAAACAAGATTGTAAAATGGGCTATTAAGAAGGGCGTGTATCTGAATACTTCATCAAATTACTACCCACAGGGTAATGGGCAAGCTGAATCTACTAATAAGAATCTGATTCGTATTATAAAGAGGACATTAGAAGGGAATCAGCGTTCTTAGCACGAAAAATTGAAATCAGGGCTATGGGCTGATAGAATAACTCCTAAAAGATCAACCGATATGTCTCCGTGTATGCTAGTTTATGGTAAAGAAGCTAGATTACCTATCTCAGTTGAGTTTCCAGCATTAGATTTTATGCATCAATTAGATATGATTGATGAAGAGTGTATGACTGTAAGGTTGGCTCAACTCACTGAATTAGAGGAGAAAATAAGAGATGCTTTACAAACAATTGAGCATCGTCAAGCTCAAATGAAGAGGACATTTGATAAGAAAGCATCTCCCAAAAATTTTCAGCCAAGAGATGTGGTATTAAAATGGGATGAATTGAAAAGTAGACTTGAAAAACATACAAAATTTGATGCCATGTGGGCTGGTCCATATATCATAACAAGTAGCACACAACATAATGCTTTTCATCTGCCTGCACTTGAAGGAGAGGAGTTAAAAATCCTGATTAATGGGATTCACCTCAAGCGGTGCTTTTGAGGTATTTTTCAGATTACAATAAGTGCTTTGGCACAGTAGAGTAGAGGTGTGATTTAGTTTTCAAATTTCAATAAGTGCTGTTTCAGCACATTTAGATTTAAGTTTCATCATGTTAGTTGTTAGTAATAAAGCTGGAAACTACAACACATCATTATTAATCTGCCATCAACACATGAGGTACATATCACACAAAGCATGGAATGAATTCCGATGCCCTGAATCATACATCCCGCATGGGTTCATAACAGGTTCATGATGACATGGCGTAGTTTTCAGCCATTCAGCTATAAAGAAATTAGAGAACATTTAGGCATATTGCTGGTACAGATCCTTTTGGAATTTTTTCAGAAAAACAATAAGCATAAATTCTGGTTTTGAATTATGGTTGACTTGAATAAGTATCTTGCCCCACAATAGTAATATGATGTGTTATCCACCATCATACTAGACTAATATACCACTATATACAACATGAAAATACTAAAAAATAGGAGGAATGGTCACTCCAAAACAGCTGGTATACCACCCTAGTACAATCATAAATAACGCACCATATTGCTGTTATGACGTAAGGTACACATTCAAGCTTAGCAGTTGAAGTTTTGTAGTTGTTTTTCAATAGATTTTCAGCCAAATCTGCAAGGTGTCATAACAGCTAGTAGCTATTAGTCCTCACAACCATGATAAAATTGTTTTGTCAGAGAAAAGAGATCAGAAAAGAAACCATGTTTATCTCTTTGCTGTCATACAATTCCATCCTGGTTATCAAAGTGAACAGCTACGGGATCCTATGGCAACTAACAGATTTGTTTTCAGTTTTCAGTTTCAGTTTCAGTTTGGTGTGGTGAGGTTTGTTTATTTCAACAATGTTTTCAGCTTGGTAATTTTCTAATTTTTGAGAAGGTTTGGTTTTCTAAATGCTGAAGATGACTCTGTACCCAATGGACTTACAAGGTAGTTGGTCTATTATTGTTTAGCAGGCAAACAACCCTGAGACGTCGCCAAAAATGTTACCAATTTAACATACCTCCTAAATTGCTATGTTATATGCTGAACTAAGTGTGTTTTAGTTGCTAAGAATACATATTACAGAATGAAAAAAATGCACAAAGTAAAGTACAAGAATCAGTAAACAAGAAAATTGATCACTTTTATTCAGAATACAAGTACCAAAACAATATATTTTTTATTGAAATATCCAAAAACTGTTTTGATGAGGTACAAAGTGTTCAAGTTTTTAAATACAATGCATTTAGATATTACAAGCATTCTCAGCTCCTAACATAATATTTGAATCAAACACATTGTATAAATAGAAATGTATTGAAAAGAGATAAGAGGAAAGGCATCCATTGCTTGAACGTGAGATTTGTTGTGCTGAATGTTGAAGGGTTGAGCTTGCATCTTCGTCTGGGAATAAATCTGCAAAAAATGAAAGAAGAGATGGGTCAGTTCATGAGAACTGAGCAATGGAAGTCTTTCCAATCATCTATACTCTACTGTTCCTACACATGGTTATTCAAATAACTATATTAAAAGACAAGAAGGTAAGAGAGAAATTTGAAAAATAAAATATGTTTATGCTAATGAGTTTGTTCCATGTGCAGATACAAATATGAAGTTTGAGGTTGTTGAAGGATCTTGCATAAATTACACGCTTGAAGCTTTTCGACCGAATCATGTAGGGGCCAAGACCGAAGGACTGAGGAGGCTATTGAAGGGACACACATAACTTACAAGCATGAAACCTTTTGGCTAAATCATGTTGCGGCAAAGACTAAAGACATGGGGAGGCTGTCGAGGGGGCATACGTGAATTACAAGTATGAGACCTTCTAGTTGAACCATAGCAGGAGATTGAAGACAAGAGGAGATTGTTAAAGGGATGTACATGTGTTACATGTATGAAACTTTTCAGTCAAATCATGGAGGACATATAGAATTTTGAGTCTACAAGCTGAAGGAATTTCAAGGCAACAAGGTATACAACAGGTATTTTTCATAAAGAAGTTCCAATCAGCAAATAAGCAGTAAACATTCATCTATAGCAAAATAACTTTCATCATAACTCATGCCGTCAACATCATAACATAAGGTCACAGCAAAAGAATCTGGAAAATAAAAGATGCAATCAACTACTAATCACTCATAATGAAAGCACATGTTAAGAGAGCCATATAGTGTTCTTGAACATAATGTCAGATCAACAAGAGCAATTAATTTTAAACATGAAGAACTTCTGAAATAAAAATAATAATGCACCTGTTATAACGTTAAACTAATAGTTCAGATTTTCAGCATACATGCTATGCAAAGTCAGTGCATTATGTCATCAAGAACAAGGTGCAAGTATATAATTTGCTATAGAAGGAAGCAAATAAGCACAATGAAAAAATGTTTTTTTTACCATCAACATTGTAGCAGCTCATGAGTTATACGGTTTAGACAATAGAAAAGAAATCAAACACAATCAGATATATAATATGCAACCAGCATATGGATGGCATAGAATCAAGCTACCATGTCTACAATATAAGTACACATCAAGAAGTTACAAGAAACAAGGCCATGGTTAATCACAACTAAATGATAGGAATCTATAGAAAATTTTAAGATGAGAGCACGAATTGACCATGAATCTTGTGAAATGAGTCAGGAAAAAGTGATCAGCATATTGGAAAAGTATGCAAATCTATAAATCATGACGAACCTATGGGAGATTCTTAACGGATTAATTCAGCCCAAGAAACTTGTCATGCCGCACAAAGAACTTCAGATGATTGTTCAGAGGGACCTTGAAATTTGAAGTTTTTATTGATCAGAAAACAAACAATTCAATAACACCTTTAGACATTGGCATTGTGTGTGGAAAAATAGAAGATTCAGCTGATCAGCATGAT
This sequence comes from Cupressus sempervirens, assembly GCA_028749045.1. Classification (NCBI taxonomy): domain Eukaryota; kingdom Viridiplantae; phylum Streptophyta; class Pinopsida; order Cupressales; family Cupressaceae; genus Cupressus; species Cupressus sempervirens. Next base: position 227,697,401 of record CM053785.1, on the reverse strand, counting down.
AACTTGTTGCTGGACCAAGGTATTGGAAACACTAAATTAATATATAATGAAAGTAGCACAGTTCAATTGGCAGGCCATAAAGCGAGCAAATGTAAAACAAGAGGAAATGAAAGGAATGTTTGCAACAGCTGAAAGTGCCATGAAGGCTTGGACCATGCTAACCAGTGCACTTGGGCACACAAGTTTTATCAAATTAGAATTTGAGAAAATATGTTTCCATTAACAATCGAAGTACTGATACACAGCTAGCCGTCATTATGAGGGATACTTCATAGAAAAGGGCTTGTCATTGCTTTCAAGTAGCCATGAACAGAAGTGGATTTGGATGAAAGAAAGTAGACAATATGTAGTTCATAGTGATTTTTTTTGAACTTTCACCACAAATATCTGCAATATCAGCATGATTAACACAAAAATCATGTCCAAATTCATGGCAAGATAGCCTAGAAAGCAAAGGAATGAAAGCCATGTATAGAAGAAAGGAGAGATCATATTAAAATGGACCAGATTATTTAGCCAAGAAACAACAAGAATTTCCAAAAAATCTTCCAAGTTATTTATAACTTACAGCTCTAATGATGACCATTACCAAGAAAATCTGCGGCTAGAGAGGCAAATGAAACCCGTAGCCAAAGGAGAAGACTTCGAAGTATGTCGTCCAATGCAAAACACAAAACAATACCAGCAAGAATATATGGTGTCCAAGTCTAGAGACATGAAATAGCAGGAGAAACTCTCCAAGAAAGCTGCTGTCCAACCAAAAATGGCTACCAAACAACTCATGAGCTCTCAAAGAAATCTGCTGCCAAAGATGAAAATGGCGTCCAAACGTGCATAACCAACATATAAAACCTGTAGTCAAAGATCATCAATGGCATGCAATAGCAGAATTAGCTCACGGCCATGGAAGAAGCAGTCCAAAATCATGGCGCCTAGTGTTCTGAAACCCTTCTCTTCTTCCTTGCGTGAACGCCCAAAACAATCAAAATGAAACAAAAAAACTTAGCAAATAACCTTATGCCTCCCTTTTTGGTCGCCCTTTGCCACATTTAATAAAAATTTCAGGTCCATGCAATGAGAGTTTAGAGTTGAGCATTATTTATTTGATACTCTATTTTTATCACATAGGAGTTGGACACTTTTATCATTTGAAAAGTCCATTCTTTATTTTAAGTCTTATATGCATTAAACATTATAAAAATATTATAAAATGCATATAAAACTTAAATTAATAAATATATTTTATAAATATTATATATGTTAAATGAGTTAAATATTATTAATCATTTAATATATACAATACTTGTAAAAAATATTTAAATATTCCCTTTTATTAGATTTATTAATACTAACGTGTTTAAAATTAATAAAATATAATGATAAAACACATTAATATTAATAAATATAATAAAAAGAAAATATCATTGTAAAATTAATATATCAAGTGGTTGTAATTATAAAATCATTGATTTTATTAATTAAATAAAGGGAATTTGGAGGAGTTTCAAAATATTTTAATGCCTAAGTGCAAGGAGGGGAAGCTGAGTATCTATTTTTGAACTCCAAAAAGGACATTCAGTTAATGCTTTCATAAGGAGGTATTTTTCGAGGCTAAGGACAGGTTGGTTTTCTCATGCATTGATGGGGTACTATAATGCCATTTTTAGTGATTTATGGAGCAGTTAAGGGCAGTTATGCATGCAGTTTGTGATGAGAGCCTATTTTATGCATATTTTTCATAATTATGAGGAGATTTACATGCTATATTTTTGGGTTATTTGATGAATCCGAGTTTGGGTTTTGTGCATGATATTGAGGAGCTAGAGGTAGTTTTCGAGTTATCTATCAGTTGGGCAGGTGGTTGATGGCAGTTTTCAGAGGCTTCTTCATAGTCTTTATCATTTTTGACTGATTTTTTTTAGGCATGATCTTGGAATCCGAATTAGGGTTATGATTTCTATATATTGTACATTCACCTCATTATGAGAGATCTTCTTTTGGATTTAGATTTTTTGCACATTGTAGATTTTGAGTTGATTTTAAGTGCAAATTTGTAGCAGAAATTTTTCAGCATTGGTTATAGAGATTCAGCTGTTCCTTCTCATTGATTCTCGTGCAGTAGTGTGAATTTTTTTACTTTAATGTTGTGTTCACCTTCATTTAAGTTACATTCCTTATTGCAGATTTGAATCTTGATACTTGTGATTATAGGTCTTTGTTTGTGATCATTGTTCTTTTTGCAGAAAATTGGTGAAACCTAGGTCTCCCTTTCAAAGCAGAAGATCTCGGTCGTTGCATAGAAACACTTTTGTGGTTGCATGTTTGTCTGAGTATTGTGAATCAATCGTGTCTTTCATAATTCGTGTTGATTTGATTAAAGTTACATTCAAAACCATCGGTGTATCACCTCATTTAGGTTAGTATTCATTATTCATTATTCACTTCTCAACCCTTATCTCGCGTATAATTTAGGATTAGGTGATCACTATTTAAGAACCAACCTAGCTTCCGGAGATTCATCTCTCGTTTTAGGACATCCCACCACCCGAGAGAGTTTCTATGTTTCAACAGGATGGCTAGATTCTACATCTTGCTATAGGCGCAATCCTAATTGACAACAGTTCTGAATTTATACAGATCGGTTATTTACTTCTGGGTCTATCGGGCATTGAATTTACGCGGGCCATATCAACCATGGGAAATGATAGCAGAAAATTTTGAAGACATATTTGATCAGACTATTTTCTAGTATATTAGATATCTTATTTATCTATCATGATGTGGACATGACACTTGGTATTGTCACTGTTGAGTTTGTGACAAAATCCTCTAGTTCAGCAGATCTGCAAACTGTTTCTAGAGAATTCATGATTTGATCAACTTTGTGTTTTGTGCTTATGATTTATTGATCTGAATAATATTATAGGTTCTTTGTCTTTGATAAAACTATTACCCATTTGGAGTAAATATTATTGTTTGAAATAAAAAATTAGTAATATCCAAAAAGGGGACATTAAAATACTCAAACTTAATGTTTATACTTGCCAATAATTAAAATAATAACGCCTCATGACTTGCAACAAAGAAAATACCAATCAATAAAAATTTAATGATTTGTCAAAAACTCTGTTAGAGTAATAACGTATTTCCTTATTAATTAAATCATTTTGATTTAATTATTAAATCACTTATTATCTCTAGTTTACTTTTGCTAAACTTTAGGCATATAATAATTCATTCTTTATTTAGTTATCATGCAACCTAGGTTAGTTACCTTTTAGGGTGTTGATCTCCTTTTATAAGGATTGATCCCTCTTTGTAATTTACTCATTTATTCAATACAATTGCAATTTATCTTTTGCACACAAAGAATGTTTCCTCTTTTGGGGCGCTGTGAATTCAAGCCTCCATAGCTCTGCTTCTTTCTTTCTGTGACAAATGTTTGCGTGCAAGTGATTCTTGGGAGCTGTGGGTTGAGCTTTTCTCAAATCCAACAAACTCAAATGCCAAGACTAAATGAAAATCACAATCAATATTCAATAATCTTCGTATGACTTCTCAATGTTTCAACTACGAGTATGGTAGTAAGCATTTTGTTCGAGTTCCTTTGAATCATGATTAATTGCACTTTCACTCCCACTACACACATTACATGTAGAAGCTGCCTTGTCAACAGAGACTTGGGCAAGCTATGCAACAGTGACATCTAAGTGTAATGGCCTTTTGTAAAACATTCCTAATTTTTGCCCTAAAACAATATTCCTACTCAAAATGTTAATGGCCCTGTCTGAAATTATGACTTCATTATAATATTGATTAATAATTTATGACATGATTCTGATAATAAATCGTATCCTGATTTCCTGCTTTTATTCTCCTTAAAAAAGTAATTTGAGGCCTGCCTGAATCAAGAGATTTTCTTCCTAACTCAGCAATGGCAAAATTAAGGCCTTTTGTCCAAAACTTGACGATGAGAAATAATTTTTTTCTTTCTTAAAACATATGAATATTGGAGTGTTTGTGCCCTGTTTGGCTGCAATTGCTTATTTGCAAGTCACTTGCTTTATTGTAAAAACTGATTACTTGATTGTTCAATTGATGTTCTCTCTTCAAGGAAATGATCTCCCTTTTATATCTTATTGTTTTGTGCGACACAAATGGCTGTTGGTAAATTTTTATTAAATTTTTAATCAATTATTTCTTAACCCAATTACATAATTAGTTTTGGCACCACTTATATTTCTTTCCTTGTAATCGGTTCATGATCTTTAGTGAATTGCCTTCTTTGACTTGGGTGAATATTTCAATTGGCAGCTATGTGTGCTGCATTTTGTAGTGATATGGTGAGGGCATGATGCATAGTCAGCACCCTTCAGTGTTAAATTACATGTCACCTCATTGCTTTAATGACAAGTTGTGTGAAAAGAGAAGCAAGTTGATGTGCACAAATACAAAATCTTTATCTTTCTTGGCACCCAATTGGTTGTGTTTAATTGCATGAATAAAAGAGTATGTATTCCAATTCTGTTCAGCTGAGAAATAAGTAGAGGATGAAGAGCAAAGAAAAGGTAAAGATCTATAAAGATGATCAGAGTACAGAGAAATATTTCATGCAGAATTTATTGGAGGTTGGTGCCTAGTACCAAGTTGTTGTTCAGAGGGAGCTGATACTTCTAGTGAATTGGAGACCATGTTTGTAAGAATGGTGTCTTATTTGAGTTGTTGTGTACAGTGTGTAAGAAGTTAAGAAAGACATTATTTTCATATGGATTTTTTCCCGTAGGGTTTTTCCACATAATTTCTGTGTTTTCACATGTGTTGTTAGCCTGATGTTTTTGAAATTATATTTACAGATTTGAATTAAGTGTTAAAATATTTCATCTAAATGATTTGTTCCCTGCTCTCAGTATTAGTGCTTGCTCTTCACTAGTTTCATCCTATAACATGTCATAGAATTCTAGAAGAATATTTGCCATTCTGGACATTTTGTTGTAAGGATTGTACTGAGAAAAAGAAAGACCCAACCAAGATATGCACATGCTTAATGAAAAACTGGCTGTTAATGAAGAAAGAATCAAAGAGTTGAGGAAAATAAAATATCAAAATTAGATGACCAAAATAAAATAAATTAGAGGGGAGAAGGGTAATCCTTTCTATTTCCATTACTTTGATTATCCATTAAATACACTTGGTAGTTTCATAACATATATGAAGCAAATTGGCTTTGAGTTGTTGAAGAAAATGAGACACATTGGTTAAGATTTCAGTGTGGGGTAGTATGGGGATTCTTTTTGACCTGAATGCATCTTGGTTGGTTAGCATTTCTGCTTAGCAATCTTCACAATCAGTAAAGATGAATTTCAATGGATTATTCCACGCAAGTGGAAGAGAATCAATTTGCACTAGGAAGCTTGTTCATTAGAAATTAGATATAGAAGGAATTGGGGCAGTACATCCCAATGAGGGATTTGCTGATCTAAGTGGTAGTTTGGGAGAAAATAATGGAAAAATTTAAAATTCAGAAAACTGGTAGATCACCCTGTCAAGGATCTAATCCTTTTACAACGCTTTTACCATTAAAAAGAAATTCAGATCGTTTTAACATGTCAACCCTTGGGATACATAGAACATGATGGAGGAGTGCTGAATTCAGTTTGGTAAAAAGTTTGATCCCTGAAGTTCACATTGACAGACCCAAAACCACAAAATTCTTGAAAGTCAAGATTTTGAGAAAACTAATATTCTGTGTGTGTTAACAAGTCACATATCATGATAGATCATCCTCTCAACTTCTTGGGCGATTGTATCTCAGACAATATTTTCAGATTCCAGGGCGAATAGTTTCACTTTCTATTTCTGGACTTTTCATTTCTTGCTAAATATTACTCTAGAGGAAGTACCATGCAAATATATAAATCAGGTGTTGTAGCTTCACATCCCCTCTCAAATTTTCTCTCTTCTAATCTGTAGTAATGAAGCATTTATTTACATTGCACATCTGCATTTGTTGGTATCATTTCCTTGGCCCTGGTTCATTGGTATCATAATGCATTAAGGCTCTGCAGTTTAGTGCATTGTCCGCTGGATTACCCATTACATCTGTATCCCAGATGATATGAAGAAAAGCTTCTCTATCAGTACTATAAGGAATCCAATAGCATATGAATGTTATCTGATTTGTGCTATTCTTAAACAGAAAATAAAAAACTTGCAAATATAGTTGATTTTCCCAAACAATGAACAAAGGAAGGGTTATTTTATTTTTATTGCCCCACTGGCACATAAATATAGTTTATAGAGGGATTTGATTAGGGCTCTCACTATCCAATAGCAGAATACATAGAAGTCTTAAACAATAGGAAAACATAGATGGAGAAAGCAGGCACAACTCAAAGCTGTGGGAAAAGAGAAGCTACAAATATATAGAGCAATAACCAAAAAGGGTTGAAGCCCTACCATCAAAACTGGCATCCTCCTTGCAGGTCAACAAACTACAGCTACTAAAAAGCTGACCAAAAGAGAGCTCAAGAGAATGAGGTTACACCCCGTTTGACAACACCACCTCCACAGCCCAGAGAGACCCTTACTTGTAAACAGAAGTTATCCACACATTCTCACCCTTACTAGCAGAAGCACTTTGGTTTGAAAGTTGAAGGAAATTAAACTGTGGATGACTTCCTACTGTATAACACGACGAAGAGAAAACTCCCAATTCGCAGAAGGGTAACAGCATTTGTCACTAAAGGATGCCATCACAGTGGGTGAAAGTTAGAATTTCCATGATGGACTGGATGTTACACAAATTTTAGTTTTACATCTTTAATGCATAAACAAATTTGGCTCATTATTATTCAACTTTATAAATCTTAAAAAATTGCGATCTTGGTGAATCCTTGAATTCCAATATTTTGCAAATTTTCTTTGCCTACATTGGTCTGCATCCGCAACATCCTTCACACCACTTTTCTCATGATCTTGAATTGTGTTTTACATGTATTTACGTTCCCAAACCTTGAGTTCTAAATAGATTCCCTATCATTTTTCTCTGAGAGATTATTGGCGCATTTTCTCCTTGTACAACACACTGCTAGGTGTTTTTTTCCCTCTTGCAGATCTTTGTTCGGCAGTATTTTTTAATGAGAAAGCCCTTCTGCAATTTATTCTCTGTCATAATGGGCAGTTTTTTGACTGATAGAGGGCTCTTCATCTCTAAATTATGTTTCCAATTATTCTGGCTCTAGTAACAACATCCTTTCATAAGAGCCACTATATCTCTTCATTTAATCCCTGAAATGAATATTTTTGATTTAACTAGGTATAGGGGTCTCCTTTTTCATCAAGGGAGCAGCCACATCAAATATCCTTTGATTTTCGATCAAGTATTTGTTTGATTCATAATGTTGAGGTTATTATTTTGAGGAAAGCAAGGAGTGTCTATTAACATTGCATATATGTCTTCTTTGATACATCTCATAAAATGAACTAATACATTATTATTAGCTTATTATGTGGCCAGTTGAAGGTTTTACTCTCACGTTTACAGCATTGTTTCACTTTGTCTGATGCAGCTTATGAGCTTTTTATCAGATCTTCCGTCACTTCGGCTTATTGTGGTAATCTTTGAATGTCTTGTCCTCTCCGCTTCATATTGGCAAGTAAATTGATCTCTTATATGTCTGAACAACTTCATGCCTCTAGATAGACTTTAGTGTTATCTGTTTTACAGGTGATTGGTGGAACAGAACAACATATGGCTCCTGTTCAATACAAAGGTGGAGTAGAGGTTGTCTCCTATTCCAGTTTACAAGATCAGGTAGCAATACATTTTGACTTATGTTGGTTTTAATGTTACAAACTTCTTTGTTTTATTGAAAGTTGTCATGTTTTCAAGCGTCTTCTTTTGTACTTAATAAAATTTAGTAGCATAAATATAGAAGAAAATAAATCAGTTTCTGTAACAAAAATATTTTAGGACAAAAAGTATTAAGGAATAATATATAGACGATTGATCTAAATTTTGAGTAGTGGACATACATCCAAAGTAGTTGCTAGCAATTTAAGAGAAATTGGGAGATGCTAGTTTTGGTGGATAATTGGTAAATGCTAGAGTAAGTGGACGATGTTTCGAAATTTTCATATGTTAAGTGAACATTTTGGAACATGCTGTTTGTTTTCTAGGGTCACTGCAATCCTCAATCATTTCGTCCCCCATTGCCAGAAGATGTTGGTACAATTTGTTACACGAGTGGCACAACTGGAACTCCTAAGGTAGTACAATTTTGACTTTACATAGAATACTTTTTTTTCCTCTGATTTTACCTTCAGGAAAAGTATCCTGACTTCATGTCTGCAGCTTTTTTTTGGCGTTGCAGTGCTATTCAAATATTATATATCCCCCTGTTCTGTTTGATGCAGGGAGCAATATTAACACATGGAAACCTTATTGCAAGTCTTGCTGCTTCATTGCTTTCAATTAAACTCTCTCCTGTGGATGTGTATGTTCTCGAGTCTTTATTTGTTCCAGTATTGGTCAAGAACAGAGGGAGTACAATTTGCCTTGAGTTCTTAGTCTTGTAACTGATAATCTTGTTGGATTTTCAGATATATCTCTTATCTTCCATTGGCACACATTTATGAAAGGGTAAACACCCTTGGTATGACTTTCAGTGGAGCTGCAATTGGATTTTACCAAGGGGTATGAAAATTTCTATATTGCTTTAATTTTAAATTCTCTAGTGTTTTGTAGCATCTGCAATCTTTTAATTGGCGCGTGTTCCATTTGTACAGAAAAAAGCTAAATGATAGGCATCAGATTAAATGCTGAGCACAATGTATATTGATATTTCAGCTCCTGCATACAATGTACTTAGAACTGAATGCTGTTACTTTATATATTAACAATTTAGTGTCATGGATTATTGGATACACCGAACAAGCTAATTTTTAATCAAACATTACATTAATGATTAAATAAACACCACAGATAATGAATCTGTTTACTCTATTAGCTAATATATCTTGTTGTGTTAGAAAGTTTGCTTATACAGAAAATAAAGGAGAATGCCAGAAAGAAAATAATTAAATACTATGTAACATCCCCAGCTGCAATTTTATTTGATTTACCCTAAAATGCCCAACTAGGGTTGTGTTTTCACCTGGAAATGGCAATTCACATGGTCTCTGTAATGTTCCCTACCAAGAGTTGGCAATACATCACTATGCATTTAAATCAGATTTAATTAAGAAACAATTAATGATTCATAATACATTTGACAGCTGACATTCCTTGGCCCAATTCCTTACTTATCTCCTAGACATGTCAACTCTGAGGAGGACAGGGAATACTTGTCATAGGGTGCTTGTAAACCAATCTACAAGTAGGTTTCCGCAACACATTAATGCCCATTGCGGGACTACTACTGCAAGGCTTCTGAAGTACATGCCCTTACCCTATCTCGGAATTCACTCACCTTGTGAGAAATTACTCCAGCTGTTCCTTACGACCGACCTATCCTCGAAAGGACCTATAGTGAGTGATCAAGGAATAGGTTAGGTATATATCAATGTCTCATGTATTATGAACACAATGTAGTGTGTGTGTGTATATATATATTTCTGGTTTCATTATTAATATCACACACACAAGACCATATAAGGTTCCTTATCCCTAATAGATTCAGATATTATATTTTGTCAAACAGTACTTGGTTCATAAGTAATCCTCAGCAGACGAATTTGCCACTACTTAATATAATGATCCCTTTTTGGTAATCAGTATCAGAATGTTTTACAATCTCCGATTCTTCCACCAGAAATAAATAATAATTTTCTGATTCTTTCGATCATCTCAATCCATGATCTAATTCCTTATTGATCCTTTAATCTGATCAGTATCCAATATATATTTAATAATCTATATCTATCACATCCTGAATGGTTGGTGGAGACTGCTTCCTTATACCGTATGTTTGGAATGAAAAATTCTTCACTAACAGACATTTCCTGTTATCCATATTCACTTCTTAACAAATTGCATTCTTTGTTCTTTAACGGTGCTTTAGACTTAACAAACTTTAATTACTATTTTCTGATTTGTCTTAGTGTATTACAAGCATAAGAGCTGTCTTTGAAAATAATCACTTCATCCATAATGGCTGATGCAGAGGACTTATTCGTCTTACTGCTGACTCAGACATACTGACTCATCATGTGTTTAGTAGAATCGACTATGTAAGAAGCCTGCCACCCAGTTTGTGTCTTCAACAAGAAATAAGAGGAATCGATGTGCAACATTGTTGCTGCATATAATGTCTTCAATCAGTCGCCAACTTGTTTAGTTGGCTTGATCATCATGTAGCTGACATCACCATCTGTATGCATCTTAGTTACTAATTACTGCTGCTTTGCACAGAAAGTCAATGGACACATGTTGTATATTGCTTAGTATTTATAGATCATAGATAGAAAACTCGCTAAGGCCTGAATGTTTTATGGCAAAAACTTGGCCAGTTCTTGGCAGAGTCTTGGAAAAGAGCTCAGGAACCTAAATTCAATGAGAAGATATATCCAATGAGTCAATAAATGAGAACACAAAAGAAGCAAGCTGAGTCTAGGTATATTTAAATGTAAAGTGGGTACAAAATCAGATTCGGTTATTATGCTATTTAAAGAAAGCCCAAAGTATAAAAAATCATAGTTGGCCTAAGCTGATCATGGAAGAGAGGTTGGACAGAAGAAAGAACACGTGGATGAAGCAAAATGTTAAATGGATGAAAAAATGGAATGTTAGTATGCTAAATGTTTGAATAACAATGCTGGAATAACAATGAAGGAAAAATTCAGGAGTTGCATATGGTTAAAAACAAAATGGGTGCCAAAAAGACTATTATATCAAAGAATTTAACCAAACATGGGCCCATGAGGAGAAAACAAAAATAGGAGCAAATATCATATGGAGAACTAAAATGCTCATAGCACAACTTAGGACGAGCTCTCATCATTTGCAATGCAAAACGGGTAGATGGACGCTACCCAAGGAAGTATGGGAGGAGAAAATGTCTCTATTGCAACACGGGAGTGGTGGAGACTAAGTGACACTTTCTCATGGAATGCCAGCATACAATGACATCGCCTCCAATTATCGGGATATACTAGAAATAGACAATTTAGGTACTCTTTTTGTGAGGTCCTTAACTAGGACGTTAGTGGTTTCCTGACAGATGCATCTTTTGGAGAAATAACCAGCTCAACTCTCTTCAAGTGGTATTAGAGTGGGGTCGTAGGCTTGAACTCCCTCAAGTAAAGCTGAGGGGAAGATTGTTGTTAAGTGTCCAACATATCCCCTTAGGATTAGTGACATGGTCTAGCAGACTCCTATGAGATCCTTAACTACGATAGTAGCAGTTTCCTGACAGATTCATTGTTTGGTTGAAACAGTCAATTCAACTCCCTTTAAGTAGTTTCTCTAAAAATAAAAAAGTAAATACATCATTACAATTACATTTTCCTCTTCCTAGTTCTAGTAAAAACTAAGGGAGAGGTAGAGATGGAACATCTATTCGTAGAAGTCTACATTGGGCTTGATTGTGCTTCCTTGCTTGGCATGTTTGACTTAGGCTGTGGCTTGTCCTCCATCCTAGATGTAGCCTTGTCTCTAGCTTCTCTTGTCACTAGCAATGACTCTTCATCCAACTTATTCTCCTCAATGTCATCTAGTGTGAAACTAAATCCAACTTGGAGGTTAATTTTCCCCACTTTTATTGGCATAGTTTCCCCCAATATTTTTCAATGGGGGGTTTGGGGGCAGTGCCCCAAAGATGGGGTCAAAGGACAATGCTTAGAGTTAGGGTTAGGGTTTTTCATATGAAAATTTGGTAGTTCTTGCAACAGTATTGAGTTGCAATGGATTGCAGATTGTGATAAAATTGATTACTAGATAATAATATTGGACTCTTTGTTTGGTAGACAAAGAGCGAGATTGAGTGAACCACGTTATATCTTTGTGTCTTCTTGTTCTATTTCTGTGTGTTTTATTTCTTTGCTTTATTAGTTATATTTGCATGTAATTGTTTGATATTTTTCGCCTTTGAATACTGATTTTAGGCTGTGACCGAGTTTTTGGTGCGAATAAAAATGATAAAAACTCATGAGGCGCCAAAAAATTTGCACGCGAGTGAACCACGTTAAATCTTTGTGTCTTCTTGTTCTATTTTTGTGTGTTTTATTTCTCTGCTTTATTAGTTATATTTGCATGTAATGTTTGATATTTTTTGCCTTTGAATACTGATTTTAGGCTGTGACCGAGTTTTTGGTGCGAATAAAAATGATAAAAACTCATGAGGCGCCAAAAACTTGGCACACAAGGTGAGCTTTTGTAACTAGTTGAGTACTCTGCTAGTGTTCCATCTATGTTATAGATTACTGTTCTCATATGAACTCGTATATCTTTAAGACTTTCTTTTAAATGCCTTTGATAATCAATTGCTATTATCAGCAATGTTCACTTATTATAGCAAATGATTGGAGGTAATCGCTGCCAATTATCCTCTAGATGTGCTACTGTTATCCCATCGATAATTGTTACTCGGTATTAATCAAGATTTTATTTAGAGCATACATAGTAGTTGTCATTAGTGATGATCATCGATCTTAATTTTGTATTTATATTTGATGGTTTTTCTCCCTTGTTTTGATGCTTCTTGCAATCATCAATTGTCTGCTTGTGAGATAGTTTCTAATCCGAGTAACAAACTTTTGGCTTTCATTACTTTGTAATTAAATTGTTGAATTTCCGAAGATCGCTGTAAACATAACAGCAGCGCCATTATGTTTGGTATGTGTTTTCTGATTTGCAGCAACCTCTTATTTAAATTGAGAATAAGTGATGAAGAGACATGTCCCGTCTATTCATTAATTAGATAATTAATATAATAAAACTTAATCATAGTTATATATACTATAATAATAATTTCTCTCATATAATAATAAACTTTTATCTCATATATGATTATCTCATATATATAAATTATATCTCATATATAATTATATATAGGTTTATCCTACTGAAGCTACCAAACATCAACACTACCTCTTAGCTAGGGAGGATAAACACAAGACAAATATTACACCATTGGTACTATTAGGAATGACAAATTTTAAAGATGTCTTTGATCAAAAGATATCCACCATTTTGAGTATTAGTCTCCCAGAATATCAACACATGATATTTACCAAATACTCTAAGTAACATTTTGATATCATGAGTATTGGTCTTCCAGAATATCAACATATGATATTCACCAAGTACTCAAGAGTTTTGATATCACATCTGATATCATGAGTATTGGTCTCCTAGAATATCGAGATTCGATATTCACCAAGTACTCAGAAGATTATATATCACACTTGATATCAGGAGTATTGGTCTCCCAGAATATCAACGCATAATATTCACCAAATACTCTGAGTAATGGCCTTCTAGAACATTAAAATCACATAGAGGTTAAGCCTATGCCAATGCTTGTCCTCTTCACCAGATGCCGAGGCTTGCACAACACATTAACAATTATCGATACTTGTATATATTGGTCTTCCAGAATATCAACATATGATATTCACCAAGTACTCAAAAGTTTTGATATCACATCTGATATCACGAGTATTGGTCTCCTAGAATATCAAAATTCGATATTCACCAAGTACTCAGAAGATTATATATCACACTTGATATCATGAGTATTGGTCTCCCAGAATATCAACACAATATTCACCAAATACTCTGAGTAATGGCCTTCCAGAATGTTGAGATGCAAAATATTCACAAAGTACTATGAGTAATGGCCTTCTAGAACATTAAAATCACATAGAGGTTAAGCCTATACCAATGTTTGTCCTCTTTACCAGATGCCAAGGCTTGCACAACACATTAACAATTATCGATACTTGTATGACTCTTGATCTTATGTACGTTCCCTCATTTGATTTTAATGTTATTCCTTGAAATGTATATTTATATCATTGTGTTCATCATAGTATCAAATGATTATGGTAGAAGTTTGTTATGGAAGTTATATTAGTTTCATTTCATGTAACTAGGAAAAGGATTTTTTCTTAACTGCTGTTTACATATTCTTGTACATTGAACTCAATTGTTAGTTTTCTTTCTAAATGAAGTAATGAATATAATTGCCTTATGTCATTCTGTTATGAAGGATAGAATATCTCTAAAATTTGATCTTTATTTTCCAACACATGAAAAATGATATGTTACGTATGGTATTTAGAGCATTGGGTTCAACTATGAACCTTGGGCTCATCACGATATCACTAGAAAAATAAAATTGAAGCTTAGATCTATATGTTAGCAAAATGTATATCTAGAACACTCCTCACAAGAAAACTCAACACCCCATATTCTTTTATTTATTTAAGGACATGCCTAAGCATGATTATTCCTATTGTTCCATACCCTAGGATGATGAAACCCTAGTACGTGCTTTGTGGCGAATAAAGAAGGAAAGGGTCAGATAGAATCCTGCCAGGAAGGCAATTCTGAGAAATAAAATTATTGAGGCATGGAATGCCCGACAAATTGACCCTCTCATGATTTATGATAAAACATGTAAAAGGGAGGATAAGTCCAAGATTGAAACTGAACAAAATTCCTGAGAATAGGGTATCTGAATTTTAATTAATATTCCCTTTTGTAGTGTCCTTAGAAGAGGAGATTTTTGTAAATAAATTTTATTATAGATGTAACTAGCAAATTTGATAAATTCAATAAAATAAGCAATTAGCAAATATCTCTATTGTCTTTGTACTTTTTTGAACAATCATATATACCTCTAAGTGCAAACATGATATTGATTTAAGAAATTTATTTACATTACTGGAGACTTAAAAAAAAATTAGGAAACTTGAATAGTAACGAGAACACCATAGATAATGAAGCGACCAATGAAGTCAACCCGCAGATTCCCTCGGATCTATTTCATCAGGTTTTGCAAGACACACAAACGAAGTTGGAAAACATGGAAAAGTAAATGAATGATATGGCAACCCAGATCGGGTGAGGTCAAGAGGAGACACATTCCTCACTTCCACCTAGAACTGAACCTGAAAATTCTGACCACAGCGAAAGGGGTACTCAAGCTTCACCCACCCAAACCAAGAAACAAAAGAAACTAGAGATTGTTAGCGACTTGTCCTCTGATATTAACAAGATCAAACCACCTAGGTTCTTGGGCTCTGAATCTAGGGAGGATGCAATGGCTTGGCTAACCGAAATGGAACAATACTTTGAAATCAGGAGCTTTTCCAAAACTTCCTAGGCAGTATGGTGAATATACCACCTTTTAGGTGAAGAAGCTACTTGGTGAGAAAACACTAAGATAGAATTCAACATTAAGACAACTGAAGTTACAAGGGACTAGTTTGTGTCCATCTTTAAGAACTGATTGTTACCCAGACCTTCTACGATCAAAAACTATTAGACTTTCAAAACCTTAAGCAAGGGGATATGATTATACACAAGTATTGGGAAAAGTTCACTTGACTACTGAGTATGTACCCCCATACTAGCAAGACAAGAACTTAAAAGTTAGAAAGTTCATTATGGGATTGAACAATAGGATCGGGGGAGCAGTGGATGTCCTTGCTCCACAAACTACGAAGAAAGCTATCCGTTAGGAACACAAAATAAAAAGGGATGATTCTATCTGGGATAATAGAGGAAAAGTAGCTGGAACACAGAAGGATTAGATTCAAGGCCACACAAAATGCATTTTAAAAAATTCAAGCACCATAAACTAGAACCCAAGGGAAATGGGGGCAAAGAATTCAAGAGTAATACCAACTTTAATGGGGGTAATAAAGGAAATGAAAAGAAAAGGACCACCTTTAGGATGTTTTACATGTGGTGGGGATCATTATGCCAACAAATGCCCTAACAAGTCCAATACCAACTAGCCACCTTGATCCCTATTACCATCACAACAGACTGCCTATTAGCAGAGGATTCATGCAAGGCTGGAGGGCTCAATAGAAACTTCGGGGAAGATCTATGAAAACCCTATTTCTATATTAATTGATACAGGGGTGACGAAATGTTTTATATCCCCAAAGCTGTTGAGTAGATTTCCTAAGAGAACTAGTTTTATGGCACACCCATTGTTATGTCCACAATTTCTGCCCTTCCTTAGTGACAACATTTCTAGCAGGGTAGGTCTATTATCTGGTTCCCACAGGCCAGCAGAGCGTAGAGAGAACCAACCCAGGGACTTTGAGAGTCATGCATGAGCTTCCCAAGTAGTTTGGAGCAGTAAACAACAGTTTCCTACAATTTAGGAGGGATTCCTAATTTGTAGGGATTGACTAGGAGTGATCTAGGAGGCATTTGGAGACCTCGGCGAACGTTTTGAAGACTTAGAGTGCATCTCCTATTTTTTAGGAGGCATTCCTATTTTATAGGAGGAACTCCCAGTTCAGTGACAGTTCTCTCAGAGGAGCACACAGCAGGGGAGTCATTGGGACTCAATTTTGGTTGATTGGGGCTGTCTCCTACTTTTTAGGAGCATTCCTAGATTTTAGGGATGGACTACCAGTTGACACATCTTGTCCGACATCACTCACAGACAGGTGACAAGGTCAGATTCATGTTTGATTGGTCATTTTGGGCCTTTTAGGACCATTTGGAAAATATTTTAATAAATTTAAATATTTTCTAAGTTGGTGATTAAATAAATTAAAATAAGGTTAATAGTATAACCATTTTGGAGTAATAAGGGGATTTTGGCTTCAGTTGATCAGGTACACCTATGTGTTATAGCTCGTTGGAAAGGTCTCGAATTATTATACATGATTTTTACCATAGTTCCAAGCATCACGGCGATTCGCGCGATTCACGCGATTTGGCGATTCGATTCAAGCCAAACGATTTTTTGTGAATCGGTGAATCGAATCAGCGATAAAGGGTTTATGAAATAAGTTACTAAATTTCAAGGGTTTTTTAAATTTTCCGATTCATGGCCGATTCGATTCCGATTCATGGCCGATTCACGATTTGATTTGGCCTTGCCGATTTCGATCCGATTCCGATTCTTGTTACTTTGATTTTTACCATCTGTAGACTTTTTCGTGCCTTCAACTATGGAATTTTAATAAAGTAATGTTTTTCCTATAGCATGGACGACTTTAATTGGGAAAATGTTATTTTATTATATTTTATTTAAAGGGCAAAGTGTAATTTCCCTTTAGGGTTCAATTTACAATTGGAAGGGGATATAAGGAGATGGAGACCTAATATCTTATTATCTTTGGCATATTGAAAAACTTGTTTTTGTGAATTGGCTCTGAGAGAGCAATTCTTCATCTGGGACGCAAACCCCAGGTTCTGGATTGGCTGGGACGTAGCCCTCAGCAGTTATTGGCATTGGATTCTTCAGACAGTGTGCATTGCTATCAGGGATAGAGTACACCATTCTTTATTATGGATTCAGGTTGCAGATTTATGGTTTTAGCATTACAGATTGATTCTTTCAGCTGGGACGTGATTCCTTGCAGTCTTACGGCTGCCATTTGCAGCAATTTGGCATCATTGTTGGAAGTAAGCTCCTTGGAATTGCATTGGATTTATTATTTGACTTTATAAATCAAAAAATCTGCCTGGTACGATTTATAGCAATTCTGATTTGGTTCTATGTTCTTATTTATTTTCAATCTCCTCTCATGTTTATTGTTCATTATTCATTACTATTGTGAAAACTATCAAAAAACACAAAACAAAAACAAAACCTTCTGCAACTTCTGTCTATTCTCAAAGACCATCAAAGAAATCACAGGAAAATATAGTTTATTAATTTAAAAACTACAGCAGATCAGCAAGGGCATCTATCGGGGATCTTTCAGTGGTATCAGAGCCTACATCCTGCCAGCCTGTAGGGTTTGTGAGAAATTGTCACAACAGATTTTGGCATTTGGGTATTGAATAAAAAGTTTTGATAATTCATTTCAGCATCTGGTTACTAGCTAAAAAGTTTTGATAATTCATTTTGGCATTTGGGTATTGGATAAAAGGTTTTGATAATTTATTTTAGCATTTGGGTACTGGCTAAAATTTTTTGATAATTCATTTTGGCATCTGGGTACTAGATCAAAAGTTTTGATAATTCATATTAGCAGTACAGGGTCAATTTTTGCTCTGGCATGTTAGTTTCAGTTGGTCAGCGTGGTAATTCATTATGGCAAAATTGTTAAGAGACATAACCCTGTGGAAAGAATGGGAACAGTCACAACAAAAATTCAAGCTTCAATTGCAGCAGTTCAATGATTCTATGTCAAGGAAATTTGGACATGCTAGTGGATCATCATCTTCTTCTAGAAAGGATCCATTGCTACTAGACAGGAAAACGGCAGTAATTAACATACTTGAGGAGTATAATACTCTTCCTCAATATGTTAGGGAGAACTTTCATTTCAAAGATTACAGTGACATGCATCCAAAAATTTGTCATAAGGTTAAGCTTGCAAAAAAGGAATACCATGCCATAGTTGATGATATGTTTTCATGTGAGAAAGAAGATTTGTGTCAACCTATCCATGTTCATGATTAAAACACCATAATGGATCAGTCACTTGCAGGGTATGCAGAAGAAAGGCATGAGGCTGTGTTATCATTTGAGTTGTAGCCTATCAAAAACAAAAATCAGTCATCATGTGGGATTCCTAAAGAAGAAATAACTCTAGATCAGGAGGAGACACATAGCACACCATTGATTCATCAAGTCGATCACAAAATGGAAGAGATTACAATCATGGATCAGTCCATTAGGGATGCTGAAAGCATGTCTCCAAGGTTTGATACCTATTCTAATTTTTGCAACAGTAGCTCTTGTCATGTGGTATTATCCATTTCACATGAAGGTAATGAGGTTGTTGAATCTTCCTATGATGGTACTTAGGTTAAGTGTGTTGCACATGAGATTTATATTGTGGATTCAAACCACAAAGGTTTTGATTGTGTTTACCCACCTTGGAAGATGTGAAAAAGGCTCAAGAGACGTGCAATGAATGGTCACATAGAGCTAAGAAGGCCAAGATGCTTGCTGCCCAAGCAAGACAACACTTACAAGAGGTCAAGGAAAGATGCAATCAACTTGATAATGCAAGAAGACAAAGAGAGTCATACATTAGATCCTTATTTCTTCCAAGGGAAGAAAGTGAGGATGTTGAGCATACAAGGGAAGAGCTTCTTGAGGTAAGGCCACAAGAAGAGCATGTTGAGATGTGTGAAGAGGAAAAGAGTTATGATATAGAAAACTCAGTTTGGTCTAGTTTGCATCATGAAGTTTATGACGTTCCTCTTTTAAAGAGCCCCTTAAAGGCTCCAAACAATGATGATTTTAGTTTCACAATTGATGGACCAGCCACAAGTGTTATTTTCATTTCTGTGGAATGGAACATTATTGATTCTGATTTGGTTACTCATGCATCATCTACAATGGAAGGACAATTGTTAAGATCATATGAAGCATGTTGTCTTAAAGAGATGATTAGGGAGACTAAGAGGCTACTTACTAAGAAGATATTGCATTTTGATAATGTTTGGTTTGTTTGGCATACTACACCTTGGAGTTTGTTAGTAATGAAAAACATATCAGTTATGGAGATAGAGGTATGGATCAGATTTTGGGCAGCTAAGGCAGTTAATGGGACATGTTATATTCGTTTGAACACACCCCATGGACCAACACCTTTAGAGGAGTCACCTACTTTGGAAGGAGAGGCAAGAGAAGACCGCAAAAACATTGTGGAAAAGTATGAACATACTTCTGATTTTTTGACTTTGAACAGCAATTCTCTTTCATCTCATGAGTCAAACTTTGAACCTTGGGTTGGTTACATTCAAGTTGGGGTGTTCAAATGTGAAGTTGATCCTTCCCTACTAAGAGTTGATGATATATTAAGTTGCATACTTAGTGGACCAGCCACAAAGAGCTTGTCTTTGTTGAGAATTAGAAACATCTCTCATTCATCAATGGGTTTATCACCTCTTCCATATGATAGGGCAGCGATGTATCTTTTGATTGAAGATTCAGACTTTTTAAATATTACATTGGGCCTTCAAGATCAGAATATAAGGGACTTCGTTGGTTACATGGTTAAACAAAACATTTACTTAACAACCTTTAATGAAGGCACACTAATTTGTGGAAATATAGGTAAAGTTGCAGTAGCTGTTTGGAGGACTTGGAAAAGTATTCAACAAACTTTCCTTGCCGATGATTGGCTCATTTGTGAATTCCTAACAGCATTGGTTGTTGGTAGTAATTGTGGCTTCATTTGGAGTGAAGTTCTTAGTTGGTTAGATGAGGTACAGTTTCACAACAGCAACATAATGAGTATCAACATGCTGGAGGGATGTGTCAGTGCAAAGATTTGGGATCTTGGCATCAACATGTGTTTGGCATTTCTTCAGTGTATTCATGCTGAGTTGCTTCAATTTTGGTATACAGATGTTTACATCAAAGTAGCACAGTGGTTGGGTGGAGCAACATTTCTCAGATTGATATGGGATTTAGGAATTGGTAATCTTACAATGTTAGGTACAAATGACACATGCTTTGGTTTTTCTCATGATGGCATACATACTTCATCTTCAAGTTTGTCATCTACATCCATTGATATGGCAGTGGTATCCTTGTTGATTGGTGATTCCATAGTCTTCGATTCCTTATGGACTAGTGGCTATCCAAGCTGGAATCATTTACTACTTGACTTGGCATTGACTACATCCATGATTCAGTATGAGGGCATTGAGGAGTGTTTCTTTGGGACATTTGTTGTTTGGCATTGGTATGATGATGTCTATGATATCATTCGAGTTGCTGGTCAGAATTATAGCAGCATTGTTAGGTGGTCATGTGGGTTGGAATACTGGTTTATGGGAGTTCACTTTCACACCTTGCTGGTCTGCTTCATTGTATGTATGTTTCATGGAGTGCGGTTGAGATACTTCATCTCATTCAGTACATTTGGTATTTTGGTTTGGGATCTGGGCCCTGGTCTCATTGATACATTGGTGCTTTAGGGTCCTAATGAATTGCTTCACAACTTGTGGTTCACTAATATTTATATCAGAGTGACGAAGCGTTAGCATGGTGGTTCCCTTTTGAGGCAGATTTGGAATCCTGGAATCACTTGGATTTGCAGTTCAATAGTTGAGGATGTGGAAGCGAATGTAGGCTTACTAGAGTTTCCGCCTTTAGTGTTTCAGTTTGGTTCTTTCGGAGAGCAGTTCATTGAGGAGTTGACAGAGTTGGTAGAGTATTTGATTGCTCTTCCTTCAGGGGGTTTTCAGGAGGTTACTTGTTTGGGTGTAGTGCAGGACAATGTTTCTAGAAGATGGAACTACAAACCTTCCAGGATGGCTTGGGACCCTGGGATCATTCTTGGTTACAGTATGGACTTGCCTGATGTTTGTGGAGTTGGATTGACATTGCTTGAGGACAAGCAATCTTTGGGAAGGAAGGACTGTCATGTCCCCAATTTCTGCCCTTCCTTAGTGACAACATTTCTAGTAGGGTTGGTTTATTATCTGGTTCCCATAGGCCAGTAGAGCGTAGAGGGAACCAACCCAGGGACTTTGAGAGTCATGCATGAGCTTCCCAAGTAGTTTGGAGCAGTAGACAACAGTTTCCTACAATTGAAGAGGGATTCCTAGTTTGTAGGGATTGACTAGGAGTGATCTAGGAGGTGTTTGGAGACCTCGGCGAACGTTTTGAAGACTTAGAGTGCATCTATTTTTTAGGAGGCATTCCTATTTTATAGGAAGAACTCCCAGTTCAGTGACAGTTCTCTCAGAGGAGCACACAGCAAGGGAGTCATTGGGACTCAATTTTGGTTGATTGGGGCTGTCTCCTACTTTTTAGGAGCATTCCTAGATTTTAGGGATGGACTACCAGTTGACACATCTTGTCCGGCATCAGTCACAGACAGGTGACAAGGTCAAATTCATGTTTGATTGGTCATTTTGGGACCATTTGGAAAATATTTTAATATATTTAAATATTTTCTAAGTTGGTGATTAAATAAATTAAAATAAGGTTAATAGTATAACCATTTTGGAGTAATAAGGGGATTTTGGCTTCAGTTGATCAAGTACACCTATGTGTTATAGCTCGTTGGAAAGGTCTCGAATTATTATACATGATTTTTACCATCTGTAGACTTTTTGGTGCCTTCAGCTATGGAATTTTAATAAAGTAATGTTTTTCCTATAGCATGGACAACTTTAATTGGGAAAATGTTATTTTATTATATTTTATTTAAAGGGCAAAGTGTAATTTCCTTTTAGGGTTCAATTTACAATTGGAAGGGGATATAAGGAGATGGAGACCTAATTTCTTATTATCTTTGGCATATTGAAAAACTTGTTTTTGTGAATTGGCTCTGAGAGAGCAATTCTTCATTTGGGACGCAAACCCCAGCTTCTGGATTGGCTGGGACGTAGCCCTCAGCAGTTATTGGCATTGGATTCTTCAGACAGTGTGCGTTGCTATCAGGGATAGAGCACACCATTCTTTATTGTGGATTCAGGTTGCAGATTTATGGTTTTAGCATTACAGATTGATTCTTTTAGCTGGGACGTGATTCCTTGCAGTCTTACGGCTGCCATTTGCAGCAATTTGGCATCATTGTTGGATGTAAGCTCCTTGGAACTGCATTGGATTTATTATTTGGCTTTATAAATCAAAAAATCTGCCTGGTACGATTTATAGCAATTCTGATTTGGTTCTATGTTCTTATTTATTTTCAATCTCCTCTCATGTTTATTGTTCATTATTCATTACTATTGTGAAAACTATCAAAAAACACAAAACAAAAACAAAACCTTCTGCAACTTCTGTCTATTCTCAAAGACCATCAAAGAAATCACAGGAAAATATAGTTTATTAATTTAAAAACTACAGCAGATCAACAAGGGCATCTATCAGGGATCTTTCACCCATGGACCATTGAGTATGCAAACCAAGCTCGGGTTGACTTTCCAAACTTATCTACAGATGTGAATTTGTATGTAGCACCTCTAGGGTCCTACGACATCATCATGGGTATAAATTGGCTTAGTAGTGAACATAAGGCTAAGGTGGACTGTCTTGCCAAGGTAGTAGAATGCCTAGATGACTAGGGAAACCCCGTAAATATTAAAGAAATTTTGCATGTGATCAAATCTTGTCAAATCATGATAGAAAATTTAAAGGAATCATAAAAAATACCTATTAGAATGACCACACTCTAGAAGATGGAGAAATTGGAGGGAACTTGAACGAACTCTTTGAAAACAAGTATCCATATCTTTAGAAATTTCAGGATGTGTTTCCAGAAGAGCTCCCTGCTCTACCATTGTCTAGGGTATTTGATTTCACTATAGATCTGGTACATGGGGTAGAGCCTATATCAAGAACACCTTACAAAATGACTGCTATCGAATTAATGGAACGTCAAATACAACTCCAGGAACTATTAGATAAGAAAATTATTTGACCCAATGTTTTTCCTTGGGGAGTCCCAGTATTGTTCGTCAGGAAGAAGGATGGGACAGTGAGGTTGTGCATAGATTATATAATGCTTAACAAATTTACTATCAAGAATAGGTATCCGCTTCCTAGAATTGATGATTTATTTGATCAAATGAGAGGTGCAACTGTATTTTCTAAGATCGATCTAAGGTTTGGTTATCATCAGCTTTGCATGAAAGATGAAGAGATTCATAAGACTACTTTCAGAAGTCGATATGGCTGTTATGAATTTACTGAAAAACCTTTTGGATTAACCAACACTCTAACAACTTTCATGAATCTTATGAATAGTATTTTTTAGGATTGTCTGGATAAATTTGTGTTAGTTTTTATTGATGACATTCTCATATACTCTCAAAATGAGGAGGAACATCAAAAGCACTTGGAGAGAGTCTTATAGAGGCTATAGGATCATTGATTGTGCGAAAAACTATGCAGATGTTCATTCTATCAAACGGATATTTAGTACTTAGCACACATTATATCAGCCCAAGGAACAGCCGGAGACCCCACTAAGATCAAGGCAATCAGAGATTGGCCTATACCTAGAATGTTATAGTGGTTAGAAGTTTCATGGGCCTAGCAGGATTTTATAGAAAATTTGCTAGGGATTTCTTTAGGATAGCTTACCCCAACACTTTACTCCAAAGGAAAGGGAAGAAGTTCATTTGGATTGAAAAATGTGAAGCATCTTTTAAATATCAGAAGGAGAAATTAGCTACTGCTCTGATACTTAAGAGTATTTGATCCACAAGGCCAATTTACAGTTTTAACCGATGGTTAGATAGAAAGGGTAAACGAGGTATTAGAGGATCTCCTACAAGTATAGTGTACGTATCGACAATACCAATGGGTAATGGGCCTTCCCTTAGTAGAATTTTCTTATAACAATTCTTATTAATCTGCTATCAAGATGACACCTTTTGAGGTGCTATATGGCCATAAATGCAGAACTCTTGTAAGGTGGAAACAAATTGAAGACATAATGATGATTGGGCTAGAGATGTTAGTGGAAATGGAAGAACAAGTAGTTCAAATGTGATAGAGATTGAAAGAGGCAAATGATGGACATAAAACTTGTTAAGATGCAAAAAGAACACCCTAGGAATTTGTAGTGAGAGAAAAGGTTCTTTTGAAGGTAAAATCACAAGAGTACTATCAAGTTTGGTAAGAACACCAAGCTGGCCCCAAGATATGTGGGACCCTTTAAGGTGTTAGAAATTGTAAATCCGATAGCTTGCAGGATTGCACTACCTCCTGCTCTTGCTATGTCATGTCCCCTCTTTTAGCTCAATGTAGCAGAGACATGTGAGTCAGCTTATTATGGGGTCTTGTAGGCTGATAGGGTTGGATAGAGACCCAATATGGTTATTCAATGTTGGGGACTTGATGTTCTGGCAGTTATTGATCAGTTGAGAGACATTCCTTGTTTTTAGGAGGTAGTTCCTACTTTTTAGGAGGTATGATCTTGCCTAGGGTTGGGTCTCCATGAGATTACTCTTTGGGTTTAGTTTCAGAGGGATAGGGCTTGTTTCCTAAATTTTAGGAGCATCCCTAGATTTTAGGGATGAGACTGCCAGTGGATCCTTGATTTTCGACTTCAGTTACAGACAGGTGACATGATGATTTTATGGTTTGTGATGTCAGTTGGGCATTTTGTGGCTATTTGGGCTATAGTTTTAATATTTCCTAAGCTAGCGTTTAATAATTAAATAAGGCTAAGTTATTAGCCATTTTGGAGTAATAAGGGGTTTTTGGCCTCATCTGGATGCAGATCCTATGGTGTGATAGCTCGTTGGAAAGGTTTCAAAATTCTCTAAATCTTTCTCTTTGGTCTTAGGGCAATTCACTGAATAGATTCTGTCTATGAGGAAAAAGGTCATTTTCTAGTAACATGACCACTTTAAAATAAGAAATTATAACACTTTCACTACCCAACGCCACTTGGAGACACTTAGGGTTTTATTTGCAATTGAGAGGGGTTATAAGGAGATAGAAGCTTCATTCTAAGATCATCTTTTGCATATTTGACAACTTGTTTATCAATTTGCTTTGAATGGGCGATTTCTAGTCTGGGACGCAAACCCCAGGTTAGTGATTGGCTGGGACGTATCCCTTAGCAATCTTTGGCACCGAATCGCTTAGACATTGTGCATGGTGATTAAGGATAGAGGCATCAATTCTCATTGGGGTTTCAGCATGGCATATCATCTTTCCAGTTGGGACATGGTTCATTGCAGCCTATGGGACGCCATTTGCAGCAGATACACCATGTGGTGTATAGAGTATTGCTTGTATTCACCTCCAAATGTATGCTGAATTCAAGAACAATCTTCACCTTCTAGTTTGACATCAAATTGTATGTGAGCTTTGGGAAATGCATTGGATTTATTGCTTGGCTCTATAATTTAGACAAATCTGCCTAGTACGGTTTGCAATAATTCTGATTTTTACTGAATACCTTATTTATTTCAGTCTTGTTTCATGGTTGTTGTTCCCTATTCTTTTCTATGTTATAAAACCATAAAAAACAAACAAACTTTTCTGCACTTTTGTCTAGTTCTGCAAGAAAACATAAATAAACAGGAAAACAGATTTAAAAAATATAAAATTACAGCAGATCAGTAGAAGAGATCCATCAGGGATCTTTCATGCTAGGATGCATCATGTATTCCATGTATCATATTTTAAGAAGTATATCACTGATCATGAGCATATAATTGATTAGAACCTTTTGCACGTATGAAACCGAGCTGCTCAAAATACTCGAGGTGTGTAAGCTTTACTTACGAAATAGGGACATAACCCAGTGCAAGGTCTAGTGGGACTAGTATATCGAGGAAAATGCTACTTGGGAAGATTATCATGAGATCTTCCAGAAATTTTCCCACCTGTTCACAAGAATTTGAACCATAAATTTTGTTGACTATTATTTAAAAGTTATGCATTGTTTATTTAGGTAGGGTATTGATCCTATCCTTATATAAAGTTCATCGGGGATGATGAAACACAAAGGGGAGGTTATGTTACATCCCAAATTCTTACTCTTTTAAAATAACTGTGTAGCTGTTGTATTATTTTCATGTGAATGACAATTGGTTAGGTAAAACAATCAGATGTTATGATCTTGTGAAATGGAAATTATGGTTAACCATTTTGATATACGTGAAAATGACTTGTTAGTTGTTCGTTGCTATTACAATTGAAAACGAATGCTTATATTTTAAGTTAAATGTTAATGGTAATGGTGGTTAGCTGTTGTGACAATTATGAGTTATTTTTGGTTTTAGCTATCCTGATTTAAAATGGAGGAATATGCTATTCTCGTGGAAATTTCCTTTTGGATGCAGGAGCAAATGAAGGGGGGAAGCATTGCGAAATGAGATTTAAGGAATGGGACACCAAAACAAAAGGTCCATTAACAAACTATCAGGTATGAGCTCTAACCACTTTGATAAAGTATTTAATGGCCAGGCAACATAGAATATACCTTGGACAATCATGAGCTATCCGGTTGGTTCTTAAAGCAAGAAAACATTTAAACAATTATTGAAAAAGGAGATGTTACCTTCTCTTTATTTTTGTGGCATTAAGTTGTCGACATAATGTAAATCTATATATATTGACACCATGATATTTCAACACCTATAATTGCACCTACATGTATGGACATATATATGTACATATGTATGTATAAAATAATATATTGAAAGAAAAAGAATCACATAATTTAAATTACATATGCACATGTATGTATATATAGGCATAGGTGTAGGTACAATTATAGGTAACATCAAATAACATGATGCCAATATATATCATATTTGATATATATATCAACCTTGAGTAAGCATAGTTTTATGTCTTTTGTTGGCTCCATGATGTTGAGCAAATTCCCACCTTCATATTGGCCTTAATCTTTTTTTGAAATTCTTTTAAAGAATTTTGAGGAGTTCGTAGTGACCAATGGATGATCACGCTATATCACTCCCTTTCTTGTAACTGAAGGAGCATGTGGAGATATATTTGAACATTTCCGCTGCCAATGCAGGACTCTCTCACGCTCCTCTTTTCATAAGTAAAAGACTTTGAGTTCTTAGCATATAATCCATCATATTGCTGTTGTTATATCACCATTCTTGTGGCACATACAACATCCCCAAGCTGTGAACAAATCGTGTGATTGAAGCTTGTGGTGATGTGTCACGATCATTGAACACGAATATCAATTCTCAAGTCATGCTACCATATGCCCAATTTTTACTTTCACATGTACTTTGTCTTTTTTTGTTTATTTCCAAGATGGTTATATTCGATGTTAGTAAATGATCGTAATGTTATCTTGCATCCATGATACATGGATAAGCAATATTGGCTTTATCCAAAGGATTTGTATAATGATTCAAAGAGCATAAAAAAAAACCTTTTTATTCCATTCATATATTTTTTTCTTTTCATCTACATCAAGTGGTGGATATCATACAGACCCACACAGTCATGATTAGTTGACATTCTTTTTACCTCATGATTTCTTAGCAATCACAACCCAAGATGCATATCATGTACAACACACACATACACACACACACACACACACACACACACACACACACACACACATATAGCTAGTTCTAATATAACTCATGAGACATCAATCTGACTTGTATAATGGTATAATCCATATGCCATTGAGACAAGAATTAGACTTGAGTATGTAATTATGATTGATATTTTGAAATGCATTGTACACA
Source organism: Cupressus sempervirens (assembly GCA_028749045.1). Classification (NCBI taxonomy): domain Eukaryota; kingdom Viridiplantae; phylum Streptophyta; class Pinopsida; order Cupressales; family Cupressaceae; genus Cupressus; species Cupressus sempervirens. The sequence goes on along the minus strand of CM053785.1, from coordinate 227,669,074 downwards.
TAGAAATCTCCCAAGATACACCCTAGACGAGGAAGGTCAAGCATGAATGGGTGGGGAGGAGAAGTGTCTTTGCAAGAATAACTTAAAATGTCAATAACGGGAATAAATGACTAATTTAAACGACATATGCTAGGTCAGCTCATGATTGTCCAAATATATGTATTTTTTGATTGTCAATTTGAGTGGTGGGTGATTGGGCTTATACGTTGCCCATCCAAATCCTTGGCCAAGGTAGGTTAGAGACGTGCTTGTTGCAATTGATCACTAGAGGTCAGAGTGCTAGCTGACAGAGGGGAGTTTGATGGAGGATATCTATTGCCTTGTTTGCAGCTTCTCTGACACTCTTAACAAAATGCTCAGATGGCAGGACCATGGTGCCCCAAGCCTAACCCTGGGGTAGAGAGTGCCTTTCTCGTAAGAGATTGTGTGGGGATAAGTTAAGGTCCGCAGTTGGGAGGTTAAGCTTATGCCAATGCTTGTCCTCTTCACCAGATGCAGAGGCTTGCACAACACATTAACAGTTATCGATACTTGTATGACTCTTGATCTTATGTATGTTCCCTCATCTTATTTTAATGTTAGTCCTTGAAATGTATAATTATATAATAATGTTCAGCATAGTATCAAATGATTATGGTAGAAGTTAGTTATGGAAGTTATAGTAGTTTCATTTCATGTAACCAGGAAAAAGATTGTTTCTTAATTGTTGTTTACATATTCTTGTACATTGAACTCAGTTGTTAGTTTTCTTTCTAAATGAAGTAATGAATATAATTGCCTTGTGTCATTCTGTTATGAAGGATAGATTATCTCTAGAATTTGGTCTTTATTTTCTATGACATGAAAAATGATATGTTACATGATCACTAGAGAATTCATCTTAACATGGTTTACTCCCTTTGAATCAATATGATTGAGATCACCGAAGGTTGCCTGAATCATATCCTCTATCTGCTCCATCTCTTTTAAGGTTCCCTCTAATGAAATGTCAGGCTGCCTCTGAATCTCAATCTCTCTCTTCTTGCATTAGCATTCTCAGAGGAAAAGATCAAGGCACATAGCTCTTATAATATGTATGTAAATTAGAAATAAGAATAAGTCTACATAATTATAAATATCATTCCAAGAAAATATAGATAAATATATATTTTGAACATGTATACATATATTCAATCTTCTATATATATATATTGATTGATCTATATTTTAAAACATTATTTCCTTATTAATTTCATACGTAACCTAAAGTGATCACAAAAATAAATAAAAATAATTCTGGAAATACTTATCTCTCCTTTAGAATGTATTATATGGACAAAGTCCCAATTCAAGTTTGATGTTTTCTCAAACCTTAGTGAATGTGAGGGCCCATGGTTACTATTCTTGGAACTTGTGTAAATTCCATCTTCCATCTTATCATGCCTGATCACATGGTCCCAGATGTAGTCAATCATAGGAAATATGATGCAAAAGTCGATGTCTTGTCCTTTGCAATGGTTCTTTATGGGATTTTTGATGGACGCCCAACTTCTACGAGCTATGATGCATATGAAGCTGCAAAGATAGTGATCAAAGGGACCTGACCACTCTTTTGGGCAAAAAACTTACACTCCATAGATAAAAACATTGATTGAGGAGTATTGGAGTAGCAACAATGATCACAAGCCTTCCTTTTTTTTAATATTCTTAACAGGCTTGCGAAAATCAAGAAAACATTTTCTTTAGAACATCATTGGCTCTTCTTGCATCATAATTGAGTAGATGTTTCCATGTGCTTAAATGCTATTATATGATATGATGGATACAGAGCTAACGCTCAAATTTATTGTTCAAGAATTTCAGAATTCTCACTATAAATTATTAAGGTCTAATGTTATTGACAATCTTTCTCAGATGTTAATTTGAGTGTAGAAGACTTGATCCAAAAGTTGTTGATCTGCAGATTTAAAGGCGAGTTTCCAGTCTAGAGAAGATTCAAATAACAACATTCTGAGTACTTAAAGGTTCAACGTACTGATAACATCACGCTCGAGACAATTAGAGAGACTTTCCCATCCATTCGGTCGATAGAGTGCACATCTGACATCACCCGATCCATTATAATTTGTGCAGTTGTTGCCATCAGATGTAATTCTCATGTCGCTGCCTCCTTCATTGTCTTCTTCTCAACCGTGAAAACTGAGCGCAAATTCAGTGGAGAGCAGCGACACAAACGAAGGCCTAGAAACAAACTACAGCTGATCCCATCTCATGCCTTGGAAGAATGGGTGGCTTTTCTCTTGCTTTCTGTTCAGCTTCTTTGTGGGCTCTATAACAAGGAGCTTCCAAGTAAGGTTGTGGAGAGGAGATAAGGATGGGAAGGAGAAGGAAGGGTCCTTGCTCAATATATTGACAAAACTGTCCTTTCTGCTAGACCTCGTGAAAGGCATCCGCTCGTGATTCACTTCGTACAGAAAGACACCCAATGACCACCAATCACGACATATGAATGCAGTTTGCCCCATGGAAGTTCTGGTATAATGTACTCTTCTGTACCCACAAATGAACGAGACTTCCACTCGCCATCTCGCCCCTCCTCGATATGAGGCACAACGAAAGATCAAAATCGGTGAGAATTATGTGGCCGCTATCTCCACGTCGCTCTCCCGTGGCTTCCGGTGTGTACTTCACTTTATTTTGTATATATTGGTCAATAATTTTTCCAGATCGATTTCCTTTGATCGTGGGCTATTCGCTGGTTGTAATTTTGTCACTTCGTCTTCAATCCTTTGACCATCGGTTTTACTTTGTTGTTAGACAAATATCACAAATATCGTCATAATCTTCCTCTGTATTATTACCTCGTGGTGTGATCGCCAGTTTTCAATCTATCTTCAATGTTGATTGGATGTTGTCGTCTGCTCATGTGTTATCACTGAAAGGAGATGATTGCTTTTTCCTATGTCCTCAAATATGTGTAAATCTAAGACTTCCTCAACTGTTCCGATTGGACCAAAACAACTACGATTTGACTGGATTTGAAATCACTTTGCAGAGGAAAATTGATTTTTAACCCTAGGATCCCCCATCTCAAAACTTTGTTGGGAGAATTACAAGTCTGTAATATATATGACGACTACATTTTGGTTGATGTCGCTGCCTGCTATGCTTTGCCATCCAACAACAAATCTGCAAACACGCTATTCCGAAATGCTATCTCTTAAGACAAAGGCTGGGGTTATTTATGGAAGTGTAATGATAGCATACTTCCATTCTAGCATAATCTTTTGTTCAGATTTAGTTTCCCAAAGATCCCTAAGACCAACATGCTCTGATACCATGTTGAATTTCCGAAGATTGCCGCAAATGTAATAGCACCGACATTGTGATATGATATGATATGATAGATTTTAATGACGTCCACGAGACTAAAGTAGTCTATGGGACCCATGTAATCGCCCTCCCGAGTCAGGAGCCAAACTAGTCAGTTGCAAAGTTTTGGTTAACTTGTCTCTTCTTCTCTGAATTTTGATAATCAAATCCGCTGTTCTCTTCACTTGATCTTCCTCAAATAAATAGTTGAAGTCCTTGTTCTGCAGAATTTTTGTATAATCAGATCTGATGTCGTTGTAAGCCAAGCATTCCATGACAAAGTGTTGCTCTGTCTCCACTGTTCCCATATTGCAGAATAAACATGTTCTGTTTGCCCACTCTTCCTTTGGAACTTGCCATCGACCAGTTTCACATCGCAGCTAATGTGAACTAGTTCTAATTTGTGCCATCAACATTTTTGCTTTCCAGTTAATAGGTGCCCTTATATAGGCCTTTTCATCATGACTAGAAGTGGGATTAAATTCTTTAATGTAATAAGATTTTTTCCGCCCTATGTGTCTTGTCCACAGAATATTGCGAAATTTTTTCATTGACAATTTTTTTTATTTCTTTAATGTTATGGTTGGTATGTGTTTTCCAATTTGCAGTGACTGCTTATTTAAATTAATAATAAGCGATGAAGAGATATGTCCCTTCATGGGACATGTCTATTCATTAATTAGATAATTAATATAATAAAACTTAATCAGAGTTATATATATAATATTATATTAATTTCTTTCATAAAATAATAAACTTATATCTCACATATGATGATCACATATCTATAAATTATATCTCATATATAATTATATTTAGGTTTATCCTACTGAAGCTACGAAACATCAACATAAATTGCATAATATTTTTTGTTTTAATTTTAGCTTTTTATGTATTTTTTAAATTCTAATTTTAATATCATTGTTTATTATTAAATATTACTTCAGAAGGGGGACATCATAACTACTGTTTCAAATGGGGGATATGAAATGCTATATACAGTAAATATTGCCAAATTTGGCATTCTGCCATGTATATGTCGTTATATTTTTAAATGTGGTTTGCTCTCACTTACATCATTCTCCTGTTACATATTTTCAGCACCACATAAGTAATTATGAAGGGTCATACACCTTACAACTAATTGTCAATCACAATATCAAATGGAATGCTCCCAACATGTTTAACATAAAAATGGAGCTCGCAATCTATTTTCACATTGCCTCAAGTGCATATGATTTCTTTATGAAAAATTTCCATTGCTTTTCTGACTGCTATAACAAGCATAGTTGATGCACTTTCCTCTTTTGCTTGTATTGACTCCACCTTCATCTCATAATGGGCTTTACTGGGCTTCTTACCTACTTTTGGGCACAATCACCTTCTTTTCATTGCCTGTTTTACTCTTAGTTCTGGTTTCTTTCAATAAATATATTAACTAATAACAACTACTAGCAACCATCTTATTCGTTGACTTAAATAAATTTTTTTAAAAGAATATTGCTGACCCAAAAGGATCAGGAAAGTCTCAGGATTCCAGAAAAGTCGGTGTTGGCAAATTGGACTACAGGAAATACTATTTTCACATTGCCTAAACAGCCAGTTATAGGAAGGGATGACTTGATAGTCAATGGAGGTTGGAAATGTTTTTGTTGGTGTGTTTACTTAACTACTGGTGTGGTCTTATGAACATAAGGAATTTCGCAGAGGTCAAACTGTAATCAACTTAGTTGTTGTATGACACAAAGGTTAAAACAATAAAAGGGATAAGGAACATATTTGATGTTACAGGTTTTGCTTGATTTTATTCAAAGGATGAAATGTGCACATATAGACAATTACATTGATGATGCTATCAAAAGAAACAATTGATAACTGAAGCCTAATTTAGAAACTATCTAAACAGACTAATATTACATTATTGACCATTAACTAACTAGATATATAAATATCATTCTGATACCCTCCCTTAATGGTCAGCTTGTCAACTACATGAAGTTGCCCCAAAATTTGATAAACTTGCCTAGACTCGGAGACTTGGTGAGAATGTTTGTAGTCTGATACTCAGTTGGAACATATTGCAACCATATTTATCCATCTTCTGTGAGCATGCAGATGCAATGACAATGAAGCTCAACAGGCTTGGTCTGCTCATTGGAGACACAATAATTGCCAAATTTGAGCGTCCCTTGATTGTCACAAAAGAGAGGTGAAGAGCCTAATTGAGTCATGTGCACATCAAGTCACGTGCATATCAGAAAGCATCCTTTAAAGCCAAACTGCCTCACAAGCTGCTTTAACAGTTTCCTATTATTCTGCTTCAGTTGAGGAAAGAGAGATTGCTTCTTGTTTCTTTCTAGTCCATGTAAAAAAGACATACCCAGATGTGGACTTCCTGTCATCAATAGAAGCTGCCCAATCTGAGTATGTGAAACCAATAAGCCTAGGATCTGTGTGTTCACATATAGAATGCCAAAATTGGAAGTGCCCTTCACATTCACAGTACATGCTTTGCTGCAATCCAGTGTTTAGATTTGGGGGCTGCCATGAAGCAAGAGATGTAATTCACAAAAAATTGAGATCAGGTCTAGGTAGTGCAATAGACGAGACTGCCCACTAGTTGCTTGAACATGGATTCATCCATCGGAGATGAATCTAATTTGGCAGAAAATTTCATCCCTTTCTCTATAGATGTGGATGTAAGTTTACAACTTTGCATCCAAAATTTGTTTTGTAGACTCTTGGCATACTTTGATTGAGACGTAAAAATACTTTCATTTGTCTGCCAAACCTCAACACTTGAATAATAATGGAGAAGTCCCAAATCCATTATGTCAAAGAACTGGCACAAACTTTGTTTGATTTGCTCAATCAAAGGGACTGAACTGCCTGTAATAATCAGGTCATCAATATAAATGACAAGTAGTTTTGACATACAAATTGGAATGAGAAGGTTTCCTCTAAAAGCCTTGATCACTAAGGTATATATTGATCTTTATGTACTAACCAATGAGTATATTTCTTGCCATAGAGTGCTTTCACCAGTCTGTATACCTAGTGTTCTTTATCAGCAACCTTCAAACCAAGAGGCTGCATCATATAATATTCTTGTGAGTCACCATTTAGGAACACACTCTTGATGTCCATTTGATGGTTTTTTTCATCCAAACGGGGCTGAAATGAGGAGGACAAGCCAAATGATGCCTTGTATTTATCATGGATTCCATTAGCTTTGTACTTACTCGATACGTTCATTTGCAGCCGATGGGCTTCTTCCCAAACGGAGGATTAGAAAGCATCCAAGTGTTGTTCTTTAGAAGACTATATTTTTTGTTTCTATAGCCTATTTCCTCTCAAGTATACCTTTAGACCCTTAATGACATCATCAAATTGAAGATCACCTATGGTCTTGGCCCAACATTTTGGTCAGAGAATAGAAGTACCAACATTTGATTCATGAGGAACAATTGGACATTGATTGGTTGGAATGAGTTCATCAAGATGTAAGTCAATAGGTTCGTGAGGAAAGTTCGATGGTGCAATATCATGCCTAGGAGAGTGCAAAACTTAAGAGTTAGAGTAGTTTGAATCCCTTGCATTAGGTGGATATTGTTGGGTGGATATTTTGCAACCAACAATTTTGAGTAAAAATTCAATCACAAAATAGGATGACCAACCACGTGTGAGACAAAGTCTCTCCTACTTAAAGGGAAGGCTCCCCCTTCTCACCATTTCTTGGATCAACTCAAGGTAAGTAAGAAGTCGAGAGATTTTGTAAAGGGGGTGTTACCAATATCCTTTCTTCTTAACTTTCTAGAAACAATCCACTTACTCATGGAGTGAGTAATGGGCAGAGTGAATCTCTAACTACACTTCTATCTAAAGTTGGAAACGGTGATACCAAAAACTAACATTAACTCAAAGGTTAGCTGAAATTGTACCAGTTTGGCTCTAACTCCTGTTTTAACCTATTCTGTAAGAATAACCTCTACCATTGGGGCACAAAGACTTCCAGAAGTAGGGAATTCTAACTATTTTTCGTCAATTTGAGATGGTAATACAAGCTATAGTCAAAGCTCCTAGTCTGTGTATTGCCACAACTGCTCCCAGTCAAAGCTTCGTCTCCGATTGCTTCTTAAATAATTATGCTCTATTATTGAACACACAATAATAACATGAATCAAAGACAATAGGCACTAATTACAGTCAAATCTTTTAATTTGCTCTATCACAATTGCTTCCAGTCAAAGATTCGAGTTCAATTGCTTCTTTTATTCACTTTTCTCCCAAATTCATACTACACAATCAAAGTCATGCTTGCACAAATGTGGCAGAGCTTTCTTGCATCGAACAAAAGATGATTTTTACAATGAGGGGGCACTCCTTTATATAGGCATAGGAGTTGAGAAAAAGATGGAGGAAAAAGTGGGAGCAACTCAACCAACTTTGACTCGATCTAATTAATGAGAGAAATTATTGGGTTACATGCAACTGCACATGCAATTCGCATTACGTGTAATTATACATGTAAGTCATATTACATGTAATTATACATTTTCATGTCATACATTCTCTTCAATTACAAACATGAAAGAAGATAAGATAAGATAAGATGATGAAGAAGAAGAAAGATGAAAGAGAACTGAAACAATCCAATGGATTGTCCCAAAAGGCTTTGTACTTGGCAATGCAATCCCGAATGATAACAAGATCAGGAGTTCTTGTATTTTGTGTTACTGCTTGATAACCATGGTTTTGCGTCTATTGATAACCTCTAACTCTGATGAATTGTTCGCTGTCATTTAAAATCTTGATGTGATCAAGCTTTTCTTGTTCAAGTTGTCGTGAATTCTCCTTTGTAGATTGGCGCATTTTGGATTCTTTGACACTTTGAAAATCTTCTTGACAATGTCCGGATGTAAACTCAGAATAACTTTCTATAAGTACCTTTAACTCTTTTTTTTAAGTAAAGAATTTGGTGCATGGGGATGCATGCAAATGAGAACTTTTGGTTTTAAAAGTGTGACTTTTAGTTAAAAATGGGTTCTCTGCATGTCACTACACGTAAAGTGAATTATATGTAAATGCAACATGTAACGAGGAATGGAAAATGAGATGACATGTGGATGCAGATGGAGAATGAGCTTACATGTAAGCGTGGATGATGGGTGAGATGAAATGCGTAATGACAAGGGAAGTGGAATAACATGTATTTGCTTATGGAGATATAAGTGCATATGGAAGGAATGTATGCAATGTAACTTGAGGCGAAGTGAACTTTATAGTCATCTTTGGTGAAAAGGTGAACTCAAAGTGCATGGAAAATGAAAATGACATTTTTGACTTTTCAAAAAGTGACCTTTAAGTCAAAAAAGGTTTTGGAGATGCAGTTATATGTAAAGCTTTTTCATGTAATTGTGTTGTGTGAGTGGATATGGAAAGTGAGATGAGTGAAAATGGAAGCGGAAAATGAGATTACATACATGTGTGGATGGTGAATGAGATGGAAAACATGTAATTGCATTTGTCGGATGAGATGCAAAGTGTTGTGACATGGAAGATGGAAATGAAATGTGATGATGCTTTCGCATGAAATGAAACAAATGAACTTGTAACTTCTCCAAAGTGGAGAAAACTAGAAAGCAAGCACAAAAAACACAAAACTTCAAAAGAAAAATGTACCTTTGGCAAATGACTCAAACATGTCAACAAGCAAAACACTTCAACATGCAATTTTGAATTTGGAGTTTGGGGAAAAACCAAAATCATGAAAATGAACAATTTCATCATTTTTAAAGGAAAAATGCACTTTCCATGGCATCAATTTTAACAAGTGGCAATCATTAAGCAATAATGTGCATAAAATCAGCAAGATAAGCACAAATTAAATAGCAAGAAAGAAAATGTCCACTTACATAAGGATTAAGTGCCAAAAATGATGGAAAAAGAAGCTCCAAAGTTGAAATTTTTTTCAAAAACACTTGGACTATTTCAAACCTTGCAATTTTTAATTAGAGAAGACAACAAATGAGGCGTTTTTAATGGTAGATGTCAAAAATGTGCCTTATCTTTGCTCTAAATCCCAACGTTTTTGGTTGCACATGTTCTTGGGACATTTTTGACCAAAAACATGTTTCTTAAGGTGAGCAATCAAAACGTTTTGGCTTCCAATAGCCAAAATGTGTATCACAATGCAATGTAAACACTAAAGAATGCCAAATCAATTCCTCTTTGGGCAAAAACGTGAGCCAAAAATGGTGTTATTTGAAGATTTTTCCAAAAATGTGCCCTTGAGAGGAGTTTGGAAAAATGTTTTTTAGCAAGATAAATCAATTTTCATTGTTTGAAAACCCATGGCTTAGCAAAAACAACCCTATTGGAGAAGATTTCGTGAAAAACCATGAAGAAAATCTCCCACAATCTTCAAAAGCAGGTTCTTGGAGGCTCTTTGAATGTGTTCTTCCAAAAATCTGTTTCTCAAGAGCAAACACATGAACTTTAGTGCAAAACGCACATTTTGGTGTCCATAGCATATATTAAAAACATGCTAAGATGCATATCACACCTTTTAGGAGGCATTGCATGTTTTAAAATATGCATTTAGCTTAAAAACTCACCTTTTTGGGGTGATTGCATATTTTAAGTGAAAGCTCACATTTTGGGTGCAATAGCATATTTAAGTTATACAACTCACCTTTTTGATGTCATTGCACATTTCAACTGAGTTATATGCAATGACATCAAAAAGGTCCACTTTTGATGGATTTATGTTTCTAAGTTGAATTTTATATGCAATGACACGTAAAAGGTTCAGTTTTGATGGATTTTACATGTAATGACATATAAAATGTCCACTTTTAATGACTTTTAAGTGATTTAATAAGCACATGTCAATGTAAATTCATTAAAATATTACTTAAGTGAGACATAAATTATATTTACATATCATATTCATAATATAATATGTAAATATGATTTTAAAAGTAATATTTACTAGAGCATTTGATTTAAATGCTAAAAATTAAATTGTAATATAGTCAAACTCCACTTAAAAATATAACATAAAGTGCACTATGGTTACTTTAAGTGAAAATTTAACTAATAACGTAACTTAGAAACATAACATAAAGTGAATTTAAGTTATATTTTTAAAAAAGTGAATGTCACATTAAAAATATAACATGATATTTTTAATTCGTGTTGTTGCATAAAAAAGGTCCACTTTTTGGGCACTAAAACGGTTATATCTCTTGACTGACAACTTTGATTACGCTCTAGGTTAGATCAAATTGAAGGGAAAACCGAAAGCCATTACTTGAGCAAGAGAAAAGGACTAAAAGCCAACAAACGTACACTCAAAAGAAAAGAAAAGAACGATGAAGGCCTAAAAAATCAAGCATAGGCTCGACAGACAAAAACGAAAAAGACTTGACAAAAGCCTTCAGTAGAACAATTTGATATACAAATTAGAGTTGATTGATCAATCAACATTAAGCAATTGAATATCAAATTCAACTTAGAGATGTGAAACTATTTTGAAAAAGTTTCGTAGTATTACCTGCATTTTGTGGTGACAAATATAGGAAACAAATCTAATGAATGACTAACACCCAAGTCCTTAGGTTGCAAAGGCAGATCCTTCAAACTCAAAATAGGAGAAGAGAGCTGAAAAGGCCCTTGTTCTTCATCAAAGAGAACATTTTGACTGAATATGAGATGACCAATGTCTACATCAATCAATTGATATGCTATGTCGTTTTCATTTTATCTTGTGAACATGAGCTTCTTGCTCTTGGAATCCAGTTTTAAGCACTTGGCATCTAGAATCCAAACATAAGTAGAAGAGCCAAAGACTTTCAAATTAGTGATTTTAGACTTCTTGTCAGACTAGGCTTCCTTTCTAGGCTTCCTCTTAATGACCTGTGTAGGAGATCTGTTCATAAGATAGACAAAAATGTAGATTACTTCTATCCAAAACTTCTTTGGAACATTTCTATGTTCTAACATAGATCGAGCCATCTTGGTGACTGTGCAGTTTCTCCACTCAACCACATTGTTCTACCAAGGGGTGTAAGGTGTAGTAAGGTGATACTTGATGCTATGATGTGCATAGAATTTGGAGAAATCTAAAGAACAAAATTTCCCCCATTGTTTGTCCCAAGAGTTATTATTTGTTGACCTGACATTTTTTTCCAGTGCCTTAAACTTTTGAAACAACTAAACACCTCTAATTTTTGTTTAAGAAAATACACCTAGATTTTATGACTAAAATCATAAACAAATAACAAAAAATGCCTATACCTAGCATCTGAAGGAGTGTTCATCGGTCCACATACCTTAGCATAAACCTTAGTTGCCGATTTGTGACACAAATCCGATTTGGTCATGTGAATTGGATCCGTGGTTTCGGGATTTTTATTTTCCTATTATAATTCATGGAGGATTCATGCATATATATATAGACACACACACACACACATATATATATACTAAAAAATAAGAGAAATATACATAATTCTAAAACTAAATCATTTCATAGTATGAATCTATGAATTTAGCATACTTGATAATTGATCTATTTTCACGATTATAAAGAAAATCAACATATTCACATTGAATTATTGAAAGTGAAAATTTGTAACATTCAAAATATAGATCATTAAACTTAAAAGTTTGTAACGTCATTGACTCATAAAACAGTCAAGAGTCAAGGCTAAAGTTTTTGATTTAATCATCAAATGGATTTTCAAGAAAATCTGCATCAGAGGGGTACTGATGAGCTGCAAGTGCTATTTGGGATTTTTTCTTTTCCCAATTATGATTCGTGGAGGATTCGTGCATATATATATGCATTATATATACTAAAAAATAAGAGAAATATATATTATTCTAATACTAAATCATTTCATAGTATGAATCTATGATTCTCGTAGGCATCTATGTATTTAGTATACTTGATAATTGATCTATTTTCACGATTATAAAGAAAATCAACACATTCACATTGAATTACTGAAAGTGAAAATTTGTAACATTCAAAATATAGATTATTAAACTTAAAGTTTGTAACATGATTTACTCATAAATTGATCTATTTTCACGATTATAAAGAAAATCAACACATTCACGTTGAATTACTGAAAGTGAAAATTTGTAACATTCAAAATATAGATCATTAAACTTAAAGTTTGGAACATGATTTACTCATAAAAGAGTCAAAAGTCAAGACTAAAGTTTTTGATTTAATCATCAAATGGATTTTCAAGAAAATTTGCATCAGAGGGGTATTGATGAGCTGCATGTGCTATATCTGTAACACTAGAGGAACTCAAACCACTAGTAGTAGAGGGGATTGTGAACTCATAATCCTCCTCCTCATCGTCCACATCAATCAAAGTGGATCTAGCAAGATCCCGGATGGTCATATCTAAATTAGGAGTCTCAGGTGCTACATCCCAAAGCTTTCTGAGCCCCTTCTTGTACTTAGGATCCTTCCGTGACAACAAGCGCAAATTGTTGTAAACAAACACAAGGTTTTCTATTTTTTTTTTGCAACCAACCATTTGCGTTTGACTGAGTGGATAAAGGAGTAAGTACTCCAATTCCGCTAAGCTACATAAGAGCTGGCAACCTAAAGAGAAATTAAAAAATATCAATACAACAATCAAGATAAATTGAAGGAATTTAGAGTATTAACTTTAAGCTTAAGAAGTCAACTTTAGGTGCTATATTTTACAAACTTACTTGGGATAGGACCTTTATGGCAAGAGATTGGAGGTACGTGAAGGCTTGCCCATGAAGGTACCACTATTTAATGGCATCCATCCTGTTTTGGTCTGTTATAGCAATAGGGTGGAAATTCTCACCTGAGATGAAGGCAGCAAATTCACTCCTCACCATTGCCCCAACTTTTGGATCTTGGAATATTTTAGCTAGTGCCCTCTTATACCCATTCGCAACCTTTGTATGTCTAAATGGTGGCACTCTACCTAGTAGGCGAAGTACATTTGCACTAAAGTACCTGGGGATAACGAAAGACAATTGAACACTATCAAATATCAATAGCACAAAAATTGGATAACATAAGCACAAGCATTTGATAAGCACTACAGTACCTCAGGGATTGAGCATATGTAAGGAGGTGCAAAGGTGTGGTCATCTTGTTCCATCAATGATGAACAATTGCTTCGACCTTGTTGTAAAAGGTAACCTGAGGATCATTCTCCCTCCTTTGTATGACCTAGGATATGAGATATGAATAATAATTATAACTAGTGATTATGTCAATTTAAACTTTAGAATCTAGATATCTCTCAAATAAACAATTGTTGTAAAAGAGCCTAGAACTTACCATTTTAATTTTTTCTAACATAGTGTCCATGGAATCATAAATATCCCCAAGGCATGGCTCAGTACTGTCTGCAAAGTGAAGTATTGCCATTAAGGGATCGGTGACTTCCAACACATAAGTCACAAGATCCCGCCAATCCTCATCTAGTATCATACTTCTTGTTGTCCTCCTTTTTGTCACCACAAAATGTTGGTAACAGCACGAAACTTTTTTAAGTTAGTTTCGTGTTTCTTTAAGCTTGAATTTGATATTCAATTGTTTAATGTTGATTGATCGATCTATTTCAATTCATATATCAAATCATTTTACTTAAGACCTTCGTCAAGTCTTTTCGTTTTGCTTTCTGTCGAGCCTTTGCTTGATTTTTGAAGCCTTCATCGCCCGTTCTTTGTTTTCGAGTTTGTGTTTGTTTGTTTTTAGTGCTTTGGTTTTGCTCATGTCATGCCTTTCGGTCTCCCCTTTGATTTGGTCTAACCTAGAGGTCAATCGGAGTTGTGAGTCAAGAGTTATGACCATTTTAGTGCTTCAAAAGTGGACCTTTTGGGTGCAACAACACGAATTAAAAATATGATGTTATATTTTCAATTTGACTTTCACTTTTTGATAAATATTATTTATATTTACTTTTTGTTATGTTTTTAAGTTACTTTAACTTTAAATTTTTAACTTAAAGTGACTATAGTGCGCTTTATGTTATAATTTTAAGTTGAGTTACTTTTTGATTTTTCACTTAAAGTAACTATATAACTATATAGTTTCAGTTTAATTTTTGGTTTTAAAAATCAAATGTTTATTTAAATGTTACTTTTTAAATGATGCTTATATGTTATATTTCTAAATATGATAAATAAATATTGTTTATGGCCCATTTTGTAACATTTTTATAATTTTAAGTGAATTAAATGACTTAAAGTTTTCAAAAGTGGACATTTTATATGCAATTACATGTAAAATCCATCAAAAGTGGGCGTTTTACATGTCACTGCATATAAAGTCTACTTTGGTGGCCCTTTTTGATGTCATTACATCAAAAGTCTATCATAAGTGGACCTTTTTGATGCTATTGCATCAAAAGTGAAGTTTTCATGCTTTAACATCTAAAAGGTGAGATGCATTTTAAAACATGCTTCCTCCCCTAAAAGGTCCGATTTTTCCTATAAGCATATTTTAAAACATGTAATGACACCCAAAAAGTGCAATTTTGATGAGATGCACATTTTAAAATATGTAAGTGACCTAAAAAGGTTTGTTTTTGATTTAAAAACACGTTTTAATATATGCAATGACACTCAAAAAGTTCGTTTTTGAAGAACATGTTTTTGCCCTCTAAGAACCCGATTTTGATCATAAGTTGAAATTTTCTCAATGGATTTGCATGAGATTTCTTCTATTGGAGGCATTTTTGGTTGGCAATGATTTATCTTGCATTTAAAATGGATTCAATAAGCTGAAAAACGTTTTTAAAAGCTTCATTCTAGGGCACGTTTTTGGAGAAATCAACAAATAAATCCATTTTTACTACATGTTTTAGCTCCAAAGCAAATCGATTTGGCTTCTTTTTGGGATTGCATTGCATTTTGGTTCATGTTTGGCTGTTTAATGATCAAAACGTTTTGATCTTGCATCATGGAGAAAAACGTCCCAAGCATGTGTTCTTCCAAAACATTGGATCTTGGAGTGTTTTTAGGGCATGTTTTTGTATCTTCTACCAACTTCTCCTTGTTTTCTGCCTTCTCTCATTCGAATTTGTGAGAGATTGAAAGTTTCAAACATTTTTGAAGAATTATTCAAACATTGAAGCATCTTTTCCCTTCATTTTTGGCACATGTAAGCGGACTCTTCCTTTCTTGCTTTTAATTCATGCTTATGTTATTGATTTTATGCATGTAATTTCTTGATGGTTTCCACTTGTTAAAATCTTTGCCATGGAAAATGCATTTTTCTTTTAAAGTTTTTGTTCATTTTCATGTTTTTGGTTCTTTCCTAAGTCCCAATTTCGAATTTGTGTGTTGAAGTGCATTGCATCTTGGTATGTTTGAGTCACTTTCCAAAGATACGTTGTTTCTTTTGTGTTTTGTGCTTTGTGTTTGCTTGCCGGTTTTTCTCCACTTGGAGAAATTGCAAGTTCTTTCCCAAGAACTTTTTTTTGCTTCATTACATGCAAAAGCATCATCACATTCCACATTCAGTTTACATGTCACAACACCTTATCTCTCACTCAACAAATGCGATTATATGTTTTCCATCTCATTTGCCATCCGCACATGCATGTAATCTCATTTTTTGTTTCTATTTTCGCTTAACTCACTTTTTGCATCCATTCGCACGACACGATTACATGAAATGCCTTATGTGTAATTGCATCCAAAAGGTCCGATTTTGATTAAAAGCCATATTTTGAAAAGTTAAAAAGATGTCATTTTCATCTCCCATGTACTTTGACTTCCCCTTTTCACCAAAAGTGACTATAAAACTCATTATCTCACTTCCATTTTTCATTTTCATCCCTCCATATGCATTTGTGCCTCCATGAGCAAATACATATTTCCACGTCTTTCCATGTTTTCCATCTCATCCTTCATTTGCACTTACATGTGAGGTGCATCCTCCACTTGCATTCGCATCTCATCTCACCTTTCATCTCCTGTTACATGTTGCATTTACATGTATTCATTTTTGATGCAATAATGTCTTGAAAACACTAAGTTTTTGAAATCAACAATTTTCATTTACACACATTCCCATGCATTTCACCATCACTCATTCTCATTTCGTTTCATTCCATCTTCCATATTTTCACTTTCATACCATTTCATTCCGCATTCCATTCATTTCATTCCGCACTCCACTGCATATGCATATGTTTTCTCTTCAAAGTCACTTTGTCGGATTTGTGAAGTCTCCAATCCATTTTCAAATCTTCACTGCTGATCCAAAATCCACTTGTATGGAGATTCCTTTTGATGATGTATTTGTGTTTTGAGATTTTTGTGTTGCAACGCAAGCACAAGACATGTCCTCGCCATCAAAATCCAAAGGCAAAATGAAATATCAGTATGATAAAGAATTGGCTCATGTAGCCCCTTTGTCAATCATATCTATTCTGGATAATGTAATAGACACAAAGATTGGTCATGTGGATGTGGCTGATTTTCTACAAAGACTTGAAGCTCCAGCTAGTTATGAAATGAAGCGTATTAAGAGAAGCAACATTCACCTGGTGTTTACATTTCCTTTGGCGGCTATAGAACCTAATTTCATTCTAGGATGTGCACGGTGGTTTACTCCCAAGACGAAGACTATCAAAGACGTTGACGGCAAGGTTATCATTAGCCTTGATCCTGAGGTCATTGAGCAAATCTTCAAGGTTTCACATAAAGCAGAATGTGTTGATTTGACCAAAGAATCATCATTGGCATGTTGGAATGGGCAAAAGGGCGATTATCAAAAGTATGTCAACCTTTACTAGTTAGACAATAAAAGAAACAATTTCTTCAGATGGCCAAAGACTATTTATCGGTCTAATTTTAAACAAGAATATAAGGATCTCATCATCCTTCTCAGTAGGATTTGTGGCCTTAAAGACTACTAATTTTGAGCCATGGATGTATAAGTTCATGTTTCAAATCATGGAGAATAAAGAACACATCTTTTGGGGAGAACTCATCAGTATTGCATTTTGCCAGTAGATATGCCATGAGATCTTTCCCTAGTCTTTCTACCAAGGGAGATCGTCTTCAGGTTCTTATTTGAGATTACTATGACTAGATCACTTTGGTAAATAGTAAATTCCATTATAAAAGAGTTCAAGATGTCTTCTTTGGGCATTTCTGGTACTTGTTCAATAAATAGTTATCTGTCAAAAAAGTATCTGATGCAGCATGGGAGAAAAGTGAATCAATACAGTTGTATTTTTATTCAGTTTCCCATTTTCATATACTTAAGAGTTGAATATTTCAAAGGTGAGCCATATACCTTACCTAGGTATGCTACAGATTGAATCATTTTGATGGATCTTATCATCCTTCTCAGCAGGATTTGTGGCCTTAAAGACTCTACTGATTTTGAGCCATGGATGTATGAGTTCATGTTTCAAATCATGGAGAATAAAGAACACATCTTTTGGGGAGAACTCATCAGTACTGCATTTTGCTAGTAGATATGCAATGTGGTAATATCAGTGCCCTTCTACATGAATTCTTATCTTGTTTACATTGCTGCTGCCATGGGATCTTTCTGTAGTCTTTCTACCAAGGGAGATCATCTTCAGGTTTCTATTTGGGATTACTATGACTAGATCACTTTGGTAAATAGTAAATTCCATTATAGAAGAGTTCAAGATGCCTTCTTTGGGCATTTCCGGTGCTTGTTCAATAAATAGTTATCTGTCAAAAAAGTATTTGATGTAGCATGGGAGAAAGGTGAATCAATATGGTTGTATGTTTATTCAGCTTCTCATTTTCATATACTTGAGAGTTGGATATTTCTGAGCCGTATACCTTACCTAGGTATGCTACAGACCGAATCATCTTGATGGAGCTAGCTAGACAGCTCATAGACATGCAAATGAGCAACATGCTTTGCATAGGCTTGGTTTTGGCATTACCTCAGCTAAACCTTTGAGTATTGGCAATTATTCAATCATTTCTATTCCTAAAGCAAAGAACGTGGAAGCAGAGTTGCAATTGATCACCTTGAAGAAGTTCAAGGCTAGGATTGATTTTGACTACCTAAAGATGAACTCTCAAATGAAAAGAGCCTACACTCATGTTCATCGCATCAAAGACATCTTGATAGATATGAGGACAAATTTGACATCATGAAGATGGACTACTGCAGGTTAACCCTGCAGCAGATAATTGATTTTAATATGTTGGAAATTCCTTCAGATTCCTAAGTTGAAGATGATGGCAACATCCTTGATCCAGAGTTTCATCAAGTCGGCTTTGATAAGAAGTACCCTTTTCCTATTCAATGACAACAAAAGGAAGGTACGTCTATCATGGATAGATTTCAATCCATCTTGGTAAACACCAACAAATGGTTGAAAAGTAAAGGCCTTCAAATAGTAAATCCTAAGATGGGATTGGATCGTGGAAGTTTTGGTCCTTCTGGTAGGAAGTTACAATTGGAAATCACTGCGAAAGATGGTGCCTCATCCTCTGATGCTAAGAGTTCCCTCAAATTCAAATTGAAGGGCAGAAAAGGAGATAATTCATCTCAAGTTCCTGAACCAATTCAAGAATCAGTGGAAGAATTAGAAGAGGAATTGGAAATAGAATCTGATAAAGGAGATTCAGATGAAGAAGGGGAAATTATGATCATATCTCCTCCAAAGCCTGCACAAGCTTGTACATCTTCTATACTTGAAGAGCCTTTTTTGCATGAGGTTGATGATGATGTGGATTCATTCTCCATTGTTTTCACTTCTTCCATTCCAATTTCAGAGGTTAATGTCATGGCTTTTCCTATTTCCTTTGCTGCTCCTCGCATCCCTGCACACGAACAATATGATCATTTAGCAAATGTGTTTGAAGATTTTCCAACTCTTACTAGTGGTCAAGTTTCCCAACTTGATACATCTTTAACGGGATTTGAGCTTTTCATGACGGAGTCTTCTCAACATGTTCCTATGCCTCACTTGTACAGAGTGAATCTTGCTCGGTCATTACAGAAATACAATCTGAATCAATGCCAATGGTTTCCACTATACCTACTTCTGTGGATGAAAATTTCAGCTTGCCTGCATGGTTGAGCAAAATAACAACAAAGAGGAGGAAAGTGGTTGTTCCTCTAGACAATCTTCCTGTTAAGAAGACCAAATCTAAATCTTTGAAAGACAAGATCGTTTTCAGAATTTTGGTTGTTTCTGATAAAATCAAATTTGTTGAGGTTGTTGAGCTCTTGGTAGATAAACTTGTTGAGGAACTTAGTCGTTCTAACTACAACTTTACTAAGGTTGAAATTAGAAAGCAATCACATTTGAGTTGTTTTCAAGATGCTCAAGATGCATTGACTAATGTACAAAGAGTAATCATGAGCTTTGGGAAAAGAAAAATCAACTGAAACAAGAGGTTTGTTATCTGAATGAGGTCATCTAGAAAAAATCTTCTCAGAATGTTGTTATGTCTCAAACATTTAAGGAGAGAAAGCTAATTGAGGCCGCTAAGTCTTGGATATAGTAAATTATTTCTAAAGGAGTTCGAGCCATCACAGAGACATTTGCAGTTCTTAGGCGTGTCAAAGAGATGAATGAAATGGAGCGAAACTTAATCTCTTCTTTGACTCAAGAAGCAGAGAACTTGAAGGAAATCCTCGATGATTGGGATGAAATGATGAAATTCGATCTGGATGCCTTAGTCTCATGTGACATTCTTTCATCATGTGAAATGTTCTTTAAATTTCAAGGACTCATTGGTTACAAGGATGAAACATTGAGGAAGTTGATCACAAAGTTGCAGATGGCCTTTGGAGATTGCCAAGTAGTTGAAACAAGTGTTACTTGTGATTTGGAGTAGATGGGATGCCATGTTACTGATGAATCTGGTAATCTTATTGCAGTAGAGAGAGTAAAATCAGAGTATACAATCAGGATCAATGTTGATAGAGATTCTGAAGATTTTGGTTTGCACACGATGAACAAGTTTGTCTTGTATAAATCCTTGACAAAACACTTGTTAACTACTACAACAACAAATTCCAAAGTTGTGTAATCAACATATGAAAATGCAGTGAGAGTAGAAGCCATATCGAAGACTATGGAAATTGCTGATCTTCCCACAGTGCGTGACATCATTGTCAAATTTAACTGAGAAACAATCTTTAAGATTGTTGTTTTCGTTTTTATTTCATGTTACTAGTTGTAAAAGAAGCATTACATGAAAAAGTGTAATTACATGTAATGCGAGTTACATGTATGTAAAAAGATGTAATGCGAGTTGCATGTGCAGTTGAATGTAACCCTTTATTTTCTTCTGTAGTTACGCTAGGTCAAAGTTGGTTGAGTTGCTCCCACTTTTTCCTCCACCTTTTTTTCAACTCCTGTGCTTATATAAAAGAGTGCCCCTTCTTTGTAAAATCATCATTATCTTTATGCAAGAGAGCTTTGGAGAAATTGTGCTAGCAAAATTTTGTGTAAGCACTATTTTGAGAGAAACTGAATACAAAGGAGCATTTGAGACTTAACTTTGATTAAGTGAGATTGTTACTTGCATGAGTTATAAGCTTTGTTTATAATTTTTAAGTTATTTTTGATTCATGTTATCTTGTGTTATTGGTAATTGTATCGCGTAAATTGAATAGAAAAGAGTTAAGAAGAAATTGGAGCTAGAGCTTTGACTAGGAGCAATTGTGGGAATATATAGCTAGAAGCTTTGTTTGTCGCTTATGTTCTCTTCTTAATTCACAAAATAGTCAAGTTACCTTTACTTTTAGGAGTATTTGTGTCCTAGTTGTAACGCTTTCCATATAAAAGTATGACCGGACTTAGAGCCAAATTGATACATTTTCAGCTAGCCTTTGAGTTAGTGAAGGTTTATCGGTATCATTGTTTTCAGCTTTTGATAGAAGTGTAGTTAGAGATTCACCTTGCCCATTACTCACTCTACGAGTAAGTGGATTCTTTCTTGAAAGATAAGAAGAAAGAATATTTGTAACACCCATTTTATAAAATCTTTGGACTTCTTGCTTATATTGAGTTGATCCAAGGAATGGTGAAAAGGTGGAGCCTTCCCTTTAAGGTAGGAGAGACGCTGTTTCATATGCTGTGGCTGGTCATCCTATTTTGCGATTGGATTTTTCCCCAAAACTGTCAGGTACAAAATATCCACCCAACACTTCTCACATTTAAGGCCCTTGCTGTATTGGAATTCTTCCAAACGCCCCATTGGGGGCTAACGACCATCTGTTTCAATGCTTCCTTTACCTTCACTAGCCATCTCAAGACGATTGTGTGAGAGGCAAAGCGGGTTTCAACAACCTAAGAACATGCTAAATTCAAGTTAGTAATACATTTAAAAATTAAAACATGTTAATGTAAACAACAAAAAAGAAAAATATTATGAATCCAATAATATATAATTGAATATTAAATTTACAAATTTACCTTCAATAATTCCAAGTCCGAGAAACTCCTAAAAATTGCTTGTGACGTGGTTATTTGTCACAAACATTTGAATCTCTTGAAATTCCGCATGTATCTTTTTCACCCAATCTATTTTGGTGCCAATTTATTCCGCATGTATCCTTGCAGCCCTGCAAACTTTTGCATTGTTCGTGACCACTTGGACAACATTATTAGGACCCACTGACACTATGGCATCAATGAGAATGCGTGAAATAAATTCTGAATCTTTCACTTGCCCTTCACAATCAATTGCCTTAAAAAACATTGCCCTCTTAGGGCATACAACAATAACATTGATCAATGGACGGTTTCTACAATCTTTCCACCCATCTGAAATAATACACACCCGATTGAACCCAAGAATCTCTTATTGGTTGAAGTTCAACCTCCATAGATTTCCTCTCATCATGTAATACGGTAGTGCGCAATTTATCATAACCAAGCGGTCTATAACCACGAGTTGCTTCATTTATTGCTTGCACCATCTCCCTAAAATAAGGTGATCTCACAAAATTAAATGAAACACCATTTGCAATTAAACAATGTCCAATT
This sequence comes from Cupressus sempervirens, assembly GCA_028749045.1. NCBI lineage: Eukaryota > Viridiplantae > Streptophyta > Pinopsida > Cupressales > Cupressaceae > Cupressus > Cupressus sempervirens. The sequence continues at coordinate 227,646,695 of CM053785.1, read as the reverse complement.
TTGTGATCAACAATGTCTCTCAATTCAATTTGGAATGCCCTATCTGGTGGGCCTCTCTTGCGGGTGAGTGGAGATGGGTCTACATCTTCATCATTTGCAGTTGGCATAGGCAAAAAAGGATGTGTTCTTGTGCTTTTTTGATTGGATGGTTGTAATGACCCTTACTATAAAGGCCACTGAAACCCTCAAACTAGACTTAGGAATTTTGTCAAACAGTTGGCATGTAACCGAATAAGGCTGCAATATTACTAATTGTTGTACAACAAAACTTCAATATATGATGCCAATAATGTATGAACAACAATTCCAAATTATAACACTACCAATCTAAGAGATAGATGACAATATGAAACTCAAATATGAAGTCCAATGCAATTCTGATTTTATGACAGCAAATAGAACTGATTACAATGAGAGACTGTCACAACTATGCACTTCTAACACATCAAGCTCTTGACAATGCAATGTTATGACATGAACAATCACCCAGTTAAGATTTGGAATGCAAATGACGAAACTTTTACAACAGTTATTAATGATTGGAAATAACTATTTATGCAATGACAGTGCTGACTGTTCTAATCCAGAACATGCAATATTTTGGCAATCAAAACTTCAGTTTGTGCACCTGGAATAGCTCCAATTTTGCCGGATATGAATGCTGAATTAATGCCACACGAAGACCTCACAATCTGCCCCAAACCAACTCACAAAATTGCTGTTGCTGCCTAACTGACAGGGCCGTACAGGTACGGCCTGGTACGGCTGCTAGATAAAAATATTGCAGTGTTTTTTGTCACTCCAAAAGCAATAAATCTGGGCGCTTAGGGTTGCTGAATAACCCCCTAAAATATGAAATTCATCCGTCAAGCCAATTAGGAGTTATGAGCAAAAACGTGGGTCCAAACTCTGGACTGGCAGTCTGAAAATAATGCACAACCGTGTCTACAAACCTTGTTAATCAATCCACAAATGCTAGGGCACAACTGAAACCCTTATTCCAACCAAAGTAAACCCTTATAACTGAATCTCAATGAAGTCCAAATGAGATGGCTGAATTACCAACTCCTCAAATGCAACAATTCAGGTGATATTTCACACCCTCAAAGTCGCCAATCCAAGGGAGTGATTCGTTCCCAAAGATCAAATAATTTGCAGACCCAAGAGACTACAAATTTGCTCCACAATGGAAGAAGTAGAAGAAATCTCAAATCCAAGCATGTCCAAAATGAGAGGCCCAACCCTCTATTTATTCACTTTTCTAAGAAGTTGCTAGAACTTCTAGAAACATCCTTTATAAAATCTCATTATAATGCACTTTTTATAATAAAGTAATTTTATAAAATAAAAAGTACAACTCAACTTAAAATTATAACATGTAGGCCCCAATAACACATAATAATAAAATATAACCCCTTAACACTTCTTCAAGAGCAAGATATGACCATCTGATCCGCAGAATTGACTCTCTCTCCACACCATTTGCCTACGAGAGTTTGGAATAGGCAAAATCCATGATCAATGTCATGTCGAACTAAAGAGGGGACATTACAATCCGCCCCTCCTGAAATTGCTTGGCCTTAAGCAATCTCAACGCCGGGTGCTGCAAAATAGCTTCCCCCTCCCAAGTAGCATCCTCATCAGGTAGATCTTTCCACTTAACCAAGTATTCTCTGATCACTCTTCTGCGAAGCTGCTTTTCTCTGCTCTCCAGGATGGATTCTGGCACTAAAATCAATTTTCCCTCATCGTCTAAAGGAGGTAATACTGCGGAAGGTACCACATTCTGACCCAACGCCTTCTTGAGGCGGGACACATGAAACACATTGTGCACCCTGCTGTCTGCCGGAAGCTCCAACTCATAAGCCACCTCACCAACTCGCTTGATAACCCTGAATGGTCCGTAATAGCGTGGCTTGAGTTTCTCTGCACCACTCTTCTTAAGAGTAGATTGCCTGTATGGCTGCAACATGAGGTAAACCATATCATCCACCTCAAAACTACGCTCAGTCCTCTTTTGGTCAGCATACTGCTTCTGCTGGTTCTGAGCTCTCGCAATATTATCTTTGAGAGTAGCAACTATATCCTTACTCTCCTGTAATAATTCTCCTGCACTGGGTACCCGGCTGTCGCCCAACAACAAATCCAAGAAACTAGGTGCTTCATAACCGTAAAGTGCCATGAAGGGTGTCATCTGTATAGTGATGTGATATGTAGCATTGTAACAATACTCGCAGAGATATATCCATCTGACCCAAGCTCGTTGCTGAGCTGCCACATAATTCCTTAAATACCCTTCCACCCATTTGTTCACAATCTCCGTCTGACCATCGGTTTGTGGGTGATAGCTAGTGCTAAGTGTAAGCTCCGTGCCACATAACCGGAATACCTCCTGCCAAAAATGACTCATGAAACGGCTATCCCTGTCACTCACAATGTTCCGAGGCAATCCGTGCAATCTGAAAACCTCCTGAAAGAAAACCTCTGCCACCTGAGCTGCTGAGTGGGTAGTAGTGATAGGAAAGAAATGAGCATATTTTGTTAATCTATCTACCACCACATAAATACAATCCCGTCCTTGTACCTTGGGCAAACCTGTGATAAAGTCCATGGAGATGCACTCCCACTTCCTGTCAGGGATCGGAAGTGGCTGTAGGAACCCAGCCGGATAGGTGTGTTCTTGTTTGTTTTGTTGGCAAACAAGACACTCTCGAACGTACTGCAAAACATCAGCTTTCAGCCCCTTCCAAGTGAACCGCTCTCGAACTGACCTGTAAGTCTTGAAGTACCCGGGATGGCCTGCTGTCGGTGAGTCGTGAAATGCTCTCAAAATCAGTTGCTTAACCTTCGATCCTGGGACTAGGTAAATCCTGTTCTTGTAAATGATTAAATCATCTACAAGTGTGTATCTGGTATCAATCACTGTTCCCTCCACTATATCGGAGGCCCATGTATTCCTGGCATACTCTGCTATAATCAAGTGTCGCCAATCCTCTGATATCTGAACCATAAGAGTGAGGTGTGGCCTTCGAGAAAGAGCATCTGCAACAACATTCTGAGTTCCCTTGACATATGAGATGTCAAAATCATATGCCTGCAACTTACTTACCCACTTTTGTTGGCGATCATTCAGGTCCCGCTGTCCCAAGAAATGCCTCAAACTGTTATGATCAGTTTTAATACAAAACTTGCTACCCACAAGATATTGTCTGAATTTGGCCAAAGCATGCATAATGGTCAACATCTCCTTATCATATATACTGAATGAACGCTCGGGGCCTCTGAGCTTCCTGCTCTCATAAGCTATGGGGTGCTTATTCTGCATAAGTACAACACCTACTCCCTCTCCAGATGCATCACATTGAAGCTCAAATGGCTTCGTGAAATCAGGTAATGCTAGAATTGGGCACGTAGTCATTATCTCCTTAAATCTCATAAAACAGTCCTGTGCCTTCTGAGTCCACACAAATTCCCCTTTTTTCAGTAGATCTGTCATGGGAGCTGCATGTCGTGAGTAGCCACTGACAAACCTGCGATAGAAACCACATAAACCAAGGAACCCCCTCAACTGTGTAAGGTTCTCTGGTGGAGGCCAATCAACAATAGCGCGAATCTTTTCAGGATCCATCCGCACTCCATCTGCACTAATAATGTGTCCCAAATATAACAGCTCGGTCATCCCTAAGTCACATTTGGACTCTTTTGCATACAAGGACTCCTTCTGTAAAATGCTCAACACTGTCTCCAAATGCTCTAGATGCTCCTGCCATGATCGGCTATAGATCAAAATGTCATCAAAAAACACCAGCACGAATTTCCTCAACTGATGGTGGAAAACTCTGTTCATAGTGGACTGGAAAGTGGCAGGTGCATTGGTCAGACCAAAAGGCATGACTACAAACTCAAAGTGCCCACAATGACATCTGAAAGCAGTTTTCTCAATATCCTGTTCACGGACTTTGATCTGGTGATATCCTGTTTTCTAATCAATTTTCGTGAAATAACAAGCCCCATGCAATTCATCTATCAACTCATCAATGCGAGGAATGGGATACCTGTTCTTAATGGTTCTCTTATTTAATTCCCTGTAATCAACACACATCCGAAGAGTTCCATCCTTCTTTTTTACCAAAACAACAGAAGATGCAAAAGGTGACTTACTTGGTCGGATGTGCCCCATAGCTAGCAACTCCTCGATGGTCCTTTCGATCTCATCCTTGAGTCGCTTTGGGTGTTGATATGGTGTGATCATGATAGGCTTAGCGCCTTCCTCCAGCTCAATAACATGCTCAATGCCTCTGTCCGGTGGCTTGCCTGGTGGAATCTCACTGAATACCTTTTCGTACTTAATCCTCAATTTCTGAATATCAGGATGATATTCCGTCTTATGTTGCTCCTCCTGTGTAGGTGTCAAAGTACAAACTGCTGCCCACTCTATATCATTATGCCTAGTTAATCTCTCCAGCTACCTAAATGAGATAGTCCTGATGTCTCCATTACGGATAGCCTTAAGCACATGAGTCCTACCATTCACTTCTAATTGTATCTCCATATCCTCTAGTCTCAGGGTAACCACCTTCAATGAATGTAGCCACTGCATTCCAAGTACTATATCCATGTCACCCATGTTGACCACATGATAGTCCACGTTAAACTCATAGTTGTTCAGGCGCAAAGGTAGGTCTCGTACCATCCTGTCACAACGAAGAGTGTATCCATCAGCTACCTTGACTCTTAGTCCCACGAACTCCTCAGTAATGAGTCCACGCTTCTCCACGAATCGTGCATCAATGAAATTATGTGTGGCACCTGTGTCCAATAATGTAATAACCTTCTGTCCAGCCAAAACTCCCCGAAGTCTGAAAGATCCCTCTCTCTGGATACTAGACAGTCATGCTTCCTGTAAATGTAGCTTTGTTCCCTGCTGTTGCCCTACACTGTCTATCTCCTGCTCTCCCTCTGCTTCATCAGGATCCTCATCATGATGTTCTGAACTATCTAAATCTGAACCTTCGTAATAAGCCCACATTGCTCGGTTGGTCTTCCCTTTTGGCCTCATAGGACAGTCATGGCCATACTCATACGGGCCTTTGCAATAGAAGCATAGCTTCTTCCTACGCAAGTCATTAAGTGTCTCGTTGTCCAACCTCTTACTTTCCTCCTTAGGTAGCTGTGTCTCTCTATGAAAGGGTTTCCTGTCCCTATCTTTTCCTGAAGGGAAACTCTTTGCCTGGAATTTATTTTTAGAAGCTGAAGAGGAATCCATGTCACGAGCTTTCTTAATGGCTTCCTGCAAAGTAGGAGGGTTGAGAGCTTTAATCCACCCTCTCAACGGATCAACTAGCCCATCCATAAATAAAACCAATAGCCTCTGTTCAGATACATCTGTTACTAACACTGCAAGTTTCTGAAACTCTGAAATGTATGTTTCCAATGATCCCCATTGTTTAAGCTGAGCTAACTCCTTGAAATGGAGTTCTGGATCCTTCTTATCAAAACTTTCAATCAGTCTCTCCGTAAACTCCACATATGAGGTAATGTGTGCATGACCCATAGTGATCATACCATGATGCCACCACTCGTGTGCTAACCCATCCAGGTGAATTGCTACATACTTAATAGCTTCTTCCTCAGACATAGGGTTCAATTGAAAGTATGTGTCAAGTTTTTGAACCCAAGCTCTTGCTGTAGACTTCCTCGAGCCATCATAATATGGTAACTGAAGTTTCCCTACTTTCTTTCGTAACTCATAGCTCTGAGTCTTGTCATGTCCACGGGGCATATTCTTCATCCGCACATCCATATACTCTCTAAAGGTGATTGCAGCTGTAAAATCTGGACCTCCTGCTTCCCAATCTCTCCTCAGCTGATCTGGGGTTCTGGTACTGGCTGCTCTGGAGCTCTAGGAAGGAACGTGGGAATCATAGGTCTCGAACTCACTGTCCTAGCTTGCTGGGGTGCATGACCGAAATTGTTCCCAATTTGTTCGCCTCCATTATGTATCCCATCCTGATTATTCCCATTCTGATTGTTACCATTCTGATTATTTCCTCCACCTATGTTAGCGTTCAACCCCATTTGACGAGCCATCATCTGCATCATAAGCTCCATTCTCTGATTCTGTTCCTGTGCACTTTGTTCGGCTAATCGCTGTCCCTGTGCCAAGGTGTCTAATAACTGTAAAAATCTTTCCTCTTGCTGATCTGGACCGGCATTCCTGCCTCTATCCATATTGTAGTCGTAGTCTTGATCAAAGAATACCTCTCCTGTGTCTGTATGACTGGATTCTATATCCACCTGTATAGATGAGCTAGACTGTTCGCTCTGCAGGTCTGAAATCCTATCTTGTCTTGCTTTGGTATTGCGGAAATTATAAAGCCTCTGTCGCATGCTCATTAATGTTCTGATTTTAGTGTTTTGACATTTCGTCAAACACTTTCCCTCCTATCCAGCTGTTCCAAATTCCCTATAAGACCTCCACAGGATGGCAGGATTTATAGCTCTGATACCACTATAATGACCGTTACTATAAAGGGCACTGAAACCCTCAAACTGGACTTAGGAATTTTGTCAAACAGTTGGCATGTAACCGAATAAGGCTGCAATATTACTAATTGTTGTACAACAAAACCTCAATATATGATGCCAATAATGTATGAACAACAATTCTAGATTATAACACTACCAATCTAAGAGATAGATGACAATATGAAACTCAAATATGAAGTCCAATGCAATTCTGATTTTATGATAGCAAATAGAACTGATTACAATGAGAGACTGTCACAACTATGCACTTCTAACACATCAAGCTCTTGACAATGCAATGTTATGACATGAACAATAACCCAGTTCAGATTTGGAATGCAAATGACGAAACTTTTACAACAGTTATTAATGACTGGAAATAACTATTTATGCAATGACAGTGCTGACTGTTCTAATCCAGAACATGCAATATTTTGGCAATCAAAACTTCAGTTTGTGCACCTGGAATAGCTCCAATTTTGCCGAATATGAATGCTGAATTAATGCCACACGAAGACCTCACAATCTGCCCCAAACCAACTCACAAAATTGCTGTTGCTGCCTAACTGACAGGGCCGTACAGGTACGGCCTGGTACGGCTGCTAGATAAAAATATTGCAGCGTTTTTTGTCACTCCAAAAGCAATAAATCTGGGCGCTTAGGGTTGCTGAATAACCCCCTAAAATATGAAATTCATCAGTCAAGCCAATTAGGAGTTATGAGCAAAAACGTGGGTCCAAACCCTGGACTGGCAGTCTGAAAATAATGCACAACTGTGTCTACAAACCCTGTTAATCAATCCACAAATGCTAGGGCACAACTAAAACCCTTATTCCAACCAAAGTAAACCCTTATAACTGAATCTCAATGAAGTCCAAATGAGATGGCTGAATTACCAACTCCTCAAATGCAACAATTCAGGTGATATTTCACACCCTCAAAGTCGCCAATCCAAGGGAGTGATTCGTTCCCAAAGATCAAATAATTTGCAGACCCAAGAGACTACAAATTTGCTCCATAATGGAAGAAGTAGAAGAAATCTCAAATCCAAGCATGTCCAAAATGAGAGGCCCAGCCCTCTATTTATTCACTTTTCTAAGAAGTTGCTAGAACTTCTAGAAACATCCTTTATAAAATCTCATTATAATGCACTTTTTCTAGAACTTCTAGAAACATCCTTTATAAAATCTCATTATAATGCACTTTTTATAATAAAGTAATTTTATAAAATAAAAAGTGCAACTCAACTTAAAATTATAACATGTAGGCCCCAATAACACATAATAATAAAATATAACCTCTTAACACTTCTTCAAGAGCAAGATATGACCATCTGATCCGTAGAATTGACTCTCTCTCCACACCATTTGCCTACGAGAGTCTGGAATAGGCAAAATCCATGATCAATGTCATGTCGAACTAAAGAGGGGACATTACAATGGTGGTGCTGGTGCTGGTGCTGGTGTATTTGTTCTTTTGGAAGCACCACGTTTTGCTTTTGCAACTGCTCTATTAGCATCTTCTTGCTCTTTTGCTAACATTGCTATTTGTGCAGCTGGTAATCCCTTCTTATCTGCCCCACTACTCTTACGCATCTTAATTCCTTCACCCGCAATGCCAAAAAAGGTAGTTTCACTCAGGAATAGGAGCTTCTGTGTTGTACATTGCAATAGTTACATTTCTATATATATGCCCTACCCCCAGGACATTGTGTGATTCTTGTTGTGTGTTTCCATAAAGGAGACCGCTTATCAATTTTGAAGCTTGGTGATCCAGCCCCACCAACTGAGCCTTGACTACTCATTGTTCTATTATTGCAATCTAGAAAAAAAATGAAAGAAAACCATGTTTCACACTTGCACAAAAACTTGAAAATTTGGAAAATGAGAAATGAATCAATAAACTAATGAAAGAACTCAAGAATATGGTTGAACTGTATACCTTAAACACTTCTTGCAAGGTATTTGGAGCTCTACAACCAATCTCCTTTGAATCCAAGCACTTTACTTCAAACTAGCAACTACGAGAGAGAAAATGTGAGTGTAAATGAACTTGCATAATGACTTAATGGGTTGTTTTTAGGGTTTGAACAAAAAAAATATTAAAAAACTTCATTGGGCCCACTTTTAAATGTTTTTTTGCTCCCTTTCACGCAGATTCGTGTGGATCCTCGAGGATCCAGGTAGGATTGCAAATCCTGCCCGGATCCTCATGGATCCACGTGCGGATCTGGACCCGGATCGGACCTAAGTTCGGATCCAATTTCCAACATGCAAATCCGGTAACTAAAGCATAAACCAATTGTGATACCATAGAAGCTTGCCAAGAATTGTCAACTTAGAATGAAGTCTGATGTTGCTTCCTAGCCTGATAAGCTTGAAAAACTCCATGACTCCAAGATTGAATGTTAGGTAAGCCAACAACCAGATTCTCTTGAACTAACTTGAGAGACTGTATATTTAAATACCCATATTTTTGATGCTAAAAATTGCTGATGGAAGAAATTTTGGCTACCATGGCTGCTATCCAACCCAGCAATCTTTGGAAACTCCATGACTCTGAGTCTGATCTCAGGTAAGCCAACAACCAGATCCTCTTGAACTAGCTGAGAGAGATGTATGTTCAGGTGCCGATATTGTTGATGCTAGAGATTGTTGATGGAAGAAATTTAGGCTGCCAGGGCATGCTCCTGAGCATCACTAATGTCAAGGAGTTTGTAAAGACCATGATCCTTGATATCCACAACAACTATAGTGTATGTTTCCCATTAAGAATATCACATTTATGAAAACTGTGGAGGAGAGTGTCTCGTAATTTGACAGATAGAAGGTTGAGTTCCATGCCTAGAACATAGCATACAGTGAGGAAAATTAAATTCATCCCTCTAGATTGAATCTGTACGTCTGCCCTTTGAGACAACAATATACTAATTTCCTCCAAAAATAACTGAATCAATAAATGGTGTAGTTGTAAATCAATCTAGACAATGAGTATTGTGTCGAGATTCTAGAAGCACTGAAGTTGATGCAACAGGAAGACGATTTGATGTGATTTGTTGGGCATTTGGCCATGAAGGCATAAAGGTAAACGCCTGCTCATTGTACTCAATGACATCGACCTTCTGCTGAGACCCTTGCTGCTTCTTTTATTAAGAAGCCAAGCGATGCCAACAATCTTTCTTCATGTGACCATATTTGTGCCAATAATTGCACTAAATGTTCTTCTTGGAGTTGTCCTGGATCTTTGATGAGAGAATTGACCACTCCTTTTGTCTCGAGCAAATGAATTTGTTGTGAAGGCCTATGATGTGGAGGACAAACTAGCATCACTACCAAACTGCTGTCTACATCGATCCTATTGCATGAGTTTGGTGCCAAGATTTGGAAACTTCAAGTCAACATTAGTGAATTTGAGGTAATGCTGTTATCTCAATACAATGCTCGCAAGACTTCAACAGACTTTTTAGAGTGATTACTACCATGGGTTCTTCCTCCATTGTCCGACTAATTGCCTCCAACTGATCGTGAATGTCATTGATTTTAGTGGGATGTTTGTACATGGACATTCTTTCATCCATTATGATCGAGCAAAACATGTTCATTAGGGAAAAAATGCATGACCCTTGTAGGATGTTTCATGTAGGCCCTTCAAATATTCCCATATTTCAGCAGCTATCTTGCCTGAGGTCATTTGAGACAGCTGATTGTTCTTCTGGTCCAGACCCAACGCTATAGGACGAGTAGTCTTGCCCAAAATAATCTGTTCATGACATTGATATTGAAAATTGTCATCATCTGTTTGTGTAGTTGCGACTGTTGAATTTCTGATTGCCTTCCAACAATATGCTGGCTGGAGAAGCCATCTTTCACACTTTTTGAGGCACTAAAACCAAGGCACATAGAAGAGGCCGAAATCTTGATTGCACAAAACTCAAGGAGTGGATCCCAATGCACATAAAACAAAGTCATGTTTGCAAGCACAAATTCTGAGACAATAGTCTGCTGGCACAATTCCCAATGCAGGAAAAAAGGCTTGGCTGCAGCTACAGAGACCTAGACACCCTAGGTTAGGAAAATCCCAAATTTCAAACTCCAAAAATGCAGAAATCCTAGGTAAAATGCAGAGATTAGTTTTGTGGGCAGAAGAACATGGGATTAGACACCTATGCCTCAGAATCTTACAATTTTTTTGTTAACTGTGTCGCTAGCAGAAACAGGTAAGAGAAACAAACAAATGCTGTTGCAGCACAAGCAGAGCTGGAAGACACATGCAACAAAAATCGTGATTAGGTGCGGAAAGAAACCGTCGTTTGTGTCGAAGAAAAGCCTTATTTTGCTTTTGTAGTGTGTCTGCAGATTGCATCTGTATTGAACTGCAGAACCCTAGTGTGGAAATAAATGGTGTTGTAGATCTGTTGAAGTAAAGAACATGAAGAAAAAGATGATGTTCACAATACATTGAGTTCCAGTCTTTGGAAGTGAATGAGCTTTGCTGAGCAGAAATGAAAATGCAAGTTTACACATTGAGTTGCAGAAAACCCATAAGAAACATAAAATCATAAATCCATAAATTTAATATGCAAGGCTAGAAAACCAAGAGATTTTTAAAAAAAAATTCTGACAGCAGTAGGAATATCTGGAAGTTACAAACACTGTATGAACAATTCAACCTATGGGTAGAACAAGGAAAACCAGATGGTCTAAGCATTATCCCCACTCTTTGTATTTGCACATTGTTAACACACTTAGATAGGATTTCTGTAGCACCAATCAATGTGGATCTATCCTTTTAAATTGGGGGTTCCTAGATGAAAATATTTTGTAGATCTTTCATGGCGTTTGTTTGATTTCATTTCTAGTAGACTAGGTAGCATATGAATTGTGTCATAAAAGTGGATTCAAATTGATTGAACTGCATTGCAAATTTGAATTGTTTCATAATCACAAAACTTGTCTTGTATCACCAAATCAATTTCGATAGTAAAGCAGCATTACACCATTACAAATTGTCTTTGGAATTTAAGAGATAACAACTTATTTTCAGAATGAGGAAATTGGAATGGACAATTTGAATTTTGAACTGTAGAGTTTCAGCTTTTCAGAACTATTTGGAGCAGCTTATAGATTACAGCTTATTGTTGGAGTAAGGAATTTGGGACATGGATTTGAACAATAGGATTTCAGCTTTGGAGAATTATTTGGAGCAAGTTATGGACCATCAGCAATGTGTAACTCAACAAGAAGAGCAATGGATAATCTTCTGCAAATCACTTGGTTTGAGCTTCGGCAAAGAAGTTTGGGATACGAGATGATGATGACAGATAAATAAGTGCTGCAAACAGCTTTTGGGAAGGAAATGAACCCAAAGAAAAAGTTGGAAATAAATTATTCAATGTTGTGTATAGGATTGAGATGTTGAGATTTTGGGCTCATCAAACAAATGGGATGTGTTTGAGCATCCACAATGTAAGTGAAGCACAAAGGGTTTCTTTTCCTTGCTAGAAAATTATAGTTGGAAAGCTACTTATTTTCATTTGAAAAGAAGACATAAACAATGTATAGTTGGGCAGACTTCAAGGATTTTTTTTTAAAAAGAATTTTTAATCAATTGAGTATTGTTAAAGTATGATAGCTATGGTCAGATATATGAAATATGCATACATAGATATACCAGTATATACTAACACACACACACACACACATATACATACATAGATTGAAAAACTATTCATTATTCACATGCCAGATCATAATTGAAATTCCTAGTATATTGTCAAATCTGTTCGTACAGATTAACTATGAGTATTTCATGTTCTATCTTTATGTTAGGTTGCAGATAATATTGAATCAGATTAAGTCTGATTATCTCTCCATGTTTGACGATCTCATATATATATTATTTAGTTAAGAATGAAGTCTTGACTAATCCTGATTAAATGATCCCATCTCTCCTTTGTAATGAACTGATACATATTAGAGGACATGTCTTGAATGGATTTGTCTCCACCACGTGGAGACATGTCCATTCAAGGACATGCCCATTCAACATAATATATATGTGTGTGTGTGTGTGTGTGTGTGTGTGCTTGAAATGATCTGCCTAGACAACATCGAAATTCATAAATGTTTATCTAGAGCAAATCGAGCATAATCAGAATCACATCAGACTTGAAAATATTCAGTATTTATAAATATTAAATTTGCTTCACTCCTACATTTGGTATAAGTTCAAGATCCATATTTTCTGATTTAAATCTGCGTATACAAATCAGATATTAGTAATCATTCAATTCTGAAATATAAAAGATATCCATTACTCTAAATCTGATAGAAATTTAATCTACATTTACATGGTATCAGAGCCTTGCTAGGAAGATCCAATTGTATTTGAGATATCAGATTCCCATCTCCTCATTTTACAGTCACATTTCACTCTTCATAATGTCAACTGTAATTAGATTTGAGGATCGTCTTGAAGGTGCAAACAACTTCACATCATGGTAACTCAGAATTATGATGATACTAAAAGAAAACAAGTTAGACTCATTTATAAAAGAAAAGACGACAGAACCTGAGAATGAACCAGAGGAAACTCAATGGATTGATAACAATGAAAAAGCCATGAAACTTATAGTAGATGCAGTTAGGGATCATATAGTACCTATATTGGCAAAACAGGAAATTACATACCTCATGTTCAAATCCCTTGAAAGTACATTTGGAATAAATAACACAGACATAACCCTTGCTCTAAAAAGGAAAATTAACCATATAAGCACGAACAGAGGAAAATCCATCAATGCACACTTCGTCAGAATCACTGAGCTAAGGGATCAATTGTCAATAGCTGGATATGAAATTGATAGCAGAGTTAACACTAATAACGCTAGGTGGCCTACCAAATTCATTGGAGTCATTTGTTCAAGGAATAAGTGCAAGATAAAAACTCCCAAAATTTGAAAAGAGTGAGACTTGGCTGTCTACAAGAAGAAATAAGACAAATGACAAAAGGAAACAAATAGAAACCTCATAACACAAATTCTCATAAGAAAAACAAGAAGAATTTCCAAAGAAAGAGAGATTTATTTGGAAAGGGTTCATCCAAGCAGAGGAAAGATGTTTCCCAAACTCAATGTTTCCAATGTGATCAATATGGACACTATGCTGTAAAATGTCTTGACAGAACAAAGAAACAAGCATCATTTGCTAAGGTTTGAAAAACTAATATAGGACAAGATTCTGAGAAATTTGTTTTCTACTCAGCATTATCAAATCAAATGTCAAGCAAACTTAACACTTGGGTGATTGATAGTGGCTCATCAAGGCACATCACAAGATATAGAGACACCTAGATACTATGATAGAAAAAACGAATGAAGAAGTAATAATTGGGGATGATTCTGCACATCCAGTGAAAGGGATTGGAATTTGCACCATCAAATTGAAATTAGGCATCTCTATCCAACTCTCTAGGGTACTTTATGTACTAGGAATTTAGAGAAACTTAGTATCTATATTGCCCTTGAAGATAATAGATATAGGGCTATGTTTATGGATGGGAAAGTTCTGACACGACCCAAGAACTCCACCATAAACAAAGCTCAAACCATAGGTATAAGACAAGGATATATATTGAAACTTTGTACTGAGACAAATCAAGTCCTCATCCATGAATCTTCTAACTTAAATGAGATTTGGCATCGAAGATTAGGACATATTCACTTTCATGCCCTAGTTTCAATAGAAAAATTGGTAACTGGACTATGCAAACTTATTCAAACTTACACTGGGGCATCCAAAGGGTATGCGTTAGGGAGAAACAGAAAGGGAACTTTTCAAAATAGTCTGAGTAGAACTAAAAATATATTAGAATTAATCCACTCTGACTTATACGGACCCATGTTTGTACTCTCAATGGGAGGATTTCTATATTATGTAATTTTTGTGGATGACTTATCTAGAAAGACTTGGATATACTTTGTCAAGTGTAAAGAGTGGGAGGAAATCCTTAAAAGGTTTAAGAAATTCAAAGCTCTTACAAAAAACTCTTCCCGAAAGAAAGTTAAACTACTGAGAACAAACAATGGAAAAAAATACATCTCAGAAACTTTTAAAGAATTTTGTGTAAATGTTGGTGTAAATGTCGGGATTAATAGGGAGTTTATTGTACCCTATAATCCTCAACAAAATGGTGTTGGTTAGAGGAAAAATAGAACTATTGTAGAAGCTGCTAGAACAATATTATATGACCAAAACTTAGAAACCTCATTTTGGGCAAAGCATCTAAGACAACTGTCTACATTCAAAGCCCACATTCACACCTATATAACGAAACACTTGAAGAAGCTTTTGCTGATGTAAAACCTGATATAAGTCACTTAAGAATATTTGGTTGCCCTGTTTACACCCATGTACCCTAGAGGATTCCTATATTATGTAATTTTTGTGGATGGCTTCTCTAGAAAGACGTGGATATATTTCCGTTAGTGTAAAAAGTCAAAAGAAATGCTTAAAAGGTTCAAGGAGTTTAAAGCCCTAACAAAAAAGTCCTTTGGAAAGAAAATTAAAATACTGAGAATAGACAATGGGAAGGAATACACCTTAAAATCTTTTAAGGAATTTTGTGTTGGTGCTGGGATTAAGAAGGAATTTACGATACCCTATACTCCACAACAAAATGGTGTTGTTGAGAGGAAAATAGAACTATTGTAGAGGCTGTCAGAGCAATGTTGTATGACCAAAACATAGAAACCTCATTTCGGAAGCATCTAGAACAATAGTTCACATTCAAAAAAGATGTCCCCATTCACACCTTGATAATAAAACTCTTGTAGAGACTATTACTAGACTTGACATAAGTCACCTAAGGATATTTGGTTGCTCTATTTACATCCATGTGCCTAAAGAGAAGAGGTCAAAACTAGAGCCTTTTGGAAAGAAATGAATTTTTGTAGGCTATAGTGAGTCCTCAAAGGCCTACAAAATATATATACCTGGATAGAGACAAATAGAATTGAGTAGTGTTGTCATCTTTGAGGAGGGCATTGTTTTCTGTAGGGCAAAGAGCTCTACAAATGTAGAAATTCAAGATTTACCTAAGAATATGGAGGAGGATCCTACGTTTGAGTTTCAGAGGGAGTAGCCAGAAGAAACCTTTAATGAAAACCAAATTGCTTCTGAAATTTAGAGGGAGTATCAAGAAGAGAACCCCAATAACAACAACAAAAAGAGACCACTTTGGGCTAGAAGGATGATTTAGGAATCTGAAAATTATGTAGCACCCAATGGAACCTTCAGAGAAAGTAAGAGGCCCAACTAATTCTCAACTCATGTTGCCTTAATGAGAAAAATCATTAACTCAAAACCTACTAGTGTAATAGAGGCTCTCAAGCATCAAGTATGGAAAGATGCTATGACAGAGGAGTATCAATCCATTTTAAAAATGTTGTATGGGATGTGGTACCTATACCTAAAGAGAAATATGTTCTCTTTCAAATGGCTCTTCAAAATCACACATGCTATAAATGACAGTATAGAGAAACACTAAGCACATTTTGTTGCCAGAGGGTTCTCACAAAAGGAAGGTATTGATTATGAAGAGACATTTGCACATGTTGCCCGATATACTTCTGTTAGATTAGTCATTGCTATTGCAGCAGCTAAAGGGTGGAAGATCCACTAAATGAAAGTGAAAACTATTGAAGAAGAAGTCTATCTAGAAAAACCCGAAGGTTTTGTGATTCATAATTTAGTTTCACATGAGTGCAAATTGAAGAAAGCCCTATACGGACTTAAACAGGCTTCCCAGGACCAGTATTAAAGGATTGACAACTATCTTATGGGACTAGGGTTTTCAAAGAATGACGTAGACCCAAATCTCTATTTTAAAGTTATTAAAGGTGATATGTTAATACTAATCCTATATGTTGATGATCTACTAATTACATGGGAAGATCACTTTATTGTCCAATGTAAGGACCTGGCCTTGGAATTTGATATGAAGGACTTGAGCACTTTACATCACTTCTTGGATTGGAAGTTTGGCAAAAATATGATGGTATTCTTTTGAATCAAGGAAAACATACTATTGATATTATGAAGAGATTTGGGATGCTAAATTGTAGACTGATGTCTACACCCGTGGAAACCAATCTACACAAGTTGAAAGAAGCAACAACAGATTCTAGATTTGCAAATCCTACTGTTTATAGATAGATAATTGGATCACTAATGTACTTGGTTAATATTATACCGGATATTTGTTATGCAGTGAATGCCTTGAGCCAGTTTATGTGCGAACCATGAGAGATACACCTTGCTGTAAAGCATATATCGAGGTACCTTCAAGGTACTATTGTATATGGTCTTACATGTGGAAATGTTGACTTAGATCTACATGGATACTCTAATTTAGATTGGGCTGGAAGTGTAACTAATCAGAAGAGCACATTTGGATTTTGCTTTAGTTTGGGATCAGTCTCTTGGATAAGCAAGAAATAGTCTTTAGTGGCATAAAGTTCAATTGAAGCCAAATACATTGTAGCCTCTATGGGAGCAAGTGTGCAGTATGGCTTCAAAAACTGATTGTGGAATTGTTTGGTGAGCCGGTGAAACCTACTACTGTCCACTGCAATAATCAGAGTTGTATTAAGCTTTTAGTGAATCCATTTTTCCATGATTGGTCCAAGCATATAGAGATTCCTTACCACTATGTGAGAGACATGGTGGAAAGGAATGTGATCCAGTTGGAATATATTAGTACAAGCAATCAAACATCAGACATTCTCACCAATCCTCTCTCCAGAGTTGAAGTTGAACACTAGAAGAAACTTGGTATGATTGAAATGTAAGTTATTGAGATTGAGTCTCTAGTTGTTTATTTGTACTAATATGTGTGTGTGTGTGTGTAAACTCCTTTTGTCATATGTGTGACCCTATGACTTTATGGGCCCCCCTTTGTACATTATTAAAAGGTGACGATCTTTTAGATAATGTGCACTTGTATCTAACATTGTAAGGTGATGACTTTACAATGATTAGTTCTGTATCGTGATGAATATCATGTGACTTGATATTTGTGGACATGTCATGATAGTTAGTATCTCTTGAACATTTTGATAGATATCATGAGACTTGATATCAGTTGCAGATCACTATGTTCTTTGTGAGATGCCATGATTTGTTGTGGTAGACGTCATGAGACTTGATGTTAGTGTACATACCATGACATGGATATATATATAAGAAGAATGTCATGTGACTTGATATTCTTGAGCATGTCATATCCTCAGAGATCACGAGTTAGGTGATATCTTTGTTCACAATGGATAAGCCTATTGTGATATATATATTTGGTTAGAACTATATCTTCCCTAGCTAAGAGGGAGTGTTAAACTATGGTAGCTATGGTCAGATATATGAACGATATTGATATGCATACCTATATATATCAGTATATACTGTAGATTCTGACCTATACACACACACACACACACACATACATATACATAGATTGAAAAATTATTCATCATTCACATACCAGATCATAATTGAAATTCCGAGTATATTGTCAAATCTGTTCATACAGATTAACCATGAGTATTCATGTTTTATCTTTATGATTGGTTGTAGATAATATTGAATCAGATTAAGTCTGATTATCTCTCGATATTTGGAGTTCTCACACACACACACACACACACACATATTATATAGTTAAGAATGAAGTCTTGACTAATCCTATGATCGGGTCTCTCCTTTGCAATGAACCAAAGCATATTAGAGGACACATCCTGAATGGACCTGTCTTCACTGTATGGAGACATGTCCGTTCAAGGACATGCCCATTCAAGATAATATATACATACTTGAACAATCTGCCTAGACAAAATCAAAATTCATAAATGTTTACCTAGAGCAGATTGAGCATTATCAGAATCATATCAGACTTGAAAAAATTCAGTATTTGTAAATATTGAACTTGCGTCACTTCTATATTTAGTATAAGATCAGGATCCATATTTTCTGATTTAATCTGCATAGAACAAATCAGAGATTAGTAATCATTCAATTCTGAACAATAAAAGATATCCACTACTCCAAATCTGATAGAAATGTAATCTACATTTACAAGTAGGAATTGATCAAAAAATTAAGTGGCTCTATTTTAGACAAGCAAATAGACATGGTGTACAAGATTGCATAATGGAATTGCAAGGGCAAGCCACAATGTTGAACACGGGCTTTGTAGAGATATCTTGACAAATAATGTGTGTGGGTTACACAAATTTATGCAAGAAAGTCATCACTACGAAGCCAACCAATGTGCACGAGGCTTGTGTGTTGGTACAGTATATTCATGATTAAAAAAATATCGGCCCAAGGGAAAACCATTCAAGAAGTGGAATAATTAAAAACTAGTGCTGGTTTCTATGATTCTTTTAAAAAAAAGAAGTGCAGTTCACAAAGATGACTAGTGTTGGAGGCTTTTTTAAAGTTGCATCCTATGAACAAGCCCAAGGAGGTCCATGAAGTCCATGGATACCCCTTGAGTTGAAGTGGAAATAAAGGACATGCTTGGACATAGATGGAAAATTGGGTTGTATATTCACAAGGACTGTTATAAGTAAGGAAGAACAAGAAGTGACGAACTGATATTTTCTTGTAAAATTCCAAGTGAAGAAACAAGGTTAAGAGTACATGTGGATCCCAGTCTTCAGTGTGATTTGGTTTCAGCAGATATTGTTAAGAAGCTTGGTTTGAAGGTATCAGCATTTTATCATTAGGTTGAGTTGCAAAGGATGTAGAAATTCAAGCGGATTAGAACTTAAAATCTTAGTTTGTTGTTAATGCACAATATGTAGATGAAGTGGAAGAAAATGTGATTTCTCTTGATGCATTTGTCAGTATTCATATGTGCTAGATGTAGTATCAATGAGAAGGGCGAACAAGTACCATTAGGTTACAGGATGAAAACAAATTGTCAAGTGACATCAAAGTAAAGCACAAGTTGACATGGCAACTTTCAATTGAACACCTGAGCTCTTCCAAGATACCAACCCATTTTATCTTCTACTTTGAAAGGATAAGCGAGAGTTTCTTCATTAGCACATAGTGGAAATAAGATTAAAGGGATAGAAGAATTTTGGCATCATTTGAAGAGGGATTCAAAGAATCATGGGGGCCTGCATCTAAGAGAGAGGTAGAGTATGAGATTCACTACTTGAATGTCCTCTACCCAACTTTGGGTTGTATAGACAATCCTTAATGGAGAGTAATCAAGTGAAATGACAACGTTAAAGCTTTTTGTAGTGTGTGATGTGTCCTTAACACTTTACCATGCAGATAACTATTGGTTATGGCGAGTAAGGACAACCCTTAGAGAATGTGCATTCATTGCTGTGCACTCAATATGTTCACCATTAAGAATCAGTATCCTTTACCAAAGATAGATGAATTATTGGACTTATTCCTACATGCAAAGTACTTCACAAACTTGGATTTAAAGTCATTATCAAGTGATTTTTCATTAGGGTTTATGTAGTTTAATTTGTTTTCCTATTTCTTTTTTGATGTTTATGAATTGATTTCGCTGGTTGAGTCTTCCCATTGGGATCAGCTGAGTCTGCCTGTTGGGACTCACTGAGTTTTGTCAGACTCACCATGAACTGACATCAAGTCTCAAGCCTTGGCTGTCTGCCAACTACCTATCAATTCTTTTAACACTCATTTGTTCGTTGGGTAACCTACGTAGGACCATTTATTGTGAGTTACAATTTTTATTCTTTTTGGTTCTTCTCTGACACCTTATTCGTCTCTGCTCTTGTCTATGAGTATTGATATGATCCATTGGTGCCCTTATTGGCATGAAAGTTAAAGATTTTTTTTGGTGTTTACTGATGTACCATTCATTGGTGGTCCTTGTTGTCATGTGACTCTCTAGTTGTGCTGGTTACCATCCTGTTGAGACCCTTTTGTAAAACCTTTGTACGTTTAAAAAAAATATATTACTCATCAAATAAAATATTATTTATACCCACTAATTTATTAAGATAATATAGAAACTTATTCAACTTGGAAGTATGCTACAGAAGTATTCAAGGTGGAAATCAAAACTTTAAAAGACTGGTCTATTGCTCACTTTGTCTTGTTAAGGACTTGATCAAATGAGTGGATTCTATGAGACATTTCTTTCTTTCTTCAGGCTGAATGATAGCATTGTTTCATTGCAGGACCATCTGATGCTAATGGATGATTTAGCAGTCCTGAGACCTACAGTATTTGCTAGTGTACCTCGACTTTACAACAAAATATATTCTGGGTAAATGTAAATGTTTAATTAATCTTATTGCATCTGATTTGGATGGTTTCATTCTAGCTCTGCTGGGACTTGGAATGGGATGGACATCAATGTGACTAATTTTATCATTTCTCTTGTAATAGAATTTTGAATTCTGTAAGGATGTCTGGATCTATAAAGGAACGAATTTTCAATGTTGCATTCAATGCTAAGAAGCAGGCAATTATGAAAGGTATGATATTTCTGGTGAACATGATTTGTTTTATATTCATTTAATAGTTATTCACAGGTTATTGATACGATGTTTAGGGTGAATACCTATGTCTCCTATTCATTTGATGGTTAAATTACAAGATAAAAGCTGATGAAGCTATCCCTATTGTGGTATCAAGCCGTGAGTTGCTAATTGTAGGTCTGAGATCCATTAATCAGCCAGCTTGATTATTATTTTACGTTTTTAGCACCATGACTATTTTACTTTATGTTCAAATATCTTAAATCCAAGATGTTGCTTTGTCCTCATTTTCTTGTGTAATCATGCTTATTAACCCCTCGAGTTTTTAAACTATGCACTGATGGCATATATAGTTATGTTTATTATTCAACCACATTATGGTGCTTTTACTGATACTGTTCATGAACTATTGTTCTCACGAATTAGCCTCTGTCCATGTGGCTTATTGTGGTAGAAAATGGCTGAATTAAGAGATCTGTTTACCTCAGAAGCATATGCAGTCTTTTCACCATTTGTTGTTGTCATTAATGGTTGTCCTTGATGTCAACATATCCTATGCTTAGATGTGGATAGAGTGTGCTACCAATGATGTGCCTTAAAGTTTTATTTCTAACTGTGTCTTTGCTGATCTCCTTTATCTTGCAACATATTGTGGTTCAATTGTTTGGTTTCAGTCCTATCTGGAAAGTGGTTGTTGTGCTTCGGTCCAAGTATTTGCATTGTAACGTATAGATCCCATCCATTGGTTCTGAAGATCTTGGTGATGGTGTAGTGCACTGTTATGAAGCGAGGTGACTTAAATTGAGCGAGGTGGTCCACATTTCATTTCTTACTACTTCAAGAATGCTTCCATGTGACCTATTTCAAATTGCATTAGGCCAATCTAGTCGTTTGCATGGCACGGTATAAGAGAGTGGCTACTCTATCTGTTAAGATATGCTTGTATGCGAGCAATCTGCGAAGTGAATGCAATTCTAACAAAGGAAGATCTATGTATTGATGTATATGTGTTGGTGCAACCGGTAGCAGATTGTTATGTCATTTCTGTGTTGCTGATTATTGATGATAGAAACTTCAGTGGTGGATTCATTTTTCATTTCATTTATACTGTCTGTGAGCCTATTCCGTATTGACTGTGTGCCCATTTGTACTGGCAATTAGCGTTTCTTATTTTTGGGCAGTTAGCCAGGAGCCTAACTGACGGTGAGCCAACCAGCAGTGAGCCTTTGTGAACATCACCTTAACTGGTGTTCTTTTTATGAGAATTAGTTTCTCCATGGTTTTTCCCATCTTGGGTGTCCACATAAATTCTGGTGTTAATGGTAATGATGTTTTGTGTTTTCATATTCATATTTGTTAGACATTTCTGATTATTTTAAGTGTTTACCGGATTAACAAATGTTAAGGAAATTGTTTAACTGATTCATCCCACCTTTAGTTATTTGGCCTGTTCAACAGTTTGTACTGTTGTCTATATGATTAGTGTCTTGTCTTTCTTTTTGCCTTTAGTACTTTTATCTTACACCTTTAAATAGATAACAAAATTTTTCAAGCTCTTTTGAGGATTGAGGAGGTAGTTTCTCTCTCAGATTTTGGCCTTAATGACCATCTTTTTATAGGCTTCCAATTTGTCTATCGAAATTAACTTTTAAGTGATTTTCATCCATGATTGCTGACTGTGACCACATTAGTGACTTATGGCTCATTTTAAATACGCGGGGAGACTGCTTGAGCTTTTAGAGAATCATTCTTGGGAAATAATTTGCACGCTTTTTGTCAAAGTGATTATTATTCAAATTCTAACCCTGTATTAATGTTTTGGTAATCACCATACATATGATTCAAAGCTTTCTAACTTCTATTGTGCTGAAACAGAACATGATCATTTTCCAGCTAAGTCAATGAGTTTGAGTTGATTAGATGTATTGTATAATTAGTAGACTTAAATGGAAAGGGAACTTTATTTTGCATTGGCAAGCTTCACTCGTTTCTTTTTGGATGATTTTATCCTTGAAAATCTGTTGCAATAATTAAAAATTACGGGAGCATTATTTGACAGTTGGAAAGCTGGCCTATTCCTTTTCAGGAAAAGCTCCCTCAGGTATTTGGGACAAGTTAGTTTTTAATAAGATCAAGGCAAAACTTGGGGGCCGCATCCGCATGATGGTTTCTGGAGCATCACCAATATCCCCTGAAGTAATAGACTTTATGAGAGTGTACGTTCATTTAGTGTGATGGTTTTCTTTCATATTGGTTGTAGTCATCTACAAAAATGCTGCTTTTCTAAGTACATTTGTGCTCCTTTGCAGTTGTTTTGGTGGCAGAGTTTCTGAGGGTTATGGGATGACAGAGACAACATGTTTGATCTCCCTTTCTGAGGAAGGTGACAATTTATCTGGTCATGTGGGACCTCCTAATCCTTCTTGTGGTGGGTCCAAGCAGCTATCTATCATGCTTGTTTTTTGATGGATCAGTGTATTGTTTTAATTTGCATAGACAATGTTTTATTCTAAGTTTCTAACCACTTGCATTTATTTTGCAGAGGTAAAACTTGAAGATGTTCCTGAAATGAATTACACCTCTAATGACAAACCATATCCTCGTGGGGAAATTTGTGTAAGGGGGCCTTCAGTTTTTAAGGGATATCATAAAGATGATATTCAAACGTAATAATCTCTTATTTTTCTGGCGGTGGATTTTTATTTTTTACATGCAATACAGATGATTTCAGCTTCTAGTAGTTGATTTTTGTGTCATTTCTAATTTCATCTAAAATTTAATCAGCAAAACAGTATCTTCTGTAGTTTGTGAATTTAACTGATTGAACATTTACATTAATGTGCCCATGCTAGTCAGGAGATAATTGATAAAAATGGATGGTTGCACACTGGAGATATAGGGCAGTGGATTCCTGGAGGGCGATTGAAGATTATTGATAGGTAGAATTCTCCTCAGAATTATAATTTGCTTCTAAAATGAAATTCCCCCACTTACTTTGCTCAAAGTGTTTATGTTGCTGTTTTTCTGGTGAAAAACATGGTCAATCTTTGTTTGGCCCATAGTGTTCCTTAAAAGAGGATTCTTTACCTGGGTCCACTTACAAAGCGTAGAATTTATATATTCTGAGATCTCATGGAGTTATGCATGTGCTTAAATTGCACAACATAAACGTAGCTGCTTCAGAATATAACTAAACTGCCATTGACTCTCCCTTGCATACGTATATATTAAATTTCTTTGGTTTGTGCATGTTGGATTCCCATTCTATTTTAAATTTCTGACGTTGTCTCTGAATAAGTTGAATGCTTTGCAAAATGTTATTTTCTAGTGATATTCAGTAACCACGCCCCTGATTTTGTTGTCTAATTGATCATGTTAAGGATTCTATTAGTCTACGTCGTTTCTCAGATCATATCTTCTAAAACAGGTGAATGAGTATATGTATGCATGGCTTTTTTGTAACACTCCATCATAATATATTACCTCATGTTCTAATCATAATTACTGTCAGCTGATATATTCCAATGTACCCTGGGGATTGTCTCTGGAATGTTTTGGAGGATATTTCTGTGGGATCTCACTTTGATGACTTCCAATTGGGGACAGCCTGCCATCTCTGATGTCCCTCTGACATTCCCTGCCTGACACAAACCATGAAACAGAAAATAAGTAGTTTGAAACAAAAAACATAAACCTTAATGCTTTTATCAGGGCCCAGAAGGATACCAATCTAAACATTTGATTTTTAACAACCAATATCCAGTCCCTATTTATTTGATATCATCATTTGGATATTCTATCAGGCCTCCTGTTTAGGTCCACACGCGCAGAATCAACTTCTCTCGTGTCATTCCCTGTATTTGATGCTGAATTTGCATTTGAAGAAAACATATGTAGAATACTGGTAGGAATATCGCTGATGAGTCACTTGTAGAAGGCGAGAGCTTTGGCATTTGCAAATCCAGAAGATGAATGTTGCTTCCACATATTTCTGTATCTGCTTCTTTGTCTTCTGAATTGATGTCAGAATTGTCCCTTTTTCATTCTGCTTTCAGAATCTGTTTCCATTTTCAGATATCATGGTAGCAAGACCATCCATATATTCTCAGCTTCACTAGCTATATCTTATTCTTATATTCAACCTCTTGAAATTCTTCTTTTCATTCATCATGAATCAAAACATCCTCCTGCTCTGCATGAATGAAATTTTGAGCTATTCTTGCTGCCTCCACCTTTGTAAATTTGTAATAATCCTTGTTGACAGAGATTCTGAAGAGGAGGATGGTAGGTTTGTCACCCGATTTTGGTTTGTGAACAACTTGACCACAGTATTTTCCTCATTCATAAGAAAATGATTAAAATATCTGTGTTAAGCTATTAAAATCATCTTGTCATTTTGATTTTGTCACATGTAGATTGTGGTTGGGATTATCGTTTATGGCTGCTTATGATTATCTTATGGATAACTGGAGCTCTTCTTCTCACTTATTAAGCTAGTCTTGTTTTGAAATTCAAAATATTAATTTTTTTAAAACAATATTATTAGCTATCCAACCCTCTGTCATCCTTCAGTCCCAGAAACTTTAGATTACATTATTATACTTCCATTTATTTTGGGTTACGACCAACTATTATTATTCCCAATGTTCCTCATGCCTATCTTAATAGTTCATTCCATAGTCATAAATTACTTTTCATGTCTCTTGAAATTTAGATGCTTATCTTCTTTGCGTTGATAAAATGGCTTCTTTCCAAAAGATTTGCAGACAAACTTGAGTTGTGATATTATATTATTTGCTTCACGTCTGAATTCAAGACTATTAAGTTAATTTTGATGTTTCAGCTATTATACATATCTCTGTCAACCTTGTATTTTTAATTTACGAATCATAAAATTACTTCAATATTTTATGAATGGTCAAATTAAAGAAGTCCAAAATCCAAATTGTGTCTCTATATTTCCAACACAATTTTAACAGTTCCCCAAACTTCTTCTGTTGTTTGTTGTAGAGGCTTTATCACTAAAAGTCGTTTTTATAACATTCTGATCTCCCCTCAAACTAACTGTTTTTTTTTGATCCATTATGCTGGGTGAATATTTCTAACGAGTAGTTAACTTGCAGATATATTTTAGTATTTAGAGAGAACACATGACTGAAATCAATAAGCATCTAATGTGCAAGGAAATGAAAGATAAAGAAAAACACATAAAATGTGGAAGAGAATTCATATACACTGGAGAAATCCAAGTCCATCTAAATCTTAGTACTCTCACTCGTGTACTTCAAATTGGCAATAAAGTGGCGACAGTCCTTAAGCCTGCAAAACAGAACTTCCTACCCCTGCTTCTTAACAGAGTTGCAAACATGAAGAGTAATTAGAATGTTTATCCCCTAACAACAACCTTCAAAAATGCATAAAAGACACTAAAAGTCATTTATACACCGTCCCATATGAACTATAGTTCTATAATGCATATGGGAGCTGAGAGAAGGTTATATATGTGTAATGTGTGTGTGTGTGTGTTTGGATTTTCAATGGTGGAGTGATGAAATTACTGGTTATTGAGATTCATCTTATATCTTTGAGTGCAGGAAAAAGAACATTTTTAAGCTGGCACAAGGGGAGTATATAGCTCCTGAAAAAATTGAAAATGTTTATGCTAAGAGTAAATTTATTGCGCAGTGTTTTGTATATGGTATGTATTGGTTCTCACATGTGCAGGTCTGTCCACACAAAGTTATTTAGAAATATTACAAGCTCGTTGATTCTGTTATTAGCTAACCAGCTATGATTGGTTCAGGTGACAGTTTAAACTCAAGTTTAGTGGCAATTGTTTGTGTGGAGCCTGATATTTTAAAAGAATGGGCTACATCTGAAGGCATTAAGGTAGTCCATTTAAGAAAATTTATTAGATTTTCAGCTTGGTAATTGTCAATATTGTTGTGCCCTGGATTTCTCTGACTACCATACATATACACTAGGTTTTTCTCTCTAATTTTGTTTGCCACATTCCTTTGTGAGAACAGTTTGAGAATTTGGATCAGCTCTGCTCTGATCCCAGGGCGAAGGCAGCTGTGTTGGCAGACATGGATGATATTGGGCATGATGCCCAGGTACACTTTTGATATTTTTCAAGCATCATTTTCTATATTGTGATATTCTGTTTATGCTTCTGGGTGACATTGTGTGTGAGTTTATCAACATCAACGTTTTGGATCATACTCAATGATCCATCATCAGGATGAGAGAGCTAAGAAAAGAAATATATTGTGATAGATTGAAATATTTGAGATGCATTGCAACTTTTTGTTGGTGAATGTGCAGCTAAGAGGATTTGAGTTTGCAAAAGCGGTTACATTAGTTGCAGAACCTTTCAACCTAGAGAATGGACTCGTTACTCCAACTTTAAAGGTGATGTAGAGATATTCTTTCACATGTTTCTTGAAAACATGGTCGTTTGGTTTGGGATGTTAAATTTCAAGATGAAGCATATAGCCCAATGACTTTTTGCAATGACATTCTAAACAATGTCATTCCACATTGCAGATTAAAAGGCCACAAGCAAAAGCTGCGTATGCAAGAGCCATATCAGACATGTACTCTAGCCTTGAGCAGAGTTCTCTTCCACGAAGCAATTTGTGAAATGTTCATATACTAACAAGTAGTAAAATTCCATTTCTGGTAAATTATATAACCGTGGGAAAGTTAGTTCGTTAGCAATTAAGTTCCTTTTGGAACTGCATCATGTTCATGAAACGGAAGGCTACCTGTACTTTAGAATTTGATTCAAATGATATATAAAGTTGCATTCGGTCGTCCACTTGTAAATGTATGGTGTAACACTGCTTTCTCTCCAGGGAACTCAACTTGGGGTAAATTACCAGTTGGAGTCCATTCTTGTGCTGATTTTTCATTCACGGTCTATTCAAATAATGTATTTGATATGTAAAAGTAGTGTCAATGCTTCCCTTTTGTTGTTTTAGCATTGCCTTTGCTTGACTAAAGTTGAACGTTCAATGATAAACATTCCATATTATATTTTATTCACGAGGACAGCTTTCCTCGTACTTATTTCTTATTGGAATTCTATTCGTGGTTCTTTTATGATTGTCTATATCAATTCCATGGACGAGATCACAAATCTAGTTTGGTAACGAAGCTGCTGTAGATGTAGCTCTTTCAAGCTCAAATAGGTAGTATATCTTTTTAAGTTAGAATTCCTCTAGCTCCTACTTCCTCAACGAGTCATAACATTTCTTATAAGAACTCTGGAGCCACACAATAGTTTATAAACAATAATTAGAGGGGTTAGGAAGGGCGAATGGTACGTAGTATTAATATGAACTCTCATTATAGTTATTATAATGTCGATGGCTCCAAATTATCTACCTTAATTTTATTAAAAGAGTCCCAATCATTTACTGTTGGACATATTTCCTGTTTGGACTCTAATTTTTTTAAAGTTAGGATAAAAGCAAAATACAGCTCGTGAATAGTTCCTGGTATTGCATTTATTCAAATAAAAATTTCAATTAAATTGACCAATCAAAGACTAAATGAAATGTTAAATCTTTGAACTTTCTAATTTTTCATTTTATTGGACCATAACTATTTTTGTTATGGAGAAAATTCAACAAATATACAAATATTTTTCCAACAAGTCTATAATGCATTAATGAATGCATTAATTACAACTTCATCTTTTTCACATTTGTGAGAAGTTGATAAGATTTTTCAAACTAATAATCATTTTATCTTCCCGTGATTATAATTATTATTTTTTTTTGAAAATTTGCCATTATAGTTAAGTGACATGTCACTAATTTAGAGGAGTGTTTTTTACAATGAAGTCTCCACTATTGTCAACTTTCATTTAACATGTACAATTTAATTAAATTATTATTGAGAGGATTTACAAGGTCAACAAAATCAATTTTTATCCATTGTATACTTTAAATGTTGTTTTTTCACATTTGATATATTGATTTTGTGCATTGAAATCAATACACTTCTTTGGTTTTTAATATTTATCATAATATTGTCCTCTTAATAACCTAACTTTCATAATGGCTGAAGCATTTAGAAGATCTACCAAACTATCACAAACAGTAAGGAATATTAAAGGTATAACAATCTCCCACAATCTCCCTGAAATCACTCGTCAGCAATTTGTAGATGACACCATCCTAACGAAGATAAGCACATTTGAAGAAGCAAAAAACTTCAAATCTCTCATACATGGATATATGGAAGCTTCTGGACAAAATGTAAATGCGGATAAATAAAAAATCTACTTCCTTAACACCAAACTTGAAATAGAGAACAACATTTGCAGCAAAATAGGGTACAGAAAAGGATCCTTCCCTTGCAAATATCTAGGGATCTACTTAGAAAAACATGCAAAGAAAACAAAATATTGGGATCTTTTGTTGGAAAGAATAGACAAGTAGATCAATTAACTAGAAAGGGAAATGGTTAACTAAAGCATGGAGACACACAAAAATCAAAGTAGCTCTATCAGCCATCCCCACATCAACTATCGTGCTTACCACTTCCTCACCGCATCAACAAAAAGGTAGAAAAGAAACTCGAAAACTTATTTTGAAAATGAACAAATGACAAGAAGAAACACACCTTAATAAAATGGGAAACAATATGCAAACCAAAAGAGCTAGGAGGACTAGGTACTAAAAATCTAAGTTGCAAAACCAAACCTTAGGAACAAAGCTTATCCAGAGAATGTTCCAAGAAAAAGATAGCAGACGGGCAAAAGTACTATATCACAAGTACCTAAATGAAAGCGACCCTTTAACACTCTTTAGAACTAGGAACCCACCGAAAGGATCAAACATATATGGAACTTCATGATCTCATGTAGACCCTTAATCAACAACAATCTAACATGGGATGTAGGGTTAGAAAGTAATGCATTATTTTGGGAAGACTCATGGGAGGGTCACCCTTCCCTGGATAGTTGCAACTTATCTAAGAACATCAAACCCACCCTCTCCCAAGTATGGGGACCTCTAGTCTCCAATTATATAATCATGAAGGAAGGAAGTCTTGATAAATGTAAATCTCTAGAAAACATAGATCTAAATCCACATGCAAAAGAAGAGTTCAAAACATTTTTAGCTAATAGACCTCTAACCTACAAGAATAGACCAAGCAAGCTTATATGGGGAACCATCAAATAACAACATATATAGAGTTAAAAGTGGATATAATATGCTTATCAACTCTCAAAATTGGGAAAAAACCACACTCCCCCTTAGATTGTGTTGGGACTCAACTTGCCTTCCCAAAGCAAGAATTTTCTTATGGGCTGCATTATAAAAAAGAATCCTTACGATTGATAGATTTACAAAAATGGGATTTGAAGGACCATCCATATGTTTTCTTTGTAAAAATAATTTTTAAAAAGCTGAACACATTTTATATCATTGTCCATATACTAGAAAATGTTGGGAATTGATGATACAAAAACTTAATTGGCAAGCCCCATTTCCAACCAATCTCGCCAATCAACTTTCAAGCTGGTCGACTAAAGTAAACGAAAAAGTTTACAATAAACTATGGTTCGTATCACCCTCCATCTTACTAAGGGAAATTTGGAAGGAAAGAAATAAAAGACTATTCAAAAACTCATCACTAGAAGTCCCATCATTCCTCAATAAAGTAGAAGCCTACATAGCAGAAGTCATGAATGGTAATCTCAAGAAAATATAGAAAGAAGAAGGCTCATTTACAGACTGGGATGCAAAGATGAAAACAACTAGGCTAGTCTCATTAATCCACCACTAATCTATAAAAAGAAAAACTTACAAGCTCGAAAAGAGTGCAAATAGACTCCTCTCCCTAAAAATTGGATGAAACTTAACTTTGATGGAACTTCTAGAGGGAACCTTGGTAGGGCTGGATTAGGATGTTCTATAGCAAGGGACACTGGTGAATGGATTATTGAATGAGAAAAACCTTTAGGCATCCTAACTAACAACTTGGCGAAGCTAGAAGCCCTCAAATAAGGGTTAACACTAAGTCTAGAACTACACATTAGATCCTTAATTATAGAAGGAGATTCACAGATAATCTTGAATGCATTAAGAACAAGATCAACTCCAAACTAGAGAATTAATTCAAATCTAGAACCCATCCTTAAACTTCTGGACAAGTTTGAAGAGGTAAGAATTCAACACATTTACAGAGAAGAAAACAAAGAAGCTGATAAACTAACAAACCTTGGAGCAGATACTTTAATGAAGGTTCTCTAACAAACTCCAATTAATAATCCCTTAAAGTATTTTATCCAGTACCTCGCTTAGCTAGGTTGCCCAAGATTAATATTAGCACAACTATGTACTATCATTTTAAACTTTATAGACCACATTACTTATAAGCAAGCATCCTTTTCATCAAGGTTAGATACCCATCAACCTCACTAGCTTTAATCTATAAGGATACACCTGATAACATCAAGAGGTATGACGTATAAGCAAGTGGGTTTTGTATTTCTAGCCTCTATACCTAGTTTAGTTAGGCTTAACTATGTTATCGATATATCTGTAGAAGGGCTCAACTGGTATGGCCCATAGCTTAGTACATAACGAATCTTAGTAAGTTGGTTTATCAACCTTCAAACTAAATGTAAATTCTAGACTCTTATGAATATATACACGTTGTTTATTTGTAATTATGTGAATGGTTTCTTTGTTAGATGCTCCAAGGTTTTTTGGTATTTGATTTTTTATTATAATTCCTCAAATGTTAATCCTAATTGAATCAAATAGAAGGTAGCCACCTTCGTAACAAGAACTCATCAGTTTGAGGAATAAGGAATTTAAAGGCTAGAAATTGTAAAGAACAAAGATACACCATTAACAATAGAAACGTAAGGTAAAATACTCAAAACACATCAGCACCATGATAAAGGAGAAAACACTTTACCCAATTCTTTCCCCCCTCAATCAGTACAAGGTAGGGGGGTACAATCCCCTTTGCAATGGTTTAGATTGACCCTTTTGCAACAGTTTAGATCAAAACTAGAGAAAGATCTCAAGAGTCAGTCCTCCTTAGATCCGAATAAGTGAAACATCTATTTTAACCTCTCTAGTAAACCTTCCCAAGCTTCCAAACAAGAGGAAGCTTGTATAAAATTCAATCACAAAGCATAAAATAACATACCCTAACATCATATTGACTCAAGCTCAAGACAACTAGCTCCCTAATATGAAATCTGCAAAACTAGGTTAGTAGAATCAAATTCTATTATCATCAAGTATAAGGACTCTCAGCACTTAGCAGATGAATCCTAACCATTGTACGACCTAACCTTTCCTAGAAATATTCCCCAAGGAGTGAATCGATGTTATCCACCCAACTGATCACACCCAATCCTCCTTACTCAACCATTGCAACCATTATGTGGTCTTCTTTTCTAATAGCCCAATCTAATAGCCCTAAGAAACATAAAGGGAAACTCACCAAAGAGAGATGTCTCATATAAGTATACTTAAGGCTACCTTCCTAGACTAAGATTGTATCACCCAATTGTTACTGAATCCTTCAAAATTTTCAGATTACCAAAATTGAACCTATACATCCAATAACCTCATTTTGATAACTCAAAATTACCAAGTTATAAAATAACTGGTCAAATAAAAGGTAGGATTAAAAAGTTTCTTAAATAAGATTAAAAAGATAATATGTTACACATTTCTAACTTTGCTAACGATTCCATGAGAATGAAGTTTATGGCAGCAGAAAACATGATTCATTGCCACTACCATCCTATTTTGAAAATCGAGAGACTAACTACCCAGCACTCACCTCTGGAAAATATAACTAAATTCAGCCATTGATGTAATAAATCGATTAAAGAACTCAATATGTGACAATTTGTCACAATATTTGTACTTATTTAGACTGGGGTATGCCTCTTTTATTTTTGTAAAAGTGTATAGGATGGAAGTCTCAGGCAAGACTTGAGCTTTTCTTCTCCGTTCATTCCTATCAGTATCCGTTTGAATAGAGACAAACTTCTATTTTAAATTTCCTTCATATAATAAGACATGGCCTCGACCTCTTACTGATAAAATAATTTAAAAAATAAAAAGATAAATTTTTTATTATTATTTTGCATTTATATTTATTTATACTGTGATTTTTTTATTTTTTATTTTTCTTAAATATATTTTTTTATTGCTAAAAGGTCAAAGCCCTATAAATTATATTAAATAAAAATGATTACAAAGTCTCCATTCAAACAGGCACTGGTAGGAAAGAGTAGAGAAGAAAACCTCTAGTCTTGCCCGAGACAAAGTCCTATACATGAATACATAATTAAAATGAGCATACCCAGTTCTTAAATCTTGATAAATGACAAACAAGACATCTTGAAAGTTTAAGTTTTGATACAAGTGCCTGAGATTGCATCCTTCAAATTTTGTATGAATGATTTGATGATCCCTGTATCAAAGGATACCTTATGATTTATGATAACAATCCTGATTTTTAAAGCCTCTCTTTGCATTGAATAATGAGTGTTTTCTATTTTTTGATAATAGTTTGTAAAGTCAGACATCTATAATTTATTGTTGTATGTTAGATAATTCAATTCCTATTATAATTTTGCTATATTTAAATAGATAACTTGTATTAGTTATTTGCTTTAATTTTAAGTTTGATTTGATTTGAACAATTTTAGTCCTTGTTGATTTCTTGGGGTTCATTATGATTTTTCCAAGAAATTTGATCTTTAAAATTACAAAATACTATGATATCTTTTGAAATGTTCTTTTAACTTATATTGTGTGAGTCACATCTAGTGTGTTAGTTTTGATAATTAGCATTACTATAATATATTTAGTGTATTAGTTCATAGCAAACCTAACTTTCATAATATAATAATAATAATTTTGTATTTATATTTATTTATATTGTGAAATTATTATTTTTTATTTTTTTTAAATGTTTATTTATTTCTTTGTGAACATATATTTATTTTAAATATTTTTTTAATAAATAGTAATCAAATAAATATATTTTAAAGAGATTTATAAAATATTTATAAAAAATATTTTTTTTGTAGATATAGATTATACAATGTGAATTTAAGTGTTTTATGTTTCTTATTTAAAATACATTTATTAGTTTTAATTGATGTTTATTTTTGCTAATTATAGAATGTTAAGGGTTTTTTAGTTTACACTATGTTTTACTAACTACTTTTTTTAATATCTATCATTCTACCTTTACTTGTCTTTATAATAGTAGCATATCATTCTCTCTCTTTTAACTGTCTCTTCATATCCTTCATTTTTTTATATAAATATCTCTTTTCCTTCTTTTCTAATTCTTGGAAGAACTTTGATATATTACATCTCTTTTAAATAGTGTGAAGGATATAGAAAGTTTTAATTTAACATGTACTTTAAATTTCCTTGAAAAATATCTATTAGATAAGTTTAAGGCTTTCAAAGGTTTAAATGCAAATAATTAATAAAACATTAAAAAAAAATGATGTCAAACTATTAACTTTTTATTCAAAATACCTAAAATCTATATTTTTAGGTTTAACTATTTTTTGAAACATAATGCGGTATGTATGGAAGATATCTATTTTGAATAAAGGGACTTGTTAGGGTTATGCCCAAGTTATTAACAAGAGATCAACAAAGTCCAATAACTTTAGTACTTTCTTGTCCCAAGATGCGTGAGAGTAATAGTGACAAATGATACATTGTGAAATTGTAATTATAAACAATAGTAAGTGTCATTTTACTTTTGATTTGTCATATATTTTAAAATATCATATATTATTTCCAATTTTTTTGAAGTTGTTTTTATATATTTTTATGTTAAGAATTATTTATCTAGTCAATAATTGTAATGAGATTTCTATGACATCCATGTTTCTATTGAAATGAGGGGTGATATTGAAAGTTAAAGTAATTAGCTCTTTTATAAGTTCAAATATAATAGTAAATCATATTGTAAACTTGTCAGATACACTTGTGCTATTATATTTAAAAGATATTTTGATTAGTTTAAGTTTTTGTTAGAAATAAGATATTTTGCATCTATATATTTTTAGAAACATAATTTTAAATGGTTAGTCATTATCTATTTATAAAAACATATGCATTTTTCTTATGATATAATTACTATTTGAAAATTTAATGATTTATTGTTGTTTGTATACCAAATTAGCCTTTTTGAATATTTAAAGCTACTAACAAGTCAACCCACAAAGTAAAATGCATTCAAAAGTAAATAACCAAAATTTTCTTTCTTTTAAGTCACAACTACATATTAAGGAAAACTTAAAAAAGTTTAAGTACAATGTAAACATACATCTTATTAGAACTTAGCTACTCCAATATGGTTGCTCTCACCTATAGTGCATTTTTGAACTCTTAAGTGCTGGTAGTTGTGGGCATTGAGTTTGAAGGCTTGCATGATGACATTAATGTCTTTGGTTTGTAGTAGGGGACATTGAATGGTGGTGGTTGTCTTTAACTCTAGCTCAAATCGTTATGCCTCAATGCTCCAAGGGTTGGGGTCTTTGCTGAGTCCTACTTCAATGTTCGTTATAAGCGATTAAAGAAATCTTGGCACTGCTAGTGGAAGAGTTTTTGTTGGAGTGTTGCTCATTGGAACTCTTCTTAGAGACCTAGTACTGGGTTTGCAAAGGTCGTAAATGAGGGGGTCTTTCCCACAAAGCTTTTCTCTATTTGTTGATTTATGAAGTTTTTCTCATATAGCGAATTTTATTTTGCTATTCTTTTAAATGTGAAATCTTGACTTTTTGCTTGTGCCAAGGCATCCCTTGTGGTGGTGTGGCCTGGATGTGGTGGATAATGTGAGTTTCTACCAATGTTGTAGGTTAGTTTGTAGATTTGCTAGTTTCTAACCTTCTCTTCTGAATCTTCGTCTTGGGTATTACATTCTTGGAGATCCTTAGTTTTTTGAAACAAAAAACTTTTCCCATGTGAAAAGAGGATTTTTATTGATGTTCTTTCTTCTTGTGAAGACTGAGATTTGATGTTGAGAAAGTTTTGGCTTTGGGGGACTCATTTTCTATCAGCCACACCCTAAACAATCTCTTTAACCTTCTTATTGTACCACTTAGTGTGCATCTAATTTAAATTTGTCTCCTCAATATTTCCCTTCATTTTTGAGAGAATTTTTGTTTTGGGACCATCTTTACCTCGTTGGATTTAAGGTGGATGAGGCTACGACTTCTATGGCCCTCTTTTCCTTTGCTCACATTTTGGTTAACACTGACATGTTCACACTTCTTCTAGGGACGGTTCTCATGGTCATGTATAGGTTATGGACTCAATTGTTGGATTAGGAGGGCTCTGTTTCAATGTTGTTTGTCTTCGTTGGTCATTTGGCTACAAATTGTACTCTCTTACACTACAAAGGCATTGCCACTTGTTGAAAGGATGCTACTAATGATCACTTGAGCACCATGACCTTTGACTCTTCCTTTGATGACTCTTCATAGGTTGATGATGAATCCCCTCAAGGTGATTCTTCTACTATTGATTTTACCTCCTTAGACTCCTTGAACCCAACTCCACCTCTTGTCTCATGAGATTTTGTTTCGCCATATGCACCCTCCTTCAATTGCTACTCCTTTTGTGCTTCAACATCTGAGTGATGATGTTTAGGATTGCCAACACTTTGCTCCTTGTGCTGTAAATCTCACAAAGAGGGTTTCACCACCTCCTCCTACCCTTGTGATGGGGACTATAATGAAAGCATCATCTGAATGGTTGTCTACTAACTAAGAAAATACCACTCTTTAGTTTCATTCTCTTGTTAACATTGTGGGTGAAACAACACCCTTGTTATATTGTTGATCAATATAAAAAGCATGCATCTTATTAATGTTAAATATTGATTCCATGATAGTAGTTCATTATTAAAAAGTAACTCTTTGTAATGAGTTTGCATATCTACTTTAAGTTATTGTCTATCTAGTTTAATTGCTGAACTCTTTGTCCTCTACGTAAATAATTTTAAATGTTCATGGTTTTAAACTTTCAACCTAGTTCAATAATGAAAATGTTGCTCAATGTAACAAAAGAGATATCAATTCATGTTCAAATATAAAAATTCAAGCAAAGCGCATTTGCACTAAATTATAATTCATACAACAACTAAGATTATTAGGATTTGGTTTTAAAAAAAGACAATCAAGAGAGGTCCATCTAGTCCAACAATATGCTAGAAAGTATATGCAATGCTAGTTCTACCGTCGAGAAACTTCCTCAAACAGTAGAGAGGTGTGTTTTAAAAACAAGTGTTTTACACATTGCATAACATGAATTATTTTAATTGGGTAAATAAATATTTGTTGTGCAATCTAGATGGTGTATTGAGTGACTTAAAAACTATTTTGGTCCACTTGTAAAGTTATATGTAATCTTATGTCTTATTTCATTTGGGAGTTGCACATGATAATATTTTTAATATTGGACAAAACTAGTACCGTAAAGTAAATTTGAGGTCAATGGTTGTGTACTCTTTGGTTTGAGGTACATGGTTTTACCTTACCACTTTGTTGTATTTGTGTGACCATTCTGTAAAAAAAAACACATGCTTAGTGATCTAGATTAATTGTGGCAGTTTTGGCTTGATTATGATTATATCAAGCATTTTTGGTAGAGTGCATATGTGAAGCATGATACGATATGCATAAATACATGTTTGAGCTTGATTGATTGAAGGATCTTGATATTTTAAGAAATATTCACGAGAATTCTATATGTGTATAAACAATATTTTCATTATTAAATAATGCATTGAGTGTGGATGCTTTTGTAGGGTGGATTTATTTATCTTGAGGAATTTTCTAGTTTGTATCTTGTGATATGTTTTTGACCTTCACATATGATCATTCTGTAAGCTTTCATGGTTCTATTTGGAAAATGATTTAATTAGATGTACAATTTTTCAAACAACATGAATATAATCTTTGAATCCCTCTAATCTTCTCCAAAGTCATGGACGAATCATTCTATTGGTATCATTAAATCAAAGTCATTAGACCCTTGCAACGAAAATTTGTGCCTTATATTGTCTCACTTGGATAAGATAGGGGGCAATACCATAAGAAAATTCTCAAATTGCAAAAGGATCCACAAATTGTGGTGTAGGTTTGGACCTTTGGTCATGCTTAGTAGTGCTTTGATGTATTTACAACACCGAAAGAAATTCGCCTATATATTGAACCTAGTCCCCTTATTGACAAAAATATAACAATTTTTGCATCTATTTGAGGTGATGTTTGGTTTGAACAACATATTTACCCACCTCTCTAATTAAACACAACCCAACTCTCTTTATCTTCTTTTGATCTCAATGTAAGAATATCTTTTAAGTCCTATTCAAAGTATAATAAGACACTGTCTCATTTGAGCTATATAATCATTATCGTAAGGAATAATATCATGTAGGAGTCATCTCAACATGATTGTTACTCTATCTTATACACATATTACACCCACAAGTACTTAGTTAATAAAACTCAATCTAATAATTTATTTTAATATGACAAGGTGCAACTAACGTGGCTCTAATTTCTAATGCTTGCTAAAAGGTAAAAAATAATAATGAAATGAATGCACAATACTTATTAGATATAATGATCCTTAGAAATTACCATTGGGGCATAGAATATAATTCTAAAACACCATAGCTATTGTGTGATAATAATAAGACATGTACTAGAATAGAAGTGGGAAATCTTAGTTAATATATCACTCAGAACTAGAGCATGATTGTTTAAACAAGAGGATGCAAGTTTTCCACATCCCTTCAATGATAACACAAGTGTAGAAAAGGCCTCTAGAATGTTAGCTCTTGAAATTAATTTTCTAGTACTCTAAGAATTGGAAAACAAAATTTGCAATATCCTTTCTTGTAATGGACTCACATCTCTATACATTCCTTAGTTGTTTGATGATTATAATTAGGCTCTTTTTGTGTGTATGTTATCATGACTACTCAAGGTTCAAAGACTTTCACATGAGTGTGCTTTTTGTGAAAGAGAAAATAGTCACAATTCATACATAAGACACAAAATTAAGAAACATATCCTAAACATCTCTAAACAAACTACATTTTGGAAGATTCCTAATTTCATACCCATGAAATAAATATTTTATGATAAAGCCATCATATGCCTAAGTTAATGGCACATTGAAACTAGTGCTATCTTACTTGTGTTCGATTAAGTTAAATTGAAAACTATACTTAGAAGAACTCCAACAAACATTATTACTAAGCATTAAAGTTTGACTATTATTTAATTGGTGATCCTATATAATGTCCCCTTTCTAGAGTTCATAATGTGGTGTGTTGTTAGTTTATTCCCCCATGGTCCCATAGCCTAGCAAAGACATTAAAGGTACTTACAATCCATTTAGCCTCAAACAATATTAGTTGCAAATCATTTTGAGGGATTTTGAGGTATTTTTGGGCATACTTACTATACATAATAAATCATTCTAGGCATGACTAGACATCTAGTGGTTGTGACATGTTGATGGTAATTATTTAATATTAACAAGAGGTATTGTTTATTATTGATCTGATTTTTTCTTTTGATAGGTAATTGACCAAAGCCTAGATTATTTATTATACATTTATGATTATGGTTAAGATTAATTATTATTATGTATTAATGTCAAGTAGATTTGAACCCAAGACCTCCCCAATGAGAGGCTCACAATTTATCATTACGTTGTAGGATCTTGCCTAGTTATTATTGATATGATTTATTGTGCATTGATAAAGTTATTTTATTAAGTAAATTTAACTATTTATCTTAATTTTTCTATTGCATATCAGGAAATTATAACAAAAGAGAGTCCATAATTTTAGCAGAACCCGACTCAGCCTACTGAGCATGAAGGAATATACCCAACCCACAATACAAAATTCAATTCATAATGACTCATTAGTCAAAATCATTTTATAGCTTAATACATCACAACAATATTAATTGAGAGAAGAAATCAAAATAAGAGTCATCCGCTACATAATTAGGTAGATCATTATTGGAGTCAAAGGTGGTGACCTTAACGGGAGGTGCATGTGGAAAGAAGTGTACAACTAGTTTACCTTTCACTTGGGGTTTTCCTTTCCATTTACCTTCCTCTTTGAATTTCTAGATGATTTTTTCCAGTCTAAGACCAAACTCATCATTGTCTTTAATAGTAGTGTGCTCATGAGAAATCTCCTTTTCTAGAGCTGCTTTACCTTCTCTTGGGATCTTAATGAAGTTTCTCTCTTTCATCTTTATGATTATTGTTACCTATAAAGAAACATCAACATATATGAGCCTTTGCAAAGACTTAATAAGGTGTCTAATTTTACCCTAAAAACATCATTATTCCTTATCTTTCAAAAGATCCAAAGTAAGATAGAAAATAAAATAGACCAACAAAAAATATTACACCACTTGCTTCTATAAACAATAGAACCAAGAATAATGATTTCAAATGTAATGTAAGGATTCCACACTTCCCTACCAAAGATGCATTAAAAAAGGATGCGGTG
Source organism: Cupressus sempervirens (assembly GCA_028749045.1). NCBI lineage: Eukaryota > Viridiplantae > Streptophyta > Pinopsida > Cupressales > Cupressaceae > Cupressus > Cupressus sempervirens. The sequence goes on along the minus strand of CM053785.1, from coordinate 227,606,056 downwards.
AACTGATTCAAATTATTTGCACACAAAATATACATTAGGGACTCCTCCTAGATTCTTAAAGAGTAGCTTATGCAATGGGGACCTCCACAAGAAACAAGTTACTTTAGATTCACCTAGTCTAGCTTGGAGCTTACTATGGAACTTCTTCCAATTAGAAACTCATATTGAAGATTCCACTTGGAGATAGATGGCTGAGGATAATAGAGATGGAGGTGAGGGATGAGTACACAAATTTGGACTTGACTAGATGAAGGGGAGTGGAGTCAGGCCAGAGAAGCTGGGAAGAACAAGAGTCAACATATATAGATAGGTTTTACAGGAAGGTTACACAGAGAACTTTTGATAAACAATATACCGTTTAATGGTAAATTTCGATAAAGCTAAATCCTTACCTCAACTTCTTTAATTCTCTGGTACTGCTTCTCCTTAAATGACACTCCTGACAGACTTGGCACCCACAAGGAGACATCTCGTGCCCTGTAGGGCCTACTTATATTACAAGGGATGCCCTCCTTCCACTTGCTTCTCATTGTTTGCTTACTCTGGTTTTCCATTTTTACTGCTTGAAGATGGATCGATGAAACCATAGAGAGGGTGGGAAAGGGTTGTATCTGAAGACAAGTGCGGGTCACCAGATTTCAATGGTGGAAAGGCAACAAGAATTAATTGCTTAACCTGAGTGAGCATAGGGGACGCTTAAGCCATTTAGGCTCATCAATGAGAGGTACAATATGGATCCACAAGGCCAAGTTGGAGAGCCCTCACCACCTTCCCAACCTCTCATGGTCCTCCTACTATTTAGCTTTATTAATGCAGTCTACAGTTTGTGGAAAAAATTAAATGATCCCCTTATTTGACAATACATTGGAGGCATAAAAAAATGTTTGGGGATTTAAGTCGATGGAAAATCGTGTCAAATGGTATATGAGAAATATTAAGGAAAAAGTAATTGGGATAAAATAGGGACAATAAAAGCAATCAAAAAATAATAAGGGAGAATGAGTAAAATTCCTGAAAAAATAGGAAATGTGAAAATGGTGATTAAAGTTATGTCACATTGACAAGGTGAGTGGATGAGCTCTTTGAAAGTGTTATAAAAGTAATTGAAGATCTCTCTTTTAACATTCTTGAAAATATATGACTTTCAATAGACTTGATAAAATTCATAAAATTATCTGGAGAATTTAAATTCTTGGATTTGGAGGATGAAATCACTCTTCACTAGCATTCTCTTTGTTGAAGATTTGTGAAATGCTCAGGCATTAAGGTAACAATTTATTTATGCAATATAGTTATTACTTCATTTTATGCAATCTTAGTGGCCATAAACGATTACTACCACATAACTATTTCTATATGTTGGTTGTACAAGTTTGATAAGTGACCAAACATATTGGTAATCGTCTATGAGTAAATTATACGAGCCCAAGATATGTACAAGGAAAGTCATATAGGTATGCGATTTAACAATAAAGATTATCATACACCTTACATTAATTTTTTTGTTCTCAATTTTGGCTTCACAAAATTGGTGCAACCCTACACAATTTTCTTATGGATTTGTAGGTGTATCCTCTTTGTATTAATGCATTAATAAAGTATCATCATTTTTTATTAAATCCTTGAATTGTACTCCTTGTTGCTCTATCTGTGCATTTCTTTTGAAGGTTTCCTTCGAGTTGAATCTCAAATTGTTTGCTAGTAAAAAATAATCTCTGATTGCAAATGCTTAATTTTTGGCAAAAATTCACATTTTTGCTTCTTCTTTTTTGTGTTGAAAATTGCTTTTTACTCCTACTTTTGGCTTAGGTGAATATCCCTTGGAAGTGCACTCATTTCAAGCTAACTTAGGTCAAAATCAAAGTTGTCTAACTCAAGCTATAAAGGAGAAAGAGGGGGTTTTCAGGACAATTACATATCTCGATTAAAAAACTTCATAAAAATGAGGTTTTTTTATTGGTAAAAGCATGATTTAATATTATATTTGATATTTAAGATGGATTTTCTTGTCCATTTTAAAATTTAAACTCATTCTAAGTTTATTTGATCGTGCAATTTATAATGTTTTATGAGATTATCACATTTCAAGTCTACTTTTTATGGTACTTTATTAAAAACTATAGTTAGATATTAAATTTAAATACATAAGACAACTTAAATGCTTAAAAGTGGTGTTTTAATTACTCATTGTATATATCAACATACAAATCACTTTGTCAAAACCCACTTCCAATAAAATATAAGTCCCAACATTAATTTGAATAGATTTTTTCAATACAATAACACATTTTAATGTGTTAAGTGGGTTTTTAATATGCATTTGCACATTTAAAACTTATTAAATCAATGTAAGTGGCAAATTTTGACCCATTTACATATGCTTTTGCATGTATAAGTTTATTTTATATATATTAATGCATTTAAATTGGGTTTTTTTAATCCATTGCATATACATCTTTTAAAATCATCACTTAATGGACTTCTAAAGTCAAATATCACATTTTTATAACATTTAAATGCATGTCTAAAGTGAGTTTTCATTCAACTTAGACATAAGTGGTGATTTTGGACATAACTGTATGTGTATGTGATATTAAAAAAGACTCATTTCTACTTAACCTAAGCCAAAGTGGTGATTTTTGGATCAATTACACGTCTTTTAAAACATGTTTTTGATTAAGTAAAACATGTTTTTTTTATAGGGTTCCTGAAACCCACCATTTAACAACATAATAAAACTAACAATTAAGGTCTAGCAAACAAGCATCAGAAATAACAATAGGCTATATTTGACCACTAAATGGAAGAAAAAACCAAAAGGGCAAAAGCTAGAGAACAAGCAAAAACTAGGAAGAGCAATCAGGGGACAAGTTCTTTAGCCAGCTCCTATTTCTTTAACTTCATCTCTTCCTTGGCCTCGACCTCATTGATCTTTGAGTGGATATCATCCTAAGAAGCCTCCTCATCCCTCTTTCTCTTTTCCACTCTCCTTTTTCTACTTGGGCTTTCCCCCTGCAAAGACACCTCCTCCTCGATCACCTTGATTCTCTCTTTGTCCTTATCCTCCTTCCCCTTTTTATTTTCCTCCATCATCCCATGCAATTGAATGATGTTATCATTTAGCTCTTTAATAATGTTAAGGCTCTGATTAGCCAAGATGTGAAGCATATTCTCCATCCTTTCCACCATTTTTTCAATCTCTGAAACCCTGGCCTCCAGTTTGCCAATTTTGACATTGTCACCCTCCCCTCCCAACCTTTCCTATTCCTGCAACCTATCTTTTAAAACATGTTAATGGGCATCAAATGTGTGTTTTTCATGATTTTCATTACCACTAAGGCATGGTGGTGATTTTTGGATTGATTGCATATTCTCTCAAACATGTAAATGACCCCAAGAAATGCATTTTACACAAATTCATAAGTTAAAAGCACAAAGTGTTGATTTTTTGCTTCATTGCATGACTTTTAAAACACGTTTTGCTTCCCAAAAATGCGTTCAAGGATAGCATGTGCATACAAGTGGGATGGTGGCAATTTTCTAACACATTGTGTGCATTTTAATACATGCATTTTCTCAAAGAAATCTCGTCTTTCACTTGTAGTATGGATTTGGAGGGCTTTTGTTCATCTTTTTCACATGCAAACATTCTCAAAAAGTGCATCCATGTATTAGCAACACATTGGCATATGTAATCCTTCAAAAAAGTCACATTTTTAACCAAAACATAAGGCATTTTTGGGCTTTTTTCAAAATTGATAATTTTGGGAGTGATTGCATGTCACGTGCTACATGCATTTGGTAAAAAACAACTCATCTAGGGCACATTTTTTGCCAAAAATGTTGCATTTCTTGGTAGTTCTCAACTTCCAATCATTCCAAGAAGAAGTTTAAGGTATGTATTTTTATTTCCATGTTCTCCTTCATCAATTTCAGGCTAAAAATGATATCCTAGACACCATTTTAAAATAGATTTGCATATGGCATTGCTAAGTCAAAGTTTATTACAAGTTTTGGGCTTTTTCTCTCTCTAACTATCTACAATTGTCCATATTCAAACCTTGACTATCCCTAAGGTTAACATTTCGAGATCTATATTAGTCTTGTGATGAAAAACAAATCTTAATCCAAAATCTCTTGGATTTATTTTTAGGTTTCTCAAAGATTTGAAAAAGACTTGTTCTTTAGTGGTTGGTAGAGAGAGGTAAGGTTTTCTTGGGTTAATTTATATATGTTTGTTTTTTAAAAGTAATGTTACAAATATTTTCATTTTCATTTTTAGATTGCATTGGTTTCGTAGATAATTTGATACCCCTTTTCTTCTGTCTACTTCTCTAAGTTGCATGTGCAATTGGGGTAAACTCCCATTCTAAGGAAAAACGAAAGCTCTTCATTTCCCCTCATATGAATGCAAGTAAAAATCCCACCATCATACATTTGATAAATCCCCATATGGTTTCCCTATGGTTGAAAGTATTTCCCACATGCTTGCTAGATAAAATTTCATGAATTACATTTGTAAAACTGTGTTATGTCTCTCATATAATTACCCAATTACTAATCATTTATCCCTCATTAGCATAACGTAAAGCTTGTTGTATGCACATGTTATCGATTCAGAAAACCCATTTTTGCTTTTTCTACTAATTTTTGAGCCATTATGAATTTAGCCCATTTGCTCATTTGCTATCCACAATCATCCCATACACTTTCCCTATTCATACTTTTACCAAATCCGTATTTTTACCCAAAAAAATATTACTACAGAATCCTCATATGATGATGTTTCTACATTATAGAACTTTCATATAACAGTTGCACAAGTACATGACTCTGCAATGCCAAAAGAGATTGCATCAGGAAGAGGCAAATATAAGAAAAAAGATGAAGTACTAGTATGACCAGTGTCACAACTCCATCCCATCATCACAAGTAACCTCCCACAGTGATGAGGTTCGAGATACAAATGTAGTACACATAAATATGGAAGATTTTCTCAGAAGAGTCAATGTTGAAGCCACTAAGAATATGACTTGGATCAAACAAAGTCATAGTTATTTATTATCTACCTTTTTTGTGGTGGCTCATGAACTGAACTTCATTCTTGCATGCACTAAACATTTTGATACAACCTCCAAAACACAATATCATTATTAATTTTGATCTAGAGACTATTGATCAAAATTTTGTTCCTCATAGTCCATTTGTCACAAGCATTACTAGACAAAAAGCCTTGGAGTGGTGGAATGAAAATATTTCTTACTACATCAAATTCATTAAGGACAACTTGTTGATCCAAAGGAGGTCTAATCTTTTGAGATGGCCAATGGCATGTAGAGGTTAGAGTTTTAGGAGCAAATCAATGATCTTATCACATTTCTTAGCCACCTAGTGAGGCTCAAGATTTTAAATTTTTCACATGCTTTAAGTAAATAGTATAATCACCCAAAAATGGTCATCTATACTATAAGCTCCCTTTCTAGAATTTTTTCATAATTTATCCATTGCTTATCTTTGATTAAATCATCAAAAATCTATTTATTCAATTATAACCTATGGTTTGACCACTTTATCCTATGTCTTTTATTTAATTCAAAGAAGATTCTCCTTTTGATTAAATAAAAGCCCCACTTCCCACTTATCCTAAGTGTGCACACCTAAAGCATTATTCCTATTTTAAAAATTAAAAAAAAAAACATATTTTTCTACACATGAATGCACAATTTTCTATGTGAGAGGAATCTTATATTTATAAAATAAATTTAATTCTCCTACACACATTTTTTTCCCTTTCAAAATTGAACTATTTATTGTGATTCGTGGAGATGCTTGTGCACATGGATTACTCAAGATGCATTCTCCTCCCTTGATTATGCCTCTTTTTCCTCTTAATCCCTACTATCCATTTATCTTTAAAAGGAGTACTTGCTCTTCATTCTCTCATCTTAGACTCTCATGCTAATGTTATGCTATGAGTTTTCTTGGTGACTTTGGAGCTTTGAAAGACTTGGAGCACTCTTGCATTTGCATTTCATATTTGCTTTCTCATTCTTGCATAATGACATTTTAGTTTAGATTTCCTTTTGTACTCTAGAATAGCTCACCTAGTCTAAATAGGGGTTTTGAAATCTTTCATACTTGTTATATTGCATCTTGCATCTCATTTAGTTTATCTTTCATATTGCATTGCATACCCATTTGAGGGTTCTTGGATATTGGCACTCATTGCTTCTATTCTTTGAGTCTCTCATTCTATGGTGCACCTTGCAAGGGTTGAACAAGCTAGATTTATTTTAGAGCCACCATTTCACTATTTTCATCTTTGCACATCATAAATAGGAAGCTATAAGTCACCTCTTGAGGTACTCTTCATCATGGGTATTCCCAAGAATAATGGTTTATAGAAGTGTGACACTTTTTGTACACACATTTTTGGCACCCACTGTGAGGCTTGAACTAAGTTTCTAGCTTCATTTATTGCATTTGTTATAGTTTAGTAGTTTGATTTTCTTATATTTTAGTTGCATTTCTCATTTTTGGTTTTTCCAATGGATTATTGGTTCTAATCAAGTGGTTTTGTAGGGTTATCACTTTGGTTTTTAAGGATGATCTTTGTGCAAATTGCCTTGAAGGCAAAAACCCTAGGTTTTGAGATATTTGATCATATCTTACAAACAGCTTGAGCTTTAGATCTGCAATGGTTTTTGCAAGTTGATGATGGAGCATAGATGACTTAGTCCCTAATTCAAATTTTTTGGAGCTAATTTGAACGAATTATAGTTTTTAATTTTTTTTTCATGAAAATTTGTTTCTTATCACAAATCAGAATTTTTTTGCAAACATTTACATTTTTGGAAAGGTCTCTAACTTATATAGGGGGTTGGTTCTTTGTGTTTTGAATTTATATGTCATATTAGTGCTCAATAACTTAGTTTGAAAAAAAAATGGTCTATTTTGAGAAAATGGGTCCCTAGAGCACAAATTAAGAGATAACCCTAAAATTATTGAATTTTTGGAAATATCATCTATTTTTTACTATAGGTATCTTCTTTCTATTTTTTTTTTTTTTTGGGTTGAAATCCTTGCATACAAAACCAATCTTGTTGGCTAGGTCAAAAGGCAAAAAACAAAAAGAGGGCATTTGGTGATTAGCTTGCACTTTATTTGCACATATTTCAATGCATGAAATGAGTTGTCATTTTTTATGAAATTGAATGGTTCAATTTATTTTATTTTAATTTTCTTATTTCTTCATGATTTCATGCACTTGATTGAAGCTTGTGAAGGCAACTAGGAGGTCAAAGGAGAAAAAATGGAAAACATTGGGAAGCATGAAATCAAGGTGCACACAATCCAAACTTCTTATTTGAATTGTGAAAAGTGATCATTATCTTCTTTTTCATTTTAAAATCATTTCTCAATTTTGGTCAACTTTTTTGGTGTGGCTTCCCTACATTGAAAAAGGGCCTTAAAATGAATCATTCACACTTGGAGTTGGGCTTTAAAATGAACCCCTTTGTATTTTAATCCCAAAGATTTGCTTGTTTTTCTTTTTTTTTTCTTACATCCTTGTTAAGGAGTTTGAGGGGAATATAAATAAGGGATCTTTATTTTTATTTTTAGGGGGCCTTACTAGAGAGGTGATCACTCTAGGGGATGACCTCATGATGCAGGAGCATCTAGAGGTATAAGGGCAATCCTGTGTCACCCAAAAAAAATACTTAGACTTAGTTTCTGTTTCATGTGTTTTCATTTTTGGATACCCATTTGGGTCAAATAAAGGTTCCAACTCTCACAGTTCCACTATCAGTGTTCGTGTAAATCTCAAAAAAATAGGAGTATGTAATTGAGCCATCATTTTGGTGAACTAAGAGGTGTAAATTGGCTAGATGAATGTAATTGTAATTTAGAGCATTCCAGAAAAAGAATAAGGTCAAAAGGCCCCACGGTTTGAAAGTTATTGCAATTTTTTGAGTTGTGGAGACCTCCTAAGAATGCTTCAAAGTCAGGTTAGGGGCATTAAATGACCTTGAAAAGGGCCAAAAAATGGGGGACAAGTGAAGCTAGTCCATAGGGCTATAGGGAGCTTCGAGAGCTTTTCGAAAATGTAAACGGTTCGTCAATCGGAGCTACAGTTCAAAAGTTATGCCTCCCGAAAGTTCGATTACCGTTTCTGAATTCTTCTAGATTTGCGTCGACTTCTAACGCAGCTTCTGGAACCTTCTATTTGGTTGGTGGATGCCTACTAGCACTTTCTAGAATGTACTCCTAGTCCTTAACCCTTCGAGGTCTATTTAAGGAGATTTTTGGCATTGTAAAAGGAGTTCGGAGTGGAGTTTGAGAGGAGGTATTGATAGGAGAAATTATCTCCACATTTATGCTATTGTAAGCCCTTAGGGCATGTTTTGAAGTTTATTTTCTCTGTACTGAATGTACTAGCTTATTTTTCAGTTAATACAATTTCCCTTCTTCTGTTGTGTCCATTCTGTTCTTGGGTTGTGTCCCCATCACCTCAACACCTGTGTTCCAGCAGAGTATAAATAGTGTGGCTTGAATATAAAGCCAAGTCTCTTGGAAGTAACAATATTGTTAATCTTGGATAAGCCTCAAACAACTTTATACCTTTGGGAAATGAAGGTGGATATTGGGTTATTGTTTCCTCCCGACTGTTTGGCAGTATTCTCTTTCATCTACTAATTTGGGCCTCATGTACCTTGCGTATATTGAGGACATCCCCTAGTTGAGCTTGTAGATCCTTGTAGAAAATATGATTATGTTGTTGGCATATTTGATGTTCTTGAATTTTTAAAACCTTCTCCACTTACAAAAAAAGGGAACACATCCATCAAATTACGCGTTAGGAATTTTTCCTTTTTGCATGCTTTCATTGTGTGTTTTCATTCAAAAATCCAAAAAAACCATAAAGCTTTAAAAAAACTCAAAAACTCAATTTTGTTTTCCCTCCAAGTCAAAACATCAAGTCTAAATACTTTTCTTGTATTTCTTGCTAGGGGAGTTTCATCATATGACTTGTTTAAAATGGCTCTTTGGTCTTAGCACTCTTGGTCTTTTCCATCTTCATGGTCTATGTCATCTTACTAGGACCCTCTTTTTTTGAAATGGTTACCTTGATCTCTTTACGACACTCTTTGATTGGGAAATTTGTTCACTTTTCATTCACTTTCTCTATCTACTTGGCTATTGGGATATTGGGCTTCTTCCCTAGTTCTTGACTTTAGTTTCTAGTGTTGTAAGTTTCTTTGATACTTTTCTTGAAAAGTCATTCTCTCATTGATACTATCTTCGCAAGTGAACACTTTACTTCTCTAGTTTGGACATCAAGTTATCTTGTGTCACCTTATTGGCTTCTTCTAGTAACCTTCATTCTCAATTTTATATCTACCTCTATGGGCTTTGAGTCTTTTTCTACCAAATCTCAACCACTTCTACATGATCTTAAGTTGCTTGCTCTTGTTCAGAAATTGCTACACCTATATACTTGATGCAAAAAATAAGCACATACTCTCAGTTTGAGGAAATGATAGAAGAAAGAATGACATCATCACATGAACCTTCCTTAATATCTTTACATACACATGGGTCATCATCTTCTTCAAGGTCTACATATTCTACTCCAAGACATCAATTGTTGTCATCTTCTAGATCCAAAGACCTCTTTAGAGAGCAAGCAAGTGATACCTCCTTTGAGCCTATGCCAAGATTTCACGATGGACCTATCTTTTCCCACTATGAAAAAGACATGGATCCATGCTATGCACTTGAGAAGAAACAAAAAGAGCCTAGGCATACTTTTGAGAGAAATTTTACTCCTTTGGGATATTTGTATGATATGGTGCTTAAGGCCTTAGTTGCAAACAAGATAATCACTTTAACATAAAAATCTAGACCTGATGAACGTAAGGTTAAACCTCCTTGGTGGAATGATGATCACTATTGCAATTTCCACAGAAATAAAAGGTCATAAAATTGAAGATTGCATGGAGTTGAAAGCTAAGAATCTAAGATTTTATTAATGATGGGATTGTTGATGTTGGAACTCCTAATGACTCATGTGATGAAGATGCTTCTCTTGAGAAAGATCATATTGATTATCCTATGTCTAGTGGTGGTCTTCTTGACACCTCCACTTCTTCCAACACTTATAAAATCCATAAAACTTCCAAGCTTTCCAACATGCCTCCATCAAGCAAGGAACCTAATTGCTTTCCACATAGACTATGTGTACCCTCAAGGGCTATCATTAAAAGAAACTCAAGCTAACCTTCATTTGTCTAAAAATATTTTCCATGCTACTCAAAATAAATACCATCAACCTTCATGTGATGATATTCCTACTATGCTTACTTCAACTAGTCCTTCATTACCTCTTCAAGGTTCTATCATGCAAACCTCATATTCTCCCTTGTACTTAGAAGTGGCTCCATGTCAAGAGGAATCTCAAAAAGATTAAGCTATAAATAAAGATCAAGATCAAGCACCCTTTCATCTCCTTCAAGAGGTCACTCTTTTATATCCTATATCTTATCCACCTCCTAAGTATGATGAAGACACTACTTCCACTATCTTCATTGAGCTTATTAAAAATTGTGAGAAACTCATTGTGCCTATGCTATCCAAAGAAACTTATCAAGATCAAAGTATCCCTTCTTGTTTAACTTCTCCTATCAAAGGTCTTGCTCCTATCAATTATACTCATGATTTTGTTGATGGCCTTGGTCATGTTTCTCACTCTAAAGATGTTGATATCACTACTCACTATGCATTTTCATCTTCCAAATCCAACCTTGGTCCTTATCCATTAAAGCTAAAGCCTCCAAAGCTTTCATCCATATCAGGATCTTATGTTCCCCCATCTTCTACATTTTCCACTCCTAGCTCTCCTATCATACCTCAAGATCAACAAAGTCACTCGTCCTTGACAAATATTTATTCATCTATCCATATGAACTAGTCATATAAACCTTATTCATCCACAAGTCTCAAGTCTTTTGGAAGCAATTTGGATGTAAAACATTAGAATAAACACAAGAATTCATTGAAAAATGAAGATCACCATGTCATATCTAATTGACATGTGAATACAAAAAGAAAATAGCTATTCAAGAGACCACCAAGTTCCACTAACCAAATCATAAAATTAAATCAAATATGGGTTCCTAAGTTCATCATTGAAGAAATACATTCTAAAGCATCCAAAGAAAAATCAAAAGTTGTATGGATTCCCAATTCTCTTTTTAAATAATTGAATATTGAAAACAAATCAAAGTTGACATCCAAGCTTCCAAAAGCTTCCACTCCATTTCCTTCCAAAATTCTTCCTTAAATATTTTAAAGCCTTCCACTCCATATTTTTCCAAACATATTCTTCAAAATATTGCGAAGCCTTCCACTCCATATTTTTACAAACATATTATTCAAAATATTGTGAAGCCTTCCACTCCATCTTCCTCCAAAATTACTCTACCATTTCATATAATAAAACCTCAAGCTATTTTATCCATGATTTGTCCATTATTCCACCACCCTTCAAGGTGTGTATTGATGTTGATATTTCCCACCTTTTCACTTACCCTTATGCAATATTTTTAATCCTTACATGCTATCCATACTTCTTCTAGCCTCCCACGGCATGAACTCTTATCATCCATATACTTTTTCCGCTATGATCTCCCTTCCATCACTCTATCAACATCTTAGAGCATACCTCTCTATGGTCTTGGCTTATCATGACTTATCCTTTTAATAGGAGCACCATATAACTTTAAAAGCTTGACCTATTTCTAAAAGTAAAAAAATCTTTAAAAATGAAAATGTGCCTTGGTGAAAACCTGGTACTAGGCACCTTGGTAGAAAAAGTAAAGAGAAATAAATTCTTCCTATGGTGAAAAAACTTTTTGTGGCACCTTGGATAAGTACCAAGATGAAAACCTAGAAAATAGATTTCATGTATAGTTCTTACATCATCCATCTATTCCCTCTTTCCTCTTTGATCTTGATAATGTTGAGCTATCCTTGCATATTAGCTCTCTTATCCATCAACTTCCCTAGTGTGATTTCTCATTCATTCATAACCTTCATATCTAACTTCATTCTTATTTCTCTATCCTATTTATATCCTATCTAAGCCCTTGTTCTTGATCACACAAAGAAAACATGGCTTTCATAGGCTTCTTGACATTTCTACTCTTTTAGATTACACACTTTCATGCTATCTCTTATATTAGCTTCCACCACTTACCCCATATAATATCTTTCTTATTAGCTTCCACTTCTTATCCCACATGCTCTCTTGATTATTGGCTTCTACTGCTTATCCTATATTCTCTCTAACTTATTGGCTTTAACTTCTTATCCTATATGCTATCTTGGCTTATTAGCTCTAATTACTTATTCTACATACTATCTCCTTTCTTCACTTTCATGGCTTGTCCAAAACTTTCTTCATATGGATATCTTTCCCTATCTTGGCTACTCTTGAGGAGTCAATCCTTGAGGATCACATTCATCTTTCTTTATTCACCATTTCTTACCCATCTCATATATCATCTTGCCACTCCATCGATCATACCCTTCAACTTGCTAGACACTAGAACAAAACAATGTGATCTTGCTTAAGAGCTAGTAAATCATACCAAGTAGTGAAAACCTAGAAATAAACACTACTTGAAACCATTACATATATGTCTATCAACATTCCTATTTGCACTCATGCTCCATTCATCTCATATTTTTTTTTCCTTCCCTATCTTGGAATTGACTCTTGCATCTAGGTCTAGGGGGCACAAACTGCATAGCTTATCATGGGTCTCTTTGTTGCATAGACGTTTCTTTGGAAAATATTGCTAAACAATATTTTTCAACACTTTTCCCATGACATTGAGTGTTCCTTGACACCTATCAAATACTTTGGTTATATTCTAGGATGTTATGATACTTCTCCCTGATAGACTTGAGTCCTCAAAAGACAGTTATGTGACTTTCACACACCCACTTAAACTAGATCTGGCTGAGATTTGTTGGCTTATTTTCTTTGTGCTTTATCTATGATGATTTCATTAATAAGTTTTCCCTCCCTAATTTTTTCTCAAGGATGTCATGAATTAGAGGATTGGGAGCATGGGGCATGTTTTCCTTTCTTTCTACCTATGGGTATACCTTGTCGATCTTAGGTGTCTTGAGCTCCTTGCTTGTGCCACTTGAAACTTAGGATCTACAATGTATCATCCTTGTCTATTTTTGCAAGTGCATGCTTATGGCCATCTCTAAATTTTGTGTCTTGATGTGAGCATAATCTTTCTATATAACTTCTAGGGAATCTAATTGTGCTATCATCTTGACCTTTATGTCTTTGATGCATAGGTTGGATTCCCACATTTCTATTTGATATAGATAATATTCATATCCTCATATTTTATTCTAGAGATGATTGTATGATCTTTTGATTTTCCTAATAAGGCTCAATGATAAAAACTAGGACCTATCTCTAGAACCCTTGCAATTTCACCTTTTGCATACTATCTTGCACTTTAGGGCTAATTTTAGCTTAGGTTTGCATTTGGATGTTGAGAGAGTCTTCTTTGTATTTCATGGATGTTTTAGCTAATCATGTTTATCTTCTCTTCTTGTTGATCATACCTTGTCATCTCCTCTTGGCTTTCACTCACCTCTTTGCTATCCTATCATCATGAGGGGTTAATGTTATCATCAGATCTATCTACCCTTTTGGATGTCTTATTTATCCTTTTGACCTTACATAATTTTGACATTTTTGGATCTATTTTTGGGATCAAAATTGAAATCTAAGTTCATCTTGCTGGTCAAAATCAAGTTTTAAAATTATTCTTTCTTTTATGTAATTATCTAACTTTCTGAGGTTGAATCTTGCTAGGGCATTCATCATTTCTTCATTCCTTCATCATTTCTACTCTCTCAATCTCTTCTTATTCGTGCCATTTCATTTCATTTCACTTTTCTCCTCATTTTGGCCTTATTCTTAGGCTTGGTCAAACTTAGTCAAAAAAGGGCATACATTCACTACTTGGTGGTCACTCTTTGGTCTTAATTTCTTATCTATCCTTGTGGACTTTTCTTTGTCTTTATTTGATCACATCTAGCTCATTTTTGCATCTCCTCTATCTCATTTTGATTTTGATCCTGAGGGGGCAGGAATATTCTATCATTGCTACAAATTTCTTTTCTTCTATGGTCGTCTCGTTTCCTCTTTTTGCTTACTTTGGCTACTTGGCTTGACATATTAGTGCTCATCTAGAGTATTGATGTTGTCCATCTCTCTCCTAATGTTCATTTCTGCTACTAATAGGCTGTGCATTTAGGATTTTTAATCTCTCTACACTTTGTTCTTCAAAGTCATTTTTTTCTACTTGCATTTAGGATTACCTCATTGGTTGAGGTAATGTGTTCCTAGATTGATCAGACATTAGTCAAAGAGGAGCATATGTAATCACCCAAAATGGTCATCTAGACTATAAGCCTCCTTTCTAGCAATTTTACATAGTTTATCCATTGCTTATCTTTGATCAAATCATAAAAAAAATATTTATTTGATTTTAACATATGGTTTGACCACTTTATCCTAAGTTTTTTTATTTAATTCAAATAACATGCTCCCTTTTAATTTAAATAAAAAGCCCCACATCCCACTTATCCTAAGTGTGCACACATAAAATATTATTCCTATTTAAAAAATAAATTAAATGACATTTTTATCTACACATGAATGCACAATTTTCTATGTGAGATGAATCTTCTATTTTTAAAATGACTTTAATTCTCCTCCACACATTAATTCCCTCTCAAAAGTCAATTGTTGATTGTGATTGGTGGAGATGCTTGTGCACATGGATCATTCAAGATGCATCCTCCTCCCTTGATTATGTTCTCTTTTTCCTCTTAATCCCTAACATCCATTTATCTTTAAAAGGAGGACTCTCTCCTCATTCTCTCATTTTAGACTCTCATGCTAACATTATGTTGTAGGTTTTCTTGGTGACTTTGGAGCTTTGAAGGACTTGGAGAACTCTTTCATTTGCACTTCATATTTTCTTACTCATTCTTTCATTATGGAATTTTAGTTTAGATTTCCTTTTGTACTCTAGAATATCTCACCTAGTTCAAAAAGGTTTTTTTTAATCTTTCATACTTGTTAGCTTACATCTTGCATCTCATTTAGTTTAGCTTTCATCTTGCATTGCATACCCATTTGAGGATTCTTGGATATTGGAAATCATTGCCTCTACTCTTTGAATCTCTCATTTTATGGTGCACCTTGCAAGAGTTTCATAAGATAGGTTCATCTGAGAGCCACCATTTCACTACTTGTACTTTTGCCCCTGTTGTTGTTGTTCTTAGATCAATTTTAGGGTCATCGGTATTATCCTACCAATAAGGCTCTTGTTTATTAAGCTGGAAAGTTATAGTTGTATGCAAATCATTCTTTAAAAAAGAGGAATTGATTAAGAGAACCATATTTTTTATAATTTCACTTACGTTCCTATTGAAGCCACATATGGTAAGAAGGTAGCCTCCCCTATTGCTAAGAAGAGAGAGAAATCTCATGAAATGTTTCCTAAAGTCATAATTTTGTAAGTTGTAGTTAGTAATGTGCATTCAAAAGCCTCATGCTCTCATTTGAAGTGCATATTTGTGTCCTTTTTCATTGTAACTATTCATTGTAATTTATTTTTTGTAGTTGTTTCAAGATTTTACCAATGACATATAAATGAATCAAGGTCCTTGAGGAAATGATTTTGAACCATTGAATCTAGTTTTGCCTCTACATGCTCTTCCTAATGGTCCAGGAAAGCATTTTCCCAAGTTCTTCGGTGATGAATAACAATATCTTGATGAACATATTTATGCCTTATCTATTTTATGAGGTGTTCATGGTGCTAGATATGAGGAAGTATCTATAAGGTTGTTTGTAGAAACTCTCCAAGGTGTGGCTGCTAACTGGTTTTACCATTTACCACCATGTAGCATCACAAGTTGGACTACTCTCATAGCTAGGTTTGAACAATATTAAAGGGTCCTGAAGATGCTTATGCATTATTGGTTCAACTCACTCAGCTAAAGAAGGAATCTCATATGCCTATGCATTAATTTGTTGCTTATTTTTAAGAAATTAACATGACGAATTCCATTTGTTGATCAACCCACAACTACAAATTTGAAGTGTTTCTTTGCAATGCTCAAATTCATGAAGTTGGTTTTCTATTAAGAAGAGTAGCCTCAACCACTCTTCTAATTACACAATCATTGGTGATTGAAATTGAAGATGATCTTATTCTTGTTAGGAAGATATGCATTGAGGCAAGTGGGTTTGAGGAAACCTATCTTCCTTCTAATTCATTTTCTTCCATCACAAGGATAGATACCAAAGTGCAAAGATTAGCAAATGAGTTGCTTGCTCTTAAAAAGAAAATAGCTTAAGGAATGTTCTTCATTCCTCACAAATATGTTCCAAGGACACCTCTTCCTAATGTTTCCCATAATCTTTTTGGTGAGACTTATCAACAAAATTTAGTTTCAATAGAGAAAAAGCTTATAATTGAGGCATTATCAGTAAAGGTAGAAACAAAACATTTTGTATCTAAAGTGAGTGATATTGCTATTGTCTTTCAAGAAAGTGAATAAGACATAGCTAGGGACTCTCATATCTAGTTTACATAGTCTCAAAAGGCCAGTGATGAAAAGTTGAGGAAGGAAAGTTTTTCTACCTATGTTCAAAATGATCATGTTATAGAATCAAATATGCAAGCAAGTCTTTTTAAACATGAAAATGATGTATTTGTGTCTCAAAGTAATGAATTTGGGTGTACTTTGTATGAATTCCCTACCCCGTAGTTTAAAAAGGAATTTCTCATACATAATAAAGACTTTGCCAAGTTAGAAGCTTGTGAGTAATATGTTGAATCATGCAGTGCAATTAGGTCATTACTTGAAACACATATGCAAGGTTTTCAAAATGAGCTTTAGGTACAAGTAAGTGATGAACTAGTCAAGAAAGTTTAGTTAGCAAGAAGACTCCAAAATTTTTTCGATAAAGGGATGTCCAATAAGACATTTGGCTTGGTTGAAGGCCAACAAAAATATAAAAATTCCATATGTACCTGAACATGAAGATACCATTGAAGAAGAAGTCAAGGAAGCATGTTTAATTCAATAAGAGTAGTTTCAATTCATGAACCTATCTCGTAGTAGTAATACATATGATTCATCTCAAAAAAATGATTTTTTTATTATCACCAAATATTGACATCATTGCTCCAATTGTTCGTGTTCCATCTATATAAAGTTTCTTTTGAACATGCTAGGTAATGCAAGTTGCTAAAAAAAGGTAGCTATTTTTTTGAACCTATAAATGGTTTCATCTAAAAGTTGCATGATCGGCTAGTTTTAATTGGGTAGGTTTTTCTTTATTTTTAATAAGTGCCCTTGCACAAGTTTGTTTTAAATTAGGTTGCTTTTCATTATTCGTGTTTGAGTCTTTTTGTCTTTGGTCAACTAACTCTATATCCCAATGGAGTGGATATAGTGACTTAAAGGTATGGATTCTACATTCCTCATTATTTCTAAGAACAAATGAAATATATTTGCCAATTAGAGCCAGTTGTTGTCCTCAATTTTGGCTTCACAAAATTGGGGCAACCCTACATGATTTTCTAATGTTTTCATAGCGCAACCTCTTTTTTTTAACACATTGCTAAAGTATCATAAATATAGTTCATTATCCTTGAATTATAATTCACGTTGCTCTATCTATGTGCATCTTTTGAAGTTTTCTCTTGAGTTGAATCCTAATTTTTTTGCTACTAAGAGTTTTTTCTTTGACTACAAAAGCTCATTTTATGGAAAAATTTGACATTTTTCTTTATTTTTCTTTGTTTTGTAAACAATTTTTAGTCTTATTATTTTCTTAGATTAATATCCCTTGGAATTCCACTCATTTCAAGCTAACTTATGTCAAAATCAGAGTTGTCTAGCTCAAGTTATAAAGGAAATGTTGTGGTTTTCAAAGCAACTATATATCTCAATTAAAAACCCTCATGAAAGTGGGATTATTATTGGTAAAATAATGATATAAAATTGTATTTAATATTAAAAGTGGATTTTTTTATCCATTTAAAAATTTCAACTCATTTTGAGTTGATTTGATCATGTAGTTTTTAATGTTTTTATGAAATTAGCCTATTTCAAGTCTATTTTTCATGTTACTTTATTGAAAACTATAGTTAGATATTAAAGTTTAATATGTATAAGAAAACTTAAATGCTTAAAAGTGGGGTTTTATTACTCATTACATATATCAACATGCAAATCACTATGTGAAAACCCACTTCCAATAAAATAAGTCCCAACACTAATTTAAATAAACTTTTTCAATGCAATAACACATTTTAATGTATTAAGTGGGTTTTTAATATGCATTTTCATATTCAAAACTAGCAAATCAATGTAAGTGGTAAATTCTAACATATGCTTTCACACACACATGGAGTTATCACATTCATGGAGAGGCTCCATGGTGGTAATCCAAATGGCACTCATCTTTTCTTGAGGAAGTGGAATGAGGGTACTTTAAACATTGCTGGGAGGAGTATTACCATTATTGAGGAGCTCATTTCTAGGGTAACGAGGATTTTGATTGTTGGTAGAAATTTTTATAAAGACCGCAATTTTTTGGATGTTGCAATTGAGGAGTTTCCTAAGGATCCTAGTGAGAGTGAGGCTCTTGTTAAACAAGAAGGTAAGACCTATTTTCACCTTGATTGTATTAAAAAGGTTTAGCACTTTGTCCTACGTGCAATTGTTTACCATATTACTTTGGAATGGAGATTTTCAAGGGTTTGTTCACACCATTTTATTTTACTGAATCATTTTAGTCATGGAATTAATATCTCCATCCTATTTTACCTTTACCCTTCCATAAATTCTAGTATCAATGGGGTTAGGGAGAAAATATTTAACTAATCCTCCTTTCCATGATGGCTTAATGTTTCTTATTTACGACCACATTAAAGTTCATTCTGTGGGTAAATTTCCTAAGGTGAAAGGCATAGATGAAGTAGAGGAAGATGATTTGAAGTGGTCCTTGTCTTTGCATGCATGAAGGGAAATTTCCCTTCATGCTAAAAAAATACCAAGTATACTACTATTCTATTTTATGATGTACATGAAAATTGTAATTATTACCTTTTAGTATGCCCATCCTTTGTAGCCACTTCACTCTGACAAAATCCGCTTGGATCATCCTTCCACATCCATCATAAAGTCATCCGTTAAGGTTTCCATAAAGAATAATAATATTAATACCATCCCTTTCATTAATATCATTAAGGAATTTAACCCATTATGTGCCCCGCCCACCCCATGCAATAAAAAATTACCATGCGTTATAATAATTCATATTGTGCTAGTATATTTTCTCTTGCTATCCATGTGAGCTTGGGTGGATAGTGGGATCTAGATGACATCAACCTATTTTTTCATCTCATTAAAATTGTGTCCTATTTTTTCTAGGTCCTCTGCCATGTTGTTATCTTTCTGATAGACATGGTCCATAATCACCTCTTGAAGTCTACTCATCAAGGCACATATGTCCTAAATAATTGACCTAATATTCCAATTAATATTTCTTCCACCTTTTACTACTATAATAATCAAGATAGAATGTCCTTCAATATCTAACCTATCCATTCTTCTTGCTTCCACAATCTTCATGCCCCACAAGAAAGCCATGGCTTCCAGTTCATTTTTTGATCCCCTTCCATAGCTTCCAACAAAGGCTACAAAAGTCCTCATTTAATCTTGAATAACCCCACTAGCTAAAACCTCCCCTCCTTGGTTGATCCATCAAATTTTAGCTTGAACCATGAAGTGGGGGATAGTTGCCACACCATGTTACATCTGGCATTGATCTTGGAATTGTCAAATTTTACCACTATCTGCTTGAGGCCTAATGAGTTAGCCCATTATTATCATAATCACTTATAGGGGTTTGGTGAAGGTTTCCAATGCCAAACATCACTACATTCCTTCAAAATGTTTATCAACTAAATCTCCACCATAGAGGAGGGGGGATGTTTGTCCCAAAAGATGTGGTTATTGCATTCTTTCCGAATCTTCCAACTCATGAAAGGGGGGCTAGCCTTCTAGAAGGATCTTAAGAATGGGTGGGGGGGGTGGTCCTTTTGAATCTACAAACTGACATGTAGTTCACTATTGAAGCACCATTAAATCTCCCAATGGGGGAGAGCCTCACTCTAGATGGTCTTGGCATAGGGACCATGAATGAGAGGTTCAAAGATGGATTCCTCATCATTATTGTAAAGAACATAATGATTTCCTAGCTATTGTCCACTACAAAAAAATAATTTTAGGTAGAATCCATGGGTTTTGCACATGCTTTTAATCATTCAAAAGATCACCTCCATCAACAAAACAAGTGTAAGAAGATTTAACAGTGAATTCTCAAAATGAGACCAGGCTCCAAACTAACAAATCTTCTAGGGGGGCTGTGGGAATGCAACATTTGTCAATAGTTTCATCTAGTTCTCTGAATAGTCTGGTCTTCATAGGATTGTCATCGACATATGATCTCTTCCATTGGTCCTGGGGGGGGGTTATATAGTTCTTTACTAGACCTTAAAATTGACTGGAACAATACTCCATAGTGGGTTGATACCTGGAGCAGGTACGGAGCCCTTCATTAACCTTGTGGTCTTCCTAGAAATTCATGGCAGCTCTATTACCTAACACCCATTTCATGCCCTTCTTCAATTTTTTTTTGGTGTGTTATATGTTGTTCTAGATTTTGGACACTAGGGGAGGCTACTATTATAAAGATGATGATGGAATGAATCTCCCCCTAAGTATTTAGCATGAATAATAGTGCACTAGTTGCTCAAGGTATTAGCCAGTCTCTACCCCACTTTAGATAAGAGAGATCTATTCAAAACAATAACCCATCTAATGTTCAAACTACCTCAAGGCTTGGGCTTACATAATTTTTCCCAGATAACAAGATTTAATCTTGTGTTCTCCTCCATTCTTGACTAGAGAAAATTCTATTTAATTTTATTAATAACCTTATTATATCTACTCGATAATTTGAAGAGGAATAGAAAGTACACTAAAATTCCCTATAAAGAAGCCAAGAAGAGTTGGAGTTTCCTTGCATTGCTTAGGATCTTGCCTTTCCAATCTGTAAGAATTCTCTACATGCACACCACTAGCCCATTCTAGTATTATATGTGACCTCCTTAGCTATAATCTAGAGACCAAGATGGGTGTCTGATAAATCTGCTTCCTCGAAATATAGAATTCTGACCACTTTTTGCCTAAGATTTTTTTGGTGTTGAAGAAGTAAAAATTTCTTTTTTGATAATTTATTTGTTGCCCCAAAACCTCCTCATACTGATTTAATAATTTTTTTTAGGGCTTTGCTTCATGGATCAAAGAGATACCATAAAGTAAAGTATCATCAACAAATTGTCACAAAAACTATGACAAGAGAGAGGAGGCAGGTCTTATGCCTTTGATTTTGTCCTGTCAAGATAAAGCGATTAAGTTTCTTCCCAACACCTCCACAAAAATAATGAATAAACAAGGTGACAGGGGGTCCCCTTGTTGAAGAACTTGGCAAGAGGAGACAAATCACCTCATTTTGCTATTCACCAAAATAGAAAAATAGACCATATTAGCTGCTTCCTGAACT
Organism: Cupressus sempervirens; assembly: GCA_028749045.1. Classification (NCBI taxonomy): domain Eukaryota; kingdom Viridiplantae; phylum Streptophyta; class Pinopsida; order Cupressales; family Cupressaceae; genus Cupressus; species Cupressus sempervirens. The sequence goes on along the minus strand of CM053785.1, from coordinate 227,584,299 downwards.
ATTCTTACAAAGTTTTCTTTAAATCCCATTTTCATTAGGATTTCAATTAAAAACTTCCTCATCACCTCATCATAAGCCTTAGAAATATCCTATTTTAGATTCATACTTGGGTTCCCACATTTCTGTATGGAATGAATCGCATCATGGGCATTAATCACCACATCTGGAATTTGTCTGGCAGGGACAAACCCATTTTGATAGGGGCCACTGAATATTTATAGAAGGAATTTAATGCAGTTAACAATAAAAGAATCTTATAAATCATATTGCATAGGCTAATAGGCCTAAATTTCCCAAGTCGTGTTGGTTCATAGATTTTGGTATCAAAATAATAAAGTTCTTGTTGAGCTCTTTTAGAAACTTTTTGGCTCTAACAAAGTCTCAAGCAACATGATTTACATCATACTTGACAATTTCTTGGAACTCCTAGAAGAATGCTAGGGGTAAACCATAAGGTCTTGGAGCTTTAAGTAGGCCCATAGAAAACATAGCTTTTCTAACTTTGTCTTTTGTAACCTTCCCAATCATGTCCTTGTTCATCTACTCATCAATGACTAGGTTCATAGGTTATAAGATTGATGTCTTAACATTGATATTCGTGTTGAATGAGGGAGGATTATATGTTTCTTGAAAGTAGTTTGATGCCCCTTCTTCAATATATTCCTCCTTCGTTAACTCATGGCTAGTGTTATCTAACTACTTTTTTATAGTATTCCTCTTTTTTATTTTTGATGTTTTCCTATGGAAAAATGTAGTATTTATATCCCTCAAATAGCCACTAAACCGTTGAACATTATTTCCAAAATATTTCCTCCCTTCCTATTATCATCTTCCATTGGGCATGGTAGGTCATCTCCTCTTGTTATGCTTCATATGACAAGTTGACACTAACCATATTATTTTGTAAGGTCTTGAGTTTCCTTTTAGTCTCCTCCTTAAAAATGTTACCAAAGATGATTTGCTCTGCCCTCTAACCTCCTTTCTAAATTCTTAGCAATGCAAAACATTATTGATCCCTTAAATAGGATATTCCACCATCAAGATATACAATCCTTGAAATCTGGGTGTGAGTGCCACATTATCTCATATTTAAAAGGTTTCATTTTGATCATTTTTATCTCATTCCAAGAAAATTAAAGCATGGAATGATAATAGATGGTCATAGGATAGGGTATCAAGGAGGTACTAGGGAGAATGTCCTAACTAGAAGAGATCAAAGCATGATCTAACCTAACTTGGATAAGATTATTCTCCATCCTATTGTTCAACTAGGTAAAGGGGACTCCATGGAGATTAATATCAAGGAGGTCATTTTGCCCCAAGAAATCTGCCAAATCATATATACTTTTAGAGAAGTCCTCCACACCTCCAATCTTCCTTAAGGGGTAAATGGGGGTATTGAAATCCCCCATACACAACATATTTTCATTCCTTCACCTCCTCCCAATTCCCAAGTCTCCTATTCCTAGTATTAGGGACATAGAAATTAAACAAGTTCCATCTATGGGTTTTAGAGACAAAACCAATGACAAAACAATGGGGATTTAGGTGGATCTCCTTACCTATAACATTATCAAGGTTCAAAAGAGTAGCTATGCCCCTAGAAGCCTCAGTAGCGATGCTATATGAGAATTTAGCTCCTAACCAAACATACTCAACAACTTTAGAGAAAGTTTTAGTAGTCATTTTAACCTCCTGTATAAGAATTATATGAGCTTTCAACTCAAATATCTTTTGTTTGACTTCATAATTCTTTCAAGGGCTATTGAGGCCCCTCAAATTCCAAGAAAATATTTTCATTTTTTATACTTTTTTATCTCCTCTGGGGTCTTTTTCTTACCCTGCTCTATATCCCTCACTGTCTCCTTGTGGTAGTGGTCTCGGCCAAGGGTCTCTCAGCTTCCATAGTCGAACCGACATACGCCTTTCTAGCACTTCTCATTTTTATTTTGGGTACAATCCATCTAGTATTATTGTTAGGGGTACTCACCACCTATTGTGAGCGCAAGGAGAAAGGATCCAATGAGTGAACTTCAATAATACATAGGATGGATGCCATTAGGGTACCACTCATTCGGGGGAGATATTTCCCACCCCTAAGGGTATGTGGATTAGGGGACCCAAGTCCATCTAAGTCTTCTCAACCTCTTTCAAGAGTCCAATAAAACTACTTGGTACACCCACCACTTGGATTGTTCTTGTAGTAACCTCCATTGAGGGAATCTCCCCTTCCTTAAGACTTGTTCCACCTTTCTATGTAGAAGTTATGACCCTTAAAATAGATTCCTCCTAAAGGATACCCCTTATCCTCTTGGTAATTATTTACCTGAGCTTTAGGAGATGTGGCAATCAACTTTTCTTGATTGACCCTTCCTCCACAATCTAAGGACCCACTTGACTTGTCATAGGTTGAGAAGAATTTGAACCCATATCCAACACCTTCTTGAGGGTCTTAGGTGTCTCAACCTTATCTAGATACCTTACTGCAACCTCTGTAGAATAACAAACTTTGACCACTCCTAGAGAGGAGACATTTTTCTTCAACTTCTCATTATTGATAGAGGGTTTATAGTCTGCAATCAAGTGCCAAAATCTTTTAAATTTATGGCAGAAGGAGGCAACATTCTCATTCAAGATAAGTTTTGACCAAGCACCCCATTTCAATTTCAAGTCCATAAAGGTTTCCAGAGGTTTATTCACCACCACATTAACACAAAATATTGCATAAACCAACCTAGCTTTACTTCTAGTGGTAGTGTGAAATTTAATAAAATACCCAAAAGAATCCCCAATCCATCTAAACACCTTCTCATCCCACAACTCCAAAAGGAGCCCTAGGAGTCAGATCCAAACTAGAGAAATCCTATGCAGGTCTAGACTTGGACTAAATCATGGCTTCCATTTTGTAATCAACAAAAGATGCTTACCACAGTGCAAGTATCCTACCAGAATGAGGTTTTTGTCAACATCACTTACGAAGCTAAAGAGAAAGAGTACCCTTGACGTCAACGAGATGGTCATTAATCCCACAAGCCTCCATTTATAGTAGCACCACTTCTTGAACATGTCTATAGTAGGCCTGAAAGACAAAAAAATACCAAGAAGCCTTAGAGAGAGCTCAGAGGAGATAGAGTCAACCACAGAGCTTAGAAGTGAAATCATAGGGCCTTATGATCCCAACACCACTTTTGGTTGTTCCCAATTTTCCACAGGTTCTTTAGAACCGATGAAAACCCCTTTCCAATTTGGTTTTAGGATTAAAACTTCCTTGGGGCCCATAGCAGCATGAGGTCCCTAAGAGAGGGGGGGCCATGAAGGCCAAATCATCAGTAATGATAGGCAACTCAGAAGAGTTTCTTATGACAAAAGTCCTCACATCCAAGGGGGTGGTTTGTGATATTGTAGATAAGACTATGAAAGCATATGGACAAGATTTTTCTATATTTGGAGGTGGGGGGGGGAGGGGTGGGGGGGCAGCACGGTAGGGGGGCAATGGAGGAGAGTAAGGGCTTTTTGGGGCATGGTGAATCATATGTGTGAGTTGCAAGTGGAAATTTATAGTCCTCTTAACAATATTTATGTTGTACTATTTCCAAAGTAGGGACTAAATTGACTATGTTTGCATTGTTTCGAAAGTAGGGACTAAATTGAATAAGTAGCTCAAAAAATTTAGTCCTTGGCTTTCAAAAGGTTGGGACTAATAAAGGATGTATTTATACAAAATATATAATTATTTTAACTATATCTCAAATGAGGTTTACATTTAAATTATTAAGTTTCTGAGAGATTGGTTTAGTGATATTGATAGGTTTAGAGTCATAAAAGTTAAAAGAAATAATCAGGATTTAGGTAATGGTTATTGTTCTATTATAATTTTTCTTTGGGTTAGAATTTTGGGTTATGGTGAGAACTATGACAACTCTAGGATTTGAAAAATATTCAATATTGGGATTAGGGTAGGGGCAAGGGTTCCAACAAGGGTTAGGATTATGGTTAGAGTTTAGGGTTGGGTTTTATATATTATTAGGGTTGAGGCTTGGATTGGCATTAGAGTTATAATTAGTATTGGGGTTATTGTTAAAGTTCCCAAATAGAATTGAGATCATCCTTAAACTTAGGGTTTGGTTAGGGTAAGTTTTAGGCTTTAAATTATGGCAAAAAATTAGGGTTTATGTGAGGCTTTTAGTTAGGGTCTAGACATTAGATATGGTTAAGATTTAGGTTTGAGTTTGGGTTATTGGTAGGGTCAAGGTTCATATTAAGTTTAGGATTAGGGTTGTGGTTATGCATATAATTAGAAGTATGTTGAGGTTTCAAGTTTCACCAAGGTCATAGGAAGATGGAAAGGGTTAAGGTTGTGATTTATTATTAATTTTGGGATTAAGGTTGTGGTTTGGTATTATGACTAGTGTGACCCTTTAATTTAAGCTTAGTATTTACGGTTGAGATGAAGATTAAGATAACCATTTAGGTTAAAGTTTGAGTAATATATGTGAGGATTAGGGTTGAACATTTTTTATTATTTCTCATAATTTGGTATTAGGCTTATTAATGAGAACTAGGATACATGTTCAATATTTATTATAAGAATTAGTTCTAAGCTTCTCATGGTATGGTATTAAATTAAATTAAATATCTTACTTAGGATTTATATTGGGGTTTGGTTAGGGTAAAGGTTAGGATATAATTTATAGCTAGGTTTGCATAATAGTAAGTCTTAGGATAGATATTTGGGTTAATGATATAGTTAGATTTAGGCTTTGGACTATATATAGGGTGAGGATTAAGGTATGTAGTATAGCTAGGTTGAGGGTTAGAGTTTAGGGTTGGGATTAGTATTTACATCATGGTTAGGTTTTGAGCGTGGTTTATAGCTAGCTAAAGTTAGATTTATATGACTCCTAGGATAAAAGAAGCATATTAGGTTAAGGTTAACATTTATGTAAAAGTTAGACTAAGGATTATATTTAGGATTAGGATTAAAACTATAGGTAGTATTAAGGTTTATAAAAGGTTAATGATATAAATTGGGCCCCTATCTAGATTATAGCTATACATATTGTAAGGTCAAAATAATGTTCTTGATTAATTATATAATTGTGTGTAGGTCATTCTTATGGTCTAGAAATAATTATAATTAGTATCTAGGTTAGAGTTTAGGGTGTGTGATTAGGAATGAAGTTAGGATTGTGATTATATTAAGGGCTTATGATTATGCTTCAGATTATGGTGAGTTAATATTTATATGATATTTAGGTGGAGACATATGGTATTGATTAGGGTTTGGATTAAGGCTAGGTTCAGGGTTATTTTTTGGATAGTGATGTAGTAAGTTCAAAGTCACTTTTAGGTTAAAAAAATAGTTAGGGCTAGGGCTAGGCTAAGTGTTGATGTAAGGATATAGGTAATGATTAATGGTAGTGTTAGAACTATGATTTTGATTATAGTCTAGGGATATAGTTAGAACTAGGGTTGGTATTATGGTTCACATAATATTTAAGGTTAGGGTTAAAGTGTATAGTTAGAGTTCCACTTAGAGTTAGAGTTATTATTAGGATAATGATTAAGGTTTAGAGTTAGGATTGAGAAAAAGGTTTACCTAATGGTTAGTACTAAGTTTTTGAATACAACTTACTATTAGAGTGAGGGTTAGAATGTCATGGCTAGGATTGGTTTAGGGTTATAGTTAGAATCATGATATGTGTTAGAGTTTTTATAACTTTGAGGCTTAAGGTTAGAATTAAGTTTATCTTTTGGATTAAAATTAAGGTTATAATTATTATGAGTTAAGTTCTAGGGCTATGATTCTAATTATAGTTATCATGTTAGGATTTTTACATAAATTAATAATTAATCATTGTTATCTTATCATCAATATAAAAATAAAAATAAGACATGATTCTCTATCCTTGTGTATTCTTTGATTTTAAATAATTAAGTGAATGGATTATATAGATGGAGATATGTTTAAATTGTATGTAATATATTCAAAATTACTATTTTATGTTACTTTATTACATGCAAATTATTTTAAATTATAAATTATGTTATGTTTTATTTCAATTTTTTTGAAAAGAATCAACAACAGATTAAAAAAAATCTTAATATAACTTTTCTTTTTAAAAATTTTAAACATATCTATGGAGATTTACAAAGATCAAAGATCATAAGGTTGATATAGTCCTTATTCAGAAAGTTAAGATGAATAAACATAATTTTGAGAAGACTACTAACTACATTTGGAGAGGAGATAAATACATCTATAGTGAAGCCATTAGTGCATTGGGAGGAATTTCTACATTGTGGAATCCTTACCATCTCAATGGTGTGATGATCCATTGTCACCCTCTTTTTGTGGTAGTGGTTTTTAATGAGGAAGTTAACAACTTGGTGTTGTTGAACTTCTATGCCCCTAATATGAGGGGAGGGTGCCTTCAGCTATGGGGTGAAACCTTGAGGTGTACAAGGAGTTGGAAAGATGCTAGAGAAATGTGTGTAGGAGATTTCAATACCCCCTTATACCCTCAAAAAAGAGGGGCGGTCTAGATGATGTCTCTGAGAGTATTCAACATCTAGAGGGATTCCTACATGGAAATGACCTCATCGATGTTGATTTACAGGGAATCCAATTTACCTAGTCCAATAATTTTATGGTAAACAACCTCATAAAGGTCAGTCTTGATAAGGTTCTCCTCTTTATGAATTAGAATATTTTGCCATATAATTTGCTCCAAGGTTTTCCAAGATTTTTCTAAAACCACTCTATGCTCTTTTAGCTTGGTTCACCAACAATCAATATAAGAAGAAACCTATTTGCTATGAAACAATGTGGCACTCACATCCTTATTTTAGAGATCAGGTTAACAACTAGTTGAACACCCAAATTCAGGGGGCCGCTATGTTCTACATAGCTAGAAAGCTTGAAAGTATTAGAATGGAAGTTACTAAGTGCTATAAAACTTTGTTTGGGGATATTTTTTTAAAATAAAGTAAGTTGGATGAATTCCAAGTGAAGATTCCATGGGGAGACCTCTCAAGTGCTACCCATTAAGAGGAATGGATTTGGACAAAGAAATGGAATCAAGTGATTGGAAGAAAATAAGTCTCTGGAAGTAAAGATCCAGGGTTCAACGAATTTTGGAAGGAGATATGAACACATATTTTTTACTATTGCATATCAGGAAATAATGAATGAGTTTTTACAAAACAAGAGGACCAAAGAAGAAAGTATCCCTTAATGATAGTTACTAAGAAGTGTATATCACCACAATAAGAAAGAGACAATAATCATTAATATTGCAACAAGGTTATAGAGTTACAAAGACATATATCCAAAAATGAAATGACAACAAAGAACTAGGATACTATAGTATCTTATTCTTCCTACTTCTCACTAGACTCTAGAGTAGTGAAATGAACTAGAGAAGGCATATAATATGGCACATCTTCCTCCTCCACTCTTCTTTTCTAGTTTCCTTCCTCTTTAAGCTTCTATATGAAGTGTGCTAATGGGATATTGAACTCATCAACATATTTATTGGTAGTGTAACCATGGGCAAGATCTTTCTTTTCCAAAACACATTTCCCATCCTTTGGTAGTTGTTGAAATTGATTTTCTTTTATCTTGAAGACAACAGTAACTTGCAAGGCAACATCAACAAATACGAGTCTCCTTAGAGACTCAGTAAGGCATCTATCTTTACCTTGAAAAATGCCATTATTCCTATAGTTCCATAGAAACCAAAGAATAATAGAGGAGAATAGACAAGAACATGTTAGACCATTTATTGCTACCACTGATTTTGCCAAAAATGATTTAATTAACAAAAATATTGCCATCAAGTTTGAGACCAAACATATTCTAGATCTCCCTAACAAAGAAGCAATGAAAAAAAACATGAGAGACAGATTCAAGTTATTCGCAAATAGAACAAATATTTGGCTCCCCCCTTGGATTTTTGAAAGGCAATTTATGTAGCAATAACCTCCATAAAAAACAAGAGACCTTGGGTTTAATGGGCTAGGACCAAAGATGAAATAATATTTTCCTCCATTTGACATGGGAAAGGGATAGGTTCCAACTCAAATTAAGGTGGTCAAGGATGACAGGGATGGCTAAAAGCATAGAATAAATGTACTTGGACTTACTAGGATGAACAAGGGTAGAGTTTGGCTAGAGCAACTGGGATCACCATGTGTTAGGGGAGCAACAAAGGGGTCTAACACCAGTATCATCGAGAAATTTCTTAACAACACAACAAGTCCTCCATTGGGAAGAGAAAATAAGGAATTTTTCTTTGATATCATCCAATTGGATCAGCCTACCATCACAAATAATATCATTAAATGTGCAAATGCTTAACCTAGCCTATTTCTTAGCATAGCAACCCTGGACAAGAGCTAGTGGTTTATAATTATTTTTCAAGCTCTACCAGATAGACCAATTGCCACCACATGTTACCTTCTTCTAATCTCTTAATCTTTCCAAATACTTGGTCTAGTACATGCCCAAATTTTCCATAGTTATTTGAAAACATTGGAGCCTACTACTAGAGTTTTTTGTTTGAATGCCAAGAATTCAAAACTATCAAGCTTGCACTAGAATTTGGCTCCACAAGGATGTCTAGTACTTAAGTTAAGTTGAATGAGGACTTTCCAGGGCTTCTCCCCTTGGATTTCTTTTGCAATCCATTTAACAACCAATATTATGCCTTGTTGTCTTAGTTCCTTCAACCCTAGACCACCAATATTTTTACTTTTTGAGCACCAATCCCATATAATTGCATGGGTTTTATTGGCTCCTTTCCCATCTAGCCAAAGGTAGTTTTTGATAATATTTTGAAGGAACTCAAACTGATTGACATGGATTTTTTTCCATAGGTTAGCCTCAAAACATAAGAAAATAAAAACTCACAGGAAGCTAGTCAATAATGTAAATTTTGAACTCAATGATGAGGAGGAAATTGGGAGATGGGCTACCTAATATTTTCAAGATATTTATAACCCCCAATAAATCCAAATTTACCCTAGGACTGAGAATGACTTTGTGGAGATTTTACACTTGTTGGTTGATGGCATAACCAACTAGAAACTAATGAGGAAAGTGACTAAGGACAAAGTTAAGAAGTCAATCTTTTCTATGGGATCCTTCAAAGCCCCTGGTTTGAACGGTTTTCTCCCAATTTTTTTCTAGGAGTTTTGGGAGATTATCAAGTATGATCTTTTCTACATGGTAAGGGGCTTCATTGGAATAGGTAGAATCCTTAGAGAGTTGAATTAGAATTTCATTGTTTTGGTTCCAAAATTTAATGATCTCACTTGGCTTGAAGACTTTGGACCGATAAGCCTCTAAAATACCATTTACAAGATTCTCTCCAAGGTGACTATCAATAGAATGAAGTTGACTTTGGATAAAGTTATTAGCTCTACTCAAAATGGATTTTTCCCTGAGAGGAAAATCCTAGATGTTGTGATCACCTCCCATGAGGTCCTTCATTATATGGAAAGGAGTGGTAACTCTACTATGGTTTTAAAGCTTAATATTTCAAAGGCTTATGTAAAGGTGTGAAGATAATTTCTTTTTAAAAATCCTTAGGAAATTTGTCTTTGGGGGAAAATTTATTGATCTAATCAAAGATATGATAAACATTTTCTAGTTCTCTCTTTTGGTTAATGGGTCCCTAGGGCCCCTTTTTTCTAGCAGAGTGGGGGGCTTTGATAGGGAGATCCATTATCCATTTACTTGTTCACAATGTTATATGATATTATTGGTAGAAACCTCTTGGCTATGGCATCTTGACATGAAATTATGGGCATTCAACTACCTTCAACCCTCCCTCTTGAGGTGCTACAAAAATTTGTTTATGACATATTTCTTTATGGTATTTCCTCCATTATAGAGGCTAAGTCCTTGAAAAAGACTTTGAATGGGTAAGTCGAAGTGTCTGGATAGCACATTAATTATCATAGAAGAAATGTTTACTTCTATAATACAAATATGACTCTTCAACAAAGAATAACCAGAGAGTTTCAATGTCAAGTTGTGAATCTCCCACCTACCTGGGTCTACCCCTCATGGTTAAGGAAGTTAACCCCAATTCTAGAATACTATTGTAGAAAGGATGTAGAGGAAATAAGCAAGTTAGAAAAGTAAGGTTCTGAGCAATGTAGGCAAAATTCAATTATTATTGGCTTCCTTATAAGGAATCCCTATCTACTTTTTATTTTTATTCAACATATATAGTCCATTCAGAGATATTATTGAGAAAATCCAGTGAAATTTTCTATAGTCATGATCAAAGGAGAAGACAAGGTTAAGCCTACTTAGTTAGCATTGAACGGTCATTTTGCATGATGCTAAACAACAAAGACCCTTTCAATTCTCTCTCTTGAGGAGCTGATGAATGACCAAATTTAAGGTTCTAGATGGTTATTTTTCAAACTACTAGGTAACTCAATTGATGATAAATGTGTATATTCAAGAGAAGGCCTTTGTTGGTTCTAACCAATCTGCACAACCTATTGTTGAAATGTAACCACAAAGAGATATTTTTGTATTTTTTATTTTATGATGAATGCAACTTATCAATGAAACTATATGATCTCCTATTTTAACCAAGTATTTGAAAAGAAAATAAAAAATATAGAGTGATCAGAGATTTTAAGAAAATAATTGAAAGGGAAATTCCTAATGGACATAAGCCAAAGTAACAACATGTCTGCAAATTAAATTATCAACAATATCTTGGTAGGAAACCAACAAAATTAGGAGCAACACTTCCTCAACTCCAATGATGAATCATCAATGGGAACTTTAATAATAACAAAAATATATTTCATGTTTCATCAAATCACGAGGCCAATAAAAGTATACTCACATGAGCCAAAATGCTATGCTAGAAAAAAGATGATCCTTTCTCCAATTTATCACAACAAAAAAATTCATTAACATAAGGCAAGCACCAGAACTAAAAGGTTGCATAATCATAACAACACAATAAAACCATTGGCTCCATTATTATTCATGAACATGCATTCAAAAAAATAACACACTCTGGCAATAATTACTACACTTAGAATGAGAAAACTAATAGCATATATTATTGTATCAAAATAATGGCTTGGAGTTTATATTACATCTATGTATTTAAAAGAAATCATCTCCTCCTTTTGTGTTAGGAGTGAGTGGTCTTCTAATTCAAACTCATGCTAAAAAACTAATAAAACAAAGCTAATTATATACAAACAAACTCTCTAAGTGGTGCTAAGTAGGTGTCCACCCTTGTTTATATCAATTAATGAGTGCATGAGCCTTTACACGACATAAAAGAGTAAAAGAATGAGAAGATAAGAAGATAGAAGTCGTGAGATGATCTGGGAATCTCTGGGAGCTCTAAAAATGGAAACTTGACCTTCTCTAGGTGTTTATAGGAGTTGAATTGCCATCAAAATATGTTTCCAATGAATGGAATTCTCTAAAATAGAAACTGATAGGTAACTGTCAGCACACCTCTAAGAAAAGTGCACCTTAGAAAATGTGAACCTTCAAAAAGTGCACATGCGCACCTACACACCTTCACACCTTGGTGACAGGACCCAAAAATCCAAAAAATCTTCTAGGTGTCAAAACTTGATTTCCAACGTCTGGATTTTCTTCCTCTTTATACCAATATGATGTGTGGATGTTTCCCTTTGAACTTTTGGATAGAAGAGGTGATTTATTAAGGAGCTAATAAGTATAAAGCTTCATATTTTACCCTCACTTCCTAGTGGAAATCATGAAGTGTGACTTCTTGGGCATTCCTTGGAACTTGAAAGTCATGGGTTTGAGTGTGATCTTGACTATTATAGAAGATAAGGAAGCCATCGTAATATTTGGGACCTCAAAGGGCCTCTAGATGTTTTAGATGTGAACACTACACACCTTTAGAGACAATTCATACATCAAATCTTCAAATTGTGCACCTGCGCACATGCGTACCTTCATAGAAGTATGCAAGGTGCTCAATTCACCAAAAAATCAAAGTTCTTAGTTTTCAAAATAGTTTCTAAGTTTTACTTAAATGGGGTTTTAGATCACTCTTGTGTACTTATTTTTATCTTTTTGATCATTTAGGCCCATTTGCACACCTTGCACACCTGTGAACTTTTCTCTTAAAAACTTAGAAAATTGTACACTTTCACACATGCACATCTTTGAGACTTTAGGTATCTTCAGGACTTTTAGAATTGCACAACTACACACTTTCATGCATGTGCACCTTATGCACCTACACACCTACACCCTTCTGGAGACAATTACTTCATGAAAAATTCAAATTGCACACTTGGGCACCTTCAGGGAAGTGTGCAAGGTGCTCAATTTACCAAAAAATCAAAGTTCTCAATTTTGAAAATGATTTATGGATTTTTCTCAAGTGGGGTCTAGGTGCACTCTAGTGTCCTTATTTTGATCTTTTTAATTATTTAGGCTCACTTTATAGGCCAACATTGTCATAGACTTGAACTCCTTCTGCTTCTTTGATCTAAAATCCCAAGACACCTATTTTGAAAATGCACATGCAATAATATGGTAATATTTTGTGCTATGGATGATGAGGATGCCATGATGACCTACACAAAAGATACACATCAATATACTGGTGCTAGGGGATAAAAATGATGCTAACTAACCAAACTCCTAAACCCAAACTACAAAGTTCCACACCTTGAGGCACCTTGGAAGATAGCCTATTATGATGAATGAGATTTTATGAGCCAAAAAAGGTGGGTCACCATTTCTGAAATAAAAAATGGGGTGTGTTGTGGAACCACAACAAATAGCCTCAACAAAAGGAAGAAATGACAAAGGCATTTCTTTATCAGCAAGCAATTTTTAAACCCATATCAAGTTTGCGACTTGATTCATGGTGTCACCAATGGTTTTTGAGAACTTCAAACAATAAGATCAAACTTTTTAATTTTCACGCTTAGTGTGTGTTTAGTATCTTAATTCCCTTGATGATCCTAATTGCTAACCACTACAAGTGTGCATCAACATAAAAACAATATTTTACTGACCAGTAAGAGTTTGAGAAATCTCCATCAATGAATTTACAATTACTATATGACCAGATGTGAGAAACCACGTAGAGGGCTCTTAATGAGTCATCAATTACTTATCTATTGTATTTTTGGTGATCCATTTGTCAACTTCACTGAGCTCGCCTGATTCCACTTGATTCTTACTTGAAACTTTTGTTGATTAGAAGTGATCCAACAATTATATTGTACTAGCTCCCATTGATCACCTTATTTTGGTTCATACCAAGTTCTGGAATCCTATTTGATGACACCATTTTTTATTTTTTATTTTCTCTTGATAATGATTAGACTATGTGGTCAAGATGTTGGTGTTCTTTTCATATGGACCTTTTCCAATTTAATTACTCACGTGTTCCTATTTTAATGAACTTTAGGAAACTCACATGCCAACAAGTTATGTTTATAAGCCCATGGGGAAATCCTCTATCCAAACTAGGAAGTTTTGGACTATCTCTTAGTCACTATCCACCTAGGTTGAAAGCAACCTAGATGACCAATTCTTTAAATTTTTATTTTATCTGTACAAGAAACAAAGTTATCCAAATGCTTTGACAAAGAAATGACTCTTCCAAAAATTGAGACTAGTTGGGTTGGACCACATGTTGGGAACAACCCCGAAAAATATACTAACTCCATGACTCAAAGACTTAAAAAGAAAAAGAGGCAAAATGATGCAAAAATCCAAACCAAATAGACTTGACATAAAGAAAATTAACACCTAACTAAAAAGACTAAAAAAAAGAAGATAATATTAATAATAACTTATATACACTAAAAACTTGAATAATAAGAACATAGGGTGGTTGTCAATAGATTTCTCATTATGTGCAATACTAATAAACCACCCCATATTGCTCTAAAATATGTTGACTTGTCTTTGTACTCATAAAAATAAAATTTGGGCAATCTTGGTTCAAATTTTGGGTACAAATCACACAAAATCAAAAGTCTTGGTTACTCTCTATGGCCATGATTAGTCCACAAAGAAGTTCTTTTACCTTTATTATCATATTCAAATTGAAAATCATCAAACTGAGAGGGATAATGGAAAGATATCACCTAATCTATCGAGTCCCCCACCTTAGGACTACACTCACACATTGTAATTTCTCCATCTAGTGGTCTTATCTCATGGTACACAACTCCATTCACATATTGAAACACTTGTGTCGATGATGCAATACAACTATTAGAAAAAGACCCAAAAGATAAACATTGTTTTTTATGATCCAAGTATTATCACCATCATTAGCCTTAAACAATGAATTGTCACCTTTAGGCTCCTTGGGACTAGAAAACTCAATCATAAGCCTTCCTTGTAAATTACAAGATTCATTAATATCATTAATCAAGGTGTTCCCTCCCTCATATACCAAAGAAGCATATTTAAAATCATACTTACCCTCCATTGCTATCTCCCAAGCTAATAAGTAATTAAGACAACTTACTTCTGAATGGAATCCAAATGGATGGATTCTACATGAATCAGTTATTTCATGGTCTGATATATGTGTAGAATACCCACAAAATGATATTTCCTTAGTCAAGCTTGAGACCAAATTAAGCACTCTATCGATCTCGTTTGATGATATATCTCAATCCGAGAGAGGTACCTCATCATTATCTAATGGATGATCAATATCATAGTAGGAAGCATTTGTATCTTCTTCTTGATGACTTCCTGATTCAAAATTCAAAAACCTTTGGATCTTCTACATTTTCATCATTTTTTGCAACTTTGAGAATTTTTTCAACTCCACAGAGTTTCAGAACTTCAAAATTTTATGCATCCACAAAACTTCTTAGAACATCCATACAAATTGCAACATCAAAACTTGAAACAATTTCATTACTTCTAGCAATTTCAACATGTTGATCTATCTGTGCTAACACATTAGATATTGCATCTTGGCAACTAGCACATTCCAACTCTGAATGAATCCTTTGATGGAGGTGACAATAGTTAGGAAGCAAAAGGATGTTTGGATTCTGATCTTCTCCAAGATACTTAAAATTTCTTGTTATGTTATCCATAAAACCTTTCAAAACCACATTCTTTACATTTAATTCTTTCTGAACTATCAGGGTAATTTTGGTTGGAGCTTCATAATGCATTGGAGTGTTATAGACCTGCATGTCAGGAGGAGTGGGATGTAACCATAGAGAGACATCATCCATTAGAGACTCTTCTCTAATTTTCAAACTTTGTGTGTTCATATTATTGCTGTAATAAACATGTATCCCAAAGGGTCCATGCTCTTTCTCTTTGTTGAATGTGAACACAAACTCCTCTTGATCATCTTCATCATTTTGTCCTCTTATAGATTTATCATATGATTCAAACACCATTGCACTAAAGTGCAAAGGTTGTTCCTCCATGATTTGGGGATGCTAATCCAAAAAATTATTGTACCCATATCTATTTTTACTTTTACACATACTTGTAATACCATTATTCTCATTGTTGATGTTATCATAAGGGTCATAATTTCTACTCTGATTTTGAGAATAATTGTCTTGGGTAACAAATTGTCTTGGATAATTGCCTTGGTTTCTTGAGGAATTCAACTTTATTTTGATGAGTTCATTGGATAAAAGAGAAATCATCTTCTTCATGGCCTTAACCTCACTAGACATATTGTTCTCAAGTTTAGCAGGTGGAGAAGTCTTTTTCTCAAAGAATATAGTTTGGTGGGGCTCATACCTTGAATACACAATTGTTGGCATTGAAGTAGCAATAACCTATTTTAGTAAATGTACTAGATTCAACAAGGGCATTTGATTAGGCATGTTAGATGCTCCTACTAGAAATGGTGGTATGGCTACTATATTATTCAAAGTAAAGGAAGACACAAAGTTCCCTCCACCATGGGTATCTACCTACTTTGTGAATGTATCAACCTCTTTGAAGACCTTTTCAATGATATTAATGTCTCTGGGTGGGAGCCTTCTTATAAAAATAGAAGTTAATGAATCCATTGTTCCCAAATAGATCTAGATGATAGCCTCTTGTGGTATAGTGTAAGGAAACTCCATTCTTTGATACATCCTATAGAAGCGATGATTAAACTGTGAAGTAGTCTAGTGGGGATCCCTCTTAATTGAGATTAACTAATGATGTAGGATAGATAGATCAATATAGACCTTGAATTATGCCAAAATATTTCTCTCCAAAGATTTCCAATCTCTTATTGACATTGGTAGAAGATTGAGGTACCAATTGAATGTTGTTTCCCCCAAAGTGCAAGGAAAAAAGCGATAGACCATGTCCATATGCTGAATTTGGTTTTTGATTATAGATTTCCTTGAAAATTTTAATAAATGGTATTCTACTATTTGTGATTCTCCATAGATGAATTGTGGGAAAATTTTTTTAAGGATTTTTGGGCAAGTCTTGTAATGGACTAGTTTGGTTCAAAGGTGAACTTTAGGCATTCAAGAAAGCCATGGATGGAGGGTTAGGTGGAACAATAGCTAGAGATAAGTTTGAGTGTGAAACAAATGAAGATGATGAAATTTGAAATGAGAGTGGTTGGATTCTTGGTATCCCCTTATCACTATGAGGTTCACAAAAGTGATTGAGTTCTAGGAACTTGTGTCTACTGGGTGAAGGCCTTAATGTTCGTTGAAATGGGGATGGTGGATCAGGATCTTCTAGAAAGTGCACCTCTAAGAAGCTTACCCCTAAAAAGTGCACCTCTTCAAAAAGAGAAACTACACACATTCTGATAGTGACACACTTAGGAAATTTTCTAAACGTTAAAAAATAATCGAATATTGTATACATCAACTTGGGTGTTTTCAAGAAAATGGTTTTGGCCCTCCTTCTAGTGCCACTTTTGTTGAGCAGTCATTTTATATGATGTTGAAAGATAGAGACCATTTCAAATCTCTCTCTTGAAAAGTTGATCAATGACCAACTCCAAGGTTCTAGATGGTTGTTTTTCAAACTGTTGGGTAACTCAATTGAAGATAAATGTGTATGTTCACGAGGGGGCCTTTGCTGGTTCTGACCAATGTGTATGTTCACGAGGAGGCCTTTGTTGGTTCTAACCAATCTACACAACTTGTTGCTAAAATGTAACCATAAAGGGATTATTTTGTATTTTGTATTTTGTATTTTGATTAATACAATTTATCAATGAAACTATATGAATTCCTATTTTAACCAAGAATTTGAAAAGAAAATAACAAATATAGAGTAACAAGAGATTTTACGCAAATAACTAAAAGGGAATTCCTAATGGACATAAGCCAAAGTAACAAGACTCCCGCGATTTAAATTATCAACATGATCTTGGTACAAAACCAATGAAATTAGGAGCAACGCTTCCTCAATTCCAATGATGCAATCATTGATGGGAAATTTCATAATAACCAAAAGAGATTTCATGTTTCATCAAATCGTGAGGCCATGGAAAGTGCACGCACATGAGAAAACACACTATCCAAGAACAAAGATGATCCTTTCTCCAGTTCATCACAACATCGAAATTCATTAAAATAAGGAAAACACTATAACTAAAAGATCATACAATCATAACAACACAATAAAACCATTATCTCCATTATTATTCATGAACATGCATTCACAAAAATAACACACTTAGGCAAGAATCACTAGTCATAATGTGAGCACTAATAACATATATTATTACATTAATATAACGCCCTCGAGTACATATTAAATCCATGTATTTAAAATAAATCATCTCCTCCTTTTGTGTTAGGAGTGAGAGCTCTTCTAATGCAAACTCATGATAAAAAACTAATAAAACAAAGCTAACTATATACAAACCGACTCTCTAAATGATGCTAAGTAGGTCTCCACACTTGTTTATATCAATTAAGGGGTGCATGAGCCTTTACATGAAATAAAAGAATAAAATAATGAGAAGATAAGAAGATACAATCCCTAAGATGATCTAGGAATATTTGAGAGCTCTAAAAATAGAAACTTGACCTTCTCTAGGTGCTTCTCGGAGTTGAAAGACTGTCAAAATATGTTTCTGACGAATGGAATGCTGTAAAATATAAACTAATAGTTAACTGTTAGTGTACTTCTTCTTCTTCAAAATTATCATTGCACCTCCGAAAAAGTGCACTTTAGAAAATGTGCACCTTCAAAAAATGTGCCTTCACACCTTTACACCTTGGTGAGAGGACCCAAAAATCCAAAAAAAATTCAAGTGTCAAAACTTGATTTCCAGCATATGGGTTTTATTCCCCTTTATACCAAAATGATGTGTGAATGTTTCCCTTTGAACTTTTGGATAACAGAGATGATTTCTTTAAAAGCTAATAAGTTTAAAGCTTCATACTTTGTCGTCACTTCTCGGTGGAAATCATGAAGTGTGACTTCTTGGACATTCCCTAGAACTTGAAAGTCATGGGTTTGACTATGATCTTAATTGTTGCAGAAGAAAAGGAAGCCATGGAAATGTTTGGGACCTTAGGAGGCCTCTATATGTTTTAGATACATGCATTATGCACCTTTAGAGACAATTCATTCACCAAATCTTCAAGTTGTGCACCTGTCCACATGAGCACCTTCAGAGAAGTGTGCAAGGTGCTCAATTCACCAAAAGATCAAAGTTCTTAGTTTTGAAAATGGTTTTTGGATTTTTCTCAAATGAGGTTTTAGATCACTCTTGTGTACTTATTTTGATATTTTTGATGACTTAGGTGTGCTTTTTCACCTTTATTACCTATGCACTTTGCTCTTCAAAACTTATAAAATTGCACATCTTTGCACATGCCCATCTTTGGAACTTTGGGCATCTTCAAGGCTTTTAGAATTACGTACCTTCTCACATTCGCACATATGCACCTAGCACTTGTGCACCTACACACCTTCTGGAGACAATTCCTTCACCAAATCTTCAAATTGCGCACCTTCAAGGAAGTGTGCAAGGTGCTCAATTCACCAAAAAATCAAATTTCTCAGTCTTGAAAATGATTTTTGGGTTTTTCTCAAATAGGGTATGGGAGCACTCTTGTGTACTTATTTTTTTAAATTTTTTATGATTTAGGCTGACTTTATAGCCCAACATTTTCATAGACTTGAACTCTTTCTGCTTCTTCTATCTAAAATCCCAAGGCTCCTATTTTGAAAATGCACATGCAATACCATGGTAATATTTTTTTCTATGGATGATGAGGATGCTATGATGACCTACACAAAAGATAAACATCAATATACTGGTGCTAGGGGTTAAAAATGATGCTAACTAACCAAACTCCTAAACCCAAACTACAAAGTTCCACTCCTCAAGGCACCTTGGAAGATACCTTATTTTGACGAATAAGATTTTGTGAGCCAAATAAAGGAGGGTCCCCTTTTCTGTAGTTGAAAATGGGTCATGTGTTGTGGAACCACAATAGTTGGAACAAGGTGTATAGGACTAAATCCAAAGGGGTTCTAAATTTGAGGAAAATTGGAGAGTTAAAGAAAGCCCTCATGATGAAGGAGGGTTGGAGACTGACCTAGGTCTCGACCCCTTGTGACAAAATTATGAAAGCCAAATATTTGGGCTGTAGACCTTTCAATCAACCTCTCTTTAGTGAAGGTTTTTTAGTTGGTTGAAGTTTATGGAATAATATAGTTAATATATGGAAACACTTAAGAGGGGGTCTTAGATGGAGCATTAGGGATGGAAACTATGTCATTTTTTGGAGGGATAAATGGATAGTTGATGTTTTCTTAACCGATACAAAGTTTTCAACATTAAAAATGCAGTAGGAAATCAAGATGCGGGAACAAGTGAAGAACTACATGCAACACAAAGAGTGGAGGATCTTTAACATAGAAAACCTTAATCAGATGGACAAAGATTTACATGATGAATTGTGTGCTCTCCTAAAAGGTATTTGCATTCCCTACTTTCCTGAGATGGATAAAATTATATGGGATAAAAACTCAAGTGGGTAATTTAGTGCAAAATCGGCCTAAAATACCATAATTGGAGAGGATGGAACTTTGGAGTGGAAGAATATTTGGTATTCCTACTTTCTCCCCAAGATAAATTTCTTGTGGTGGTCGGTGATGCACAACATATTCTCACCATTGATAACCTTAAGAGGCATAGATTTTAGATGTGCAATAGGTGTGTGTTATGTTACAATTATGAAGAGTCTATCCCTCACCTTTTTATCCATTTCCTCTATTCCATGCAGGTTGGGAAGATTATGTTTGATTACCTTGGGATCTCGTGGGTTCTTAATAGGAATCTTTCCCAATTTATCCTTGGGTGGCAATTCCTATCATACCATCCTCTGATAAAAATGATATACAAGGCCATTCCCCCTATGTTTGTTGGAGCATATGGAAAGAATGAAACAACTATATCTTTAGAGATACAAGTACCCCACTAGGAGTGGTTATACGTAAAATTATGGGAGGAATAAATGAGGGTATCTTAAACTATAATTAGAAATTTCCCCCTCCCCTGCCCAAACACACACACATGTCGAGTGAAGTTGGGGCAAAGTTATGGTACATTTCTCAAGTTATTGAGAAAGTGGTTTAAAATAAACTCCAGAAGAGGCTGGAAACTAAGTGGTAACCACTTCCCCTGAATTGGTTGAAATTTAATTTTGATGGGTCTAGTAGATGTGAGGGTGTTGCGGTAAGAGGAATAATCTAGAATAAAGAAGGAGCCTATATTAGGGGATATTTTATAAAATGAGGAAGGGTTTTGAGTAATGAGGCAAAAGTGCTTGGGCTCATGTGGGGGCTAGAATTAGCCAACAACATGGGAATTCAAAATTTTCTCATGGAGAGAGATTCACTCTTAGTCATTAAGGTCATTAAGGGGGAGAATAAAATGAGTTGGAATTCCATGTTGATTATCAAATATGCCAAATATATCTAGAGTGGATTTAATGATTTTAAAATTCAACACGTATTTAGGGAAGGAAATCAGGTGGTAGATAGCCTCATAGGGTATGGACATGAGGTCATCAATGCTCAATTTTGGGCAAATGAGCATGATTGTCTGATAATGATTAAATTAGTTGTTCAACAAGAAGCATTTTAATGATGGGGTACAACTCATTTAAGTATGACTGGGCTAGTATCATTGATATGGCCTTGGTGATACTTATTGGCAAGTCCACTAATTTATTATTTTTTTGGTGGGTTGTGTCATGATGACGCTTATCCTAGAGGAGGAATTTGTGTTAGTAAACAATTGTGGTGCTACCTTTAGCGAAAAATTTTTGATGGGAATTGGAAAGCCAGTAATCAATGCAAGATTTGGGATGATATTTTACATCATCCAAGAAGGGTTGCAAAAATTTGAGACTAAGGTTTAAAGGAAAATCATGGAAACATTATGAGCTGGCAACCAAAGAATAATCCTTACTCTAAATTAAAAGCTACTGAACCCAAGCATCCTTTATTTGCTTGTGGTGTTCATAATTTTAATTCGCATTGCCTTGTGTGTGAGGTCTCAACTCTAGTCTTTCTAGGTATATTGTTGAAGTGGGTGAAGGATATGGTGGTAGAAATTAAGGAAGTGGAAAAGGATCTAATTATTGACTTTGATGAAGACAAAGTTATGGAGGGAGTGAATACTAGAGCTAAACTGCCTAGGATTGAAAGAATTGTTAGGAAAGACAAGCCTATGTGGTCACATTTGAAGGAAGGTGGGCTTATCCCATTCATGGAGAGCATGGAAGGCCATGATGAGATGATAACATGATAGTTTTTGGACTCATGGAAGAAGCATTGGGTTACTACTGATGGGATCTCCTTTGAGGTCACTAAAGAACTGATAGCTAATGCTACTAGCTTGATGATGGAAGGAAAATCATGGAGGAAGCAAGCTAGAATGGAAGATGAGATGAGATAAAATGATGTCTAGTCTCTTGCATGTGGATTTTAATTACATAACCTATAATACATCTGAAATAAATATGTAATTAAAATCCACATGCAAGAGATTAGACATCATACCCACAAAAATTGTGACATGAGATACACCCTAGGAAACTCTCATTGAGGGGAAAAACTTAGGCTCTAAAAGCATTCATCACCATGTATTATTCAACAAAAATACCATTGCAATACAACCATGGAAGCCTTCAAAGCCATAGCCACAACCAAGCTATCGATATGAACAAGCATGAATCCACACATCCCATGTCATGTTCCCAACCTTCACAAATGATCCCTTGGCTAACTTGTCAAGCCTTTTCTTGCTCAACTCTTTCCTTTTGCCCTTTTTTCTTGCCTCTATAACTACCCTTGTGCCTTCTTATATAGTAGAAAGTCCCACAAAACCACCAAGTGGTATTACATAAACCATGTGCTACCTAACCTATTAACTCCACATTTAATATTGGACATTTAATGTAATAACCCTCCTCAAATCTGCCCTCAAAAAATGCTGATGAAAGCTCAAGGAATTTCATCAAACAATTCACATGCAAGGGACGTATGACTGATATAGTATTTTAGCTAGCTTCAAATGACTTTTTTTACAATTTGCATCAATGAAAATCTTGTGCTAGAAGACTACAATGGACTACACAATGACCTAACATGAGTGTGCTACTAATTTTGACAATATTCAGTGCATATATATGATCTAAGCATGAGAAATGAACACCTACAACCAACTGACATTTTTACAAACAATTGGTATGCAAACTAACTAGTTGATAAATAATGATATTAAATTGCTTAAATGACACCAGCAACTATTATCTTCTTAATTGCAATGAAAATTACAATGCTCATGAAATATGGCCAAGACTTTGGCATTTACATGGATTACAAAATGATAATGCTGGTATAATGCACACTACAACTGAAAGCTCATAACACCCTAAAAAACAATACTAACAAAAGAACTTGGTTGTAGATGGCTGAAATAATTTCCTTCTATGCTGCCCCTTCTGCTTTTCTTTTTTCGAACTGCTTTTTTGGCCTACTTTTTTGTACCTTCTTTTTTAGCCTGCTTTTTCGGTTTTTCTTTTTTTCGAACAGCTTTTTTCGTACCTGCTTTTTCACCCTGCTTTTTCGGTTCTGCTTTTTCAAACTGCTGCTATGTTGAATCTCAAGACCATATCTTTCAATGGCATCAAGATTTCCAGCTTGAAGGGATTTTGTCCTCCAAACTATTGAGACATAATCTCCAAAAAAAGTCTCAATTTCTTTGATATTTCCAAGCCTAAATAAATGAGAGTTATCCTCTTTCTTTTAATCCCTTCCTCACTTGCTCCACGCTTCCATCTTGCCAATGTGGGATAATACATGACTTTTAATATTACTTCTTTGTTTCTTTTTACAAAGTCCATGTATGTACTCAAAAGGGGGACTCTTGATTTTTTATAAAGTGACTTTATGAAACATTATAATATTTAGTTTAAACAGTCACTTTACTGTTGTAACTTCAAAAATTGAAATAATATACCAAATAAACTCAAAATCCCACATATAATAGCTCATTAGAAAGAGCCCAACAAAACGCATCTCATCCTGTCACTGAAAATTGAAGGCATTGCATCCCCCTATTGGCTTACTAAAAATAGTAAGTCTTCCTGAAAACCCAACAAATGAACTTCGTTTGGCATGTAATTAAATTTGACTAGGCCAAATAACCTCAGGATCCCTTTTGAAGTCCTGGTTAGCCCTCGGGACCGTACAAGAATGGGCTAACAACAACATACCTCCAAACTGGCTAAGTGGGGGACATTACATTTAATTCTTTTTCCCAATATTAAATAATTACATCATATATTACCACACAATGTTATAATACAACTCATCAAGTATATCTTTACATGTTGCACATCCATCTAGATGCTCCTAGGTGCAACATTACATAATAAAATAAAATAATAAAATATAACAATATTATGCAATGTGTGTAACACACAATCTCAACAATCTCCCACTTGTATACATTGCATAGGGTCAATCCATAGCCAAATAATGAACAAGGGAACAATCCCTCATAACACATCCACCATCATGGATCAAAGTAAACCAAGTGCTCCATCCTAGTACCCACAACAAAATCAAAGTATCCAGCATCTCAAACATGAATGATCCCACCTCCTATTATGCCACTATCACAATATATACATAGATGCCATCCAAAGAGAAAGCCACCCAACTTGTCACATTAAAAGATCATAAAATCCTTTACCAATTGAAATGTCAAGCACTAACACCTAATCCAAAGGCAATCAAATGTATCCATAGTTGTAAAAAATCCATAGCTGAAATAACACCCACAACAAATTACCAACCCATCCAACTATCCATACCTCCAAAGGTATACCAAGTGAATCTTGCATCATCAACATATCCAATTTGTAACCTACAATCACAAGCCTCAAGAGAAACACCTGCCACATATATACCAAAAAGATCCCATTGCAAAGGTAATGTCAAATATATAACCAATCCACTCAGACAATCTCAAAGAAGTGAATCCATAGAGTATCAAGGACATCCACAACACATAAACCAATATCTTGTAAGAAAAACTCTCATAACAAGTCTCCAATGCTCTCCCAACTTCTTCACAACCAACAAAGGAAAGAGATAAAAGAATAACCATTTCATTTCTCACATGACATACATGAGCACAAACTAGTGATCATAATCTCCAACTAATCTCAAATCCAATGTAAGTGAAACCAAACATCCAGGAAGATAACCAAGATAAAAAAGAAACCATGCAAATAATAACCTACATTATGTCCTTCTACACACACCTCTAGATGTAAACTATGCCAAGTAATATCTCCTCCATAAAACCCCAACCAAGAAGCCAAAACAACACCCAAACCATACCATATAACTAATCATGGATGTTAGCCTCTCACAGGAAGATCAAACTCATAAACCATTCCTAAACCAAGGAATAACCATTCCTAATCCAAGGAATATGTCCAATATCAAACCATCTCCAAAACTCAACCATCATAAAAAATTATACACAAGGAGATAACCAATGCTAAAACATCTCTCAAATGAACCCTCCATAACTAACTTATGTACAATAGCTCAAGATCCATATCATGAAAGACATAAACCACTTAGTGGATCAAGAGTGGGGAATGATAATTCTCATCAAGATATCCAAGTCTCCAACCAAGACTAATCTAAGAACAATCTCCTCTCAAGTCCAGATCAAGTGAAGGCCCCTTAGACTTCCTGTTGAAAATATCAACTGTTCCAATAAATACTTCTCTAATCCAAGAGAAATCAACACCATCACCATCTCTAATTATTCATGAGCACCTGTAACAAATAAATTCATGCCAATTCCAAATGAAACATATCAATATCATGAACTATCCAACAAATGATCAATGTAATTAATACTAAGAAACTAAACCAAGATCAATGTCAAAGTTCCAACCATGGCCTTAAGAACATAAACATGACAACATGATCTAAACCATCTCAACAAAAGATATAACATGCTCGATATGAACATACCATAACATGTCAAAACTCTAAACACATATCAAGAGTATACCATGACATAGTAATTGAACCATCCTAACACCAAGGGTAACATGTAAAATGAAATCATAAACTGCAACCATCTCCACACACCATGGAGATAACAAGTGCACCATGTGAATGTCAAAGATTCTTATGCAACAATAGGATCTAAGACAAACTTCCAACATCTGCAAACACTCAATAAATATATAAATTCAAAAAAACTCCCACTCAACCATAGTATCGAGTTATCCATGGCATCATAACATCTATCTCCTACATAAAGATCCTCCAAGTCTACACACACAACCAAAATGTTAGTATGAAGTGAAACCAAGATCTCCAAACCAAAAAGATACAAATCAAACTAAGAACTAATCTCCATAGTGCCACCTCATCATGTTCACAAGCTCCCACTAAACTATGTATCTAATCTATCCATGACATCATGATGAAAAACTATATTCTAAACATGAGAATCAACCAATACATCAAATCATCAAAGAACTCATGGTGACTACCTTCAATTGATCTTTAGTCCATTTTTTGCTTTGTTTTGGGTCAACCCCTTGTTTTGATGCTTCTTAAATTCAAAAAAAAATTAATTCCATTTTTGTTATTCTTTTGTATCCATGTAATCTATATCCTTGTAACTAGGAAATTGAAGAAATGTAGAAAGTAATTGAAATATTAAGCAATATTTCAACTTTATTTTTCCTTTTTGTGTGTGCAAACCATTTAAAATTCTGCAACTAAACAAAGTTCTAACCTAAAATTTTCAAAATCAATAAAAAAAATAACTTAAAACTAAACTCTATAGATTTTCCCATTTATAAAATAGAACACTTTTATTTTGAGATATTTTAGTCTCCCTTACAGTTATATGGTATATTAGGACCTTTCTCTTGTGTTTATTTAATTAAATTGAGGTCCTTTCTTATTTCAACCTTTCCCCAAACTCTTTGGCTCCATTCACTATCCATAGAATTACATTTATCCCCCCAAACATATAAGTCATGATTTAAATAAATTTATCATCACCCCCTGTACTCATCACATTTTACCTTTGTTCCAATAATGTTTCTTAGTTCTACAACCCTTTTTTGGGGCCCATCACCTTCCTGTCAAGGACAAGGTCATCCCTTTCCTAGAGTAAGGGATGAAATCATCTCTTGTATATATGGTAAGGTATGTGTTCACCCCTTATCTAGGTGTTTCCCCAAAGAATTTAGGGGTTTGATGCAACATACTACTTTTTCCACTGTCGTCAACTGGCCATTTTTCAGGGGTTTATTTGAAATCAATATAAAATAAGGATTTATCCACTATTTAGGCATCCACAATTTAATGTAATATATCTATTTTCAAGGTATCAAAGTGCTTCTAGGGATTTTTTAAGAAATTGAGCAAGACATTCTTCACTCAACTATCAAATTCCTTCAACAATCATTTTGCACTCATCCTCCTAGATCTAGATTCATCATCGATTTGAACAAACAACTAGGATATATAAATTCTTACATACATTTATCATTGATTTAAACAAACAACTAGGATATCTAAATTCTTATGTACATTCATCATTGAGTTATATTAATATTATATATACATGAGATTTTTTCTTACATGACTGCCTTCTAATTTTTGTGTTGAGTCAAGGCTATTGCTGTAACATACTTGATTACTTATCAAATTTAGTTGCATAAAAATTGCTATGATATTCTACATTGTTATATTTCCTTCTCCCATATGTTATCATTCTTTTATTTTTCTTAATTTTAGCTTAATGTTTATTCCTTAATAGTAGCTTGGCTAAGGAAATCTCATCATCACCAATGAATTTTTATCTCCTTATTGTGTACAAGAGAAGATTTAGAGAAGAGAATCAAGTATGAGGGAAAAAGTAAAATAATTTTCCATATCTATATTTTATTACAATATTCGAGTTTTAGACCAAAGACCTAAGTATAAATCTGAGAAAAAATGGAAAATTGTTACTCATATATGTATTTATTATGATATTCAAAATTTTAAGTTAAGGTATGAGGTTTTCCCTATACCTAAACTATGCTAATGGGAAAATTTCAGACTTGATATCCTTGAGTGTAGAATTGGGATTTTTTTCTTCATATTTTGACAAAATAAGAGATGAGGCCATCCCTTAGTATGGGTCAAGGGTGAGGTTGACCTTAACCCTTTAATTTACCCATGTCCATAATAGAAACACACTTCAACCGTATTCAAATTTGGATAGTTTGGTGGGGGGTTAACATAAAAATTAGACCAATACAAGTTTATGATCAGTGGTAAACAATAAACCAATCACATTCATTTTTCTCCTTCTCTTATCTCTACATGCCACATCCCCTTTGTTTCTGGTAGTAGGGTTAATGTAGCCTACAAAGTGTAGGTTAAAATGCATATTAGGAGGAGAAACAAGAAGATACTATGGTGGTTCTTGATGATTTGGCCTTTGGTTCTTCTTGATCCATGGAGTTGGCCTCAAACCTAGATATTTCTACTCCTAATTTTTTCCTCATTACACATTCTACCATCCTATACTTTCCCTCCCCTAAAATCATCCTAGTTAACCCAAGTACCCCCATATTCCTAGGTATACTTCACCCACCCTTCTTCCTAAGGTTTCTGAATGAATTTTTGATCTAGAGGCTCAGGATTTGAAATCTAATGAATTTTGATATTGGTATTAAGGTTTAACTATGTAGTTTTTGAGTAAAACTCATTGACCCATGTATCATAAGTAGTGATTTACACATGAATCCATCTCTCATGAGAATAAATGGAACAATTAACACTCATTAGATCTAGGTGTTGCTCATAGAGGTGAAGCGCCAAAATTTCCCAAGAGGTCACCCATCCCAGTACTAATCCAACTTGAGTGCACTTAACTACAGAGTTACCTCCATGGTTAAACCCACTCTTCTTGCAACTAGGAGTTCCCTCCATGGTTAAAACCACTCTTTTTGCAATTCTGGTTGCAAGTAGAGTGAGTTTAACCATGGAGGGAATTTTGTAGTTAAGTGCACTCAAGATGGAGTAGTGTTGTGATAGGTGACCTCTTGGGAAGTCTCATTGCTTCACCTGTGTGAGCATCACCTATATCCAATGAGTGTTAATTGTTCCATTTTTTCTCATGAAATATGAATTCATTTGTGAATCACTACTCATGATACATGGGTCTATGAGTTTGACTCAAAAACTACATAGTTAAATCGTAATAGAAAAATCACAAATTGACTTGCTCTGAAAAAATATCTCATATTTATCAATCTAATGGATTTTGTATCTATCACAATAAACTTAAAGAAGTTATAAGAAAACTATTTTTCCAGCTAGAAAGAGAAAGAAGAAAGATAAATAAATTGAAAGTCTTTGTTGAGACTGAGTGTAATGTGGAGGATACACCAAAGGGAAGAGAGATGAGGCCCGTGGGAAGTGAGGAGAGATTTTGGTGAGAAGATGCACAACTATGAGATGATGAAGGAACATATTTTGGAGCTTAGCTAGATCTTATGCCTTCAGAGGAAGAGAAGAAAAAATTCTCATTTCTCTTGCATCCATGAAGGAGTACTAGGTGTATCTATGAGAGAAAATTAAGGAATTGGATACTTAAAAAATGAAAGCCCAAGACATAGTGGAAAAGCCTATTTGAGGGATTCAATGTAAGGTGGACATGGAGGAAAGAAAAAAGAAAAGGAAACTACGAGAGGAAATTCATGGTTAAGAAGGGGGTTTCTAGTTGGCTGCTATGTAAGAGACTATTCTTGGGGATATGACTTCATCTAGGCCTTTTAAGAAATCATCCTTCATGGATAAGCTCTTTGTGATGAGCAAGTAGCAGTCTGGTGCTATGGTTGTCGTGCTTATGGTTTGTGTTGGTGTATACTTTCTCCCACTTTATAAAATTAGTTTGTTCACTTCAATAAAATTTTGGTAGCATCTCTACAATTACTTTAAAATTAAAAAATCACCATTAATTTGGGCATAGTCCATCCACACCTTACTCTCCAACTAAGTTGCATTATAGTCATAACTAGTTACATAGGGATGCATGGTCATGTTTTGTGCCACAACTCACTTAGGCCTTCATCTCCTAGTTTTAAATCATGACCATCCTCGAGTACATTGGAAACACAAAACTTTCCACCAATGGCCATGATTTCCTAATGGTGGTATGTCAAGATTTGTGCATTTTTACTCTGAAACCCTAGTTGATTGAGGGTTTTGAATTGGTATACTATAAATTGGTAATATATTCTAAGACACACTAATAAAATTTACCAAACCAATGCCAATAGAAATGAGCTGTATTATTCTATCAAACCATATGCATCTTATAAATCATTGAGTTTGTATTGGTCCATACAAGAAACAAAAACTCAAAATTTATGGGAAAATATAAAGTGTCTTTAATGCTTGAACCATGCCAAAAATTCATTAACACCTTTATGTCTATCACTAGTGGCTTAAGTAGGAATTTTAAAACTTCCTCCAACCATCCCAACTAAAATGAAAATCACAAGTGGTCATTGGTAGACAAGTTGCAAAAATTTACACAACTTATTGTAAAAATTGTCAACCAACATTGACAACTTTTTTCTCTATATGAAAACTTTGGAAATTTCTCATCCTCTAAACTTAAGGATATTTCCAATTGACCAACATAATATAGAACAACATAGGACACCATTACAACACATTCCTGCACTCTTAGTGACTTCTTGAGCAATTTTGATAAAGTAGGCTTATAGATGCCTTAAAGGGTGAATGACTTTACAAAAGTGACCATATAATCATAAAAAAAAATTCAGTTGCACCTTAGGAAAGTATTACATAAAAAGTGACTAATGACACACTATGATCCATCCAAAACCATCATATATCTATGAGGTTTCCTTGCACCATGGTCACTTTTTTATTCAACTTTTGCTATCTATGTGGAAGCATTGATGCTTAGAAGATTAAATAACGTTCATTATGTAGAAAAAATAAATTCAAAGGTAAAATCTAGTAACAAACAAAATCCTTCATTCCTCTAACTTAGTACAAGTATTCATAATATCAAATTAATCTTCAATTTTTTAAAATAGATTTTTCTAACTTTTTAAAAATTTTGGAATGAATTTAAGATCAAAAGTTCTTCTTATTATAAATTTTTATGAGAAATTTTTAATACATATTCTAATTTTTAATAGTAGTACACACACACACGCACGTGCGCACACACACACACATGTTTCTATATATATATATATATATATAATTTTACACAACATTTGAACTTAGAAATTTACAAATTATTTACAAATTTTTATTTTTAAATTAGGAACTAGATATTTGCACTATTTTACAATAAATAAAATATTTATTACATTGATAATATATTTGAATTATATATATATATATATATATATATATATATATATATATATATATATATATATATATATATATATATATATATATATATAATTTCATAATATTTAAAAAGTTGACAATCAAAATTTATCTTAAACCTAAAAGGCATTAGAATGACCAAACCATCATTTTAAAAAAAATGACAATAAGGATAATTGTCAAATTTGAAGCCTACCAATGTCGAGGGGAAATGCCAAGGAGAAAATGGATGCACTAAAGAATAAAATATTTAATTAGATAATTCCATGCATGAGCCTTTTCTTTTTGGCATAGAAAAATATCCTATCCTTGTATCAAACTAAAAAAAAAATGTTATTTTGTCTAACTGGTTTGTCATAGGAAAGGATCTAGTAGAAGATTTGTTTTTGCATACATTTGTTAGTGTTCTGGAGATGTAGAAAAAATAAGCCCAAACAAAATGTAAGCCCTAAAGATTGTTTTGGAATTGCAACAACCTATCATTTAAAAAGTTCTATGAATTCACTTTTTTGAATTTTTTTCTTGTGAATTTTTTTCTTTTTTTCATTTTTCATTAGATGTTATTTTGATGATCTTACTTTTTGTTTCTTTGTACAAATTCAAGTCCTATTCTACTTTATCTAATTAGGACAGTAACTTTTGACTTTTTTTGGACCTACATCATCCAAACAAACCGTAAGTATTAAAGAATGTTTTGGAATCTCAACATTTATTGTTGAAAATATTCAGAAAAAAACATTTTTTGAAAGCGTGAGACACTTTCTCGATAGATTTCTCATCGAAAATGAGTGTACTAGCTCATTTTTTGGTAATTATTTTAAATGTTAACCATTTTACAAATTATTATTGATAAACAATTAAACACATTGGATATTTGTGACACTAATAACTATGTTTTGAAACTGCTCTAAATAAAAAACAAGGCAATTCAATTTTTTTTTTTGTTGAATCACCGATAAATCAAATGCTCCTAATTTATTTGAATCTTTTAATGTTATTTTTTCTTGTAATCTTGTAATTTATTTGAATCTTGTAATGTTATGTTTTCTTGTAATTTAATTTATTTGAATCTTGTAATGCATCCTAGACACTTGAACTTGATTAGTCTCAACTATGTGTACAAGTTGGGTGCACACATAATGCACGCCTAGCTCTACAAAACATGAGAGTTGTTTGACAAAAGTCAATGATATTATTAATCCCTCATGTCCATTGTTGGAACTAATATTTGGACATCACTACCTCTATTAATATGTGCCTTGAAAGTGGAGAAAACCTAAACAACAATCTCACAAAATTCATCCTTCTTTCTTCATTTCTATTTACCATTATTTGTCTTCTAAACTTTCGAGAATTTCCATTGGTTAGGGGTTATTTTTCTACTGGTAATTTCCTTTTTGTTGCATTAAAATTCAACTTTCAAAAAATTAGAATTGCAACTATTCTTTGAAATCTACATTCCACTATTCAGTACATGTCACTTGCATGCTTTGTTACATTATTGTAATGACATCTCTTTTCTTATTTTTTGGGTTCCTATCTTCTCTATGAAATATGTTATGCATATACTACTATCAAGAAATGTTCAAGAAGGTAGATGTTTTGAATGGATCGTCATATTATGTGTTTTTGTTCACCATGGTTTAAAATTTCTCATCACTCCAAAGAGTAGCATGTGGAACATTTATAGTTAGTCCTACAGTGCCTTAGAGACAATCAATTGTATTCCAATATGGAAAAGTGTGACTTCTTTCAGTTAAAGGTACAATATTTGGGACATTTGATATTAGTGCGAGGGTGTCTTAGTAGATCCCTCAAATATTTAGGCTATGGTGGAGTAGCTAGCACCCACTAATGTGTCTGAAGTTTGTAGTTTCATGGGATTGACCAAATACTATTGTAGGCTTTCCCAAAACTTCTCTAGAGATGTATTTTCCTATCACTCCCCTCCAAAGAAAGTAGAATAAGTTTCTTTGGATAGAGAAGTATGAAGAGACCTTCCAAATCTCAATAAGATTTTGACTAGTGCACCTATTCTAGTAATAGCAAAACCATTGGGTGATTTCATCATGTGCAAAGATTCTCCCTTAGAAGTGATTGGACTATTTCTCATGTAGGAAGGACATATGATATCTTATGAGTCTCACAAGCTCAAGGATTATGAGTTGAATTATCCCATGCATGATCTTGATTTATAAATAGTTGTTTATGTCTTGGTTAGATGAAGACATTTTCTTTAGGGAAATCATTTTTAACTTCATAGAGATCATCACAATTTTTAGTATATCTTTACCCATCCTCATTTAAATGATAGGAAGAAGTGGTGGATGGAGTTTCTTTGTGAGTATAACTTTGAGTTCAAGTATATCTAGGGAAAGGTGAATGTAGTAGCTGACATGTTGGGTTACATGAGACATGCTATATCAACATTGACTCTTAGTGTGGATTTGAGGGGTTGTATACTTAATGAACTTTCTACAAATACTTGGTATCAGAAAGTGAGTCTAGAGATTGAGTTAGGTAGACCTTTGGAGGGAAGATTGTCAAGATATGTGTTGGATTCAGGTGGCCTTTTATGTCACACAAGCTAGATATATGTACCACCGTTAGATGACCTTTGTATATTAACCCTATATGAGGCTCATTGTGCACCTTACTCGACACATTTAAGTATCAAAAAGATGCATGCAGATCTATGACAATTATATTATTAGTCTAGTATGAAGTATGCCATTACTAATTTTGTGGCTAGATGCCTATACTCTCAAAGAGTTCAGAAAAAACACCAACATCTAGTAGGGCTCTTGCAACCTAATCTCATTCCTTCGTGGAAGTGGGATATTATTTCTATGCATTTCATTTTGGGGTTGCTTATGCCTCTTCATAGATACAATGCTATCATGGTCACCATTTATTTATTGATTAAGGTGGCACACTTTTCCCCAATGAGACCATCCCATACAGTAGATTTAATAGCTAGATTCTTTCCATATGATATTGTGAGACTACATTATATTCCATGAAAGAATCTTGTATTCACATTCACATTTTGAACTTCTTTGTAGCGTGACCTTGGAGCTTACCTTGAGGCTGATGATTGGAAAAAGAGGGTTAGTTAGGTATTGGAGGATATGTTGAGGATGTATGTCATGGACATACAAACTCATTGGGAGGACTATCTTTATTTGGTTTAGTTTTCCTATAATAATGAGTATCTTAGTTTGATTAGAATGTCACATTTTCAGGCATTGTATGGTCATCCTTTTTGTACACCTCTAAGTTGGGATAGATTAGATGATTGCATCATGTTGGGTCTTGAGATGTTTTGAGATATGGAGCAACAAGTTGTGTGCATATGAGATTATTTTACCACAACACAAGATATACAAAATAAAGATACATATGGTCATAGGATTAATAAGTAGTTTGTAGTTGGGGATAAGGTTTTCTTGAGAGTGCATCTGTAGAAGATTATG
Source organism: Cupressus sempervirens (assembly GCA_028749045.1). Taxonomy (NCBI): domain Eukaryota; kingdom Viridiplantae; phylum Streptophyta; class Pinopsida; order Cupressales; family Cupressaceae; genus Cupressus; species Cupressus sempervirens. The sequence continues at coordinate 227,549,850 of CM053785.1, read as the reverse complement.
ATCCATTATAGAAAGGGTTTGAATCTAGCACCCTAATGTTTAGATTGTTTGAGATTCTCGAGAGGATAAGTCCAATTACCTACCATCTTGCATTGTTACCCATCTTAGCTCAAATTCATGATTTTTTTCATGTTTATGTACTTAGATAATATATTCAACATGTGATACATGTTCCTGATTAGAATTCATTATAGGTAGAGGATGGGTAACTTGCTTTGGAGCCTATTGACATAATTTAGTAGTGGGATTTGACCTTCAAGATTCAAATCATCAAGAATTTTAGATTTGTCTCCCATTTTTATGAAATCAACATCGAGAAAAAAACATTTATAGAGAAATTTTTTATGTTTGCTAGAAAAATTGCCTATCAAGCTTAACAAATTTTAGTTGTTTAAAAAAAATCTATATGCAATATTTGTTTTTAGAAAAATTAAAAAGGATTATTTAAAAATTATTGTTGTGGGGGATGGGGGTCCCAAGCCCTACCCCACCATGTGTCCACATTGCTACAACAACAGAGGCTATCACAGACAGCAATAGGTTGTTGCATTGCCACAACACTCGTGAGGATAATGCCCCATGTTAAAAAAATGTATTTAAAAAATTTAGAATTTATTTAAAATATATATATATATATATAAATATATAAATATATAAATTAAATAAATATATATCATATATAATAAATTTAATATGTATTAAATATATTAAAAATGGATAAGATTTTTAATTATATATATGTATATGTATAAATACATATGTATGTATCTTTAATTTTTTAATGCATAATTTAAAAATTATTTTTTATTTTATTTGATAATCAAGTTATAACTCTTAATTTCATATAATATATGATTATATTTTGGAAGAAGAGAACTATTGAGATTATGAAATAATTTTTTTTGATATATACATGTATTGGACTTATAAAATATTTAGAGTCTTGATGCTATGTTATTGATTTATTCTAAACACATTCTTATGGACAACTAAACTTTGCAAAACTACTAAACTTAACTACATGGCTAAAATGGTGTAGTTTATTAATGATTTTTTTATGGTGTTTTAGTTATGTCTACCTTATGATGGTTTAAGGGGTTATGTAGGTGACCAAATAGGATTGTGTACCAAGGGTTGGGTACTTGGTCATGTTTCATTTTTTTTTTTTTTTTCATGATGTGTTATGTGCATTCTTGATCAGGAAACCCAACTTTTCTATGTAAAGCTCATAATATGTGAATATTTAATGATTCTTTATGATGACATGGTCTAAGAACTAATGGATGAGTTCAAATTTTTGTGTGTGGAATGAAATGTGATTATTGTAATTTTATGAGATACATTTGACTTATGATCTAAGGGTAGGTTATTTATGTGTATAGGGGGAAGTGGCTTGCAATGAGGGTCAGGGCCCTAAAGTGGCTACCATAGAAAGCTCGTTATAAGTTACTTAATAAGTGATAACATAAACATGAAATGGGTTAAAATAAATTAATAAGATAAAGTGTTCCTTGTTAATGCCTTGAGTGTTAGTACAAGCTAGGATGAGAATTGGAGTAGAAGTTTAGTTGTAATCTTTCTTAGTTAGTAAGCTTTATCTATATGGGAGATCACTGATACCACATAGAGTCAAAAGGGGGTCAAGGTTCATAGGGACTAGGAGGAAAACCTTAGAGTTGACTCATGTGATGACACTTCCCCATAAACATATTAGGTTTTCTATGTATTATTGGTTACCTATGGAATTAGATCTTTTACCTTGTTTTACATGTAGTTCTATGTGATCAAAAGCTATCAAGACTCTATCCACTATATTGTTGATGTGATTTATGGATTATTATTCAAGTGGGAGCTGATGTTATCTCCTCAACACAATAGGAGTGAACCATTCAGGTTCCATGAGGTCAGGTGGTAGTTAGTGATTCTCTTACCATTGAGATCCTTTCCTATTCAAAACATGTAGATACGTGTTCCTATCCTCAATAGATGTATTCATGTATTTTTACATTTTGTATCTTGATCTAGGGGATGATGTATTGTATCATACTATATTTGGTTTATCATTGCATACCCTATAGCATGTACAGTGGATGATATGCATTTTGGTTATGCCTTGTCACATCATATGTACTTTAGATATTCTTTCATGAGATCATGTATACAGTATCTATCTATTTATGGACATGGACTTAGTATTTGCATTTGAAATTGATTAAACAAAATTTACTCACATGTGATTCAACATTAAGGGACCCTTGAGAAAGGTAACTATGAATGTATTGCTTTATGTGTATATGATGTGTATTTTATATATTGCTTCCACATTAATATCATCCTACTATTGTGTAAACCTTTAAGAACAAAATGTTCGATAAACTTAATGGCATAACATGTTTCTTTATTCTTGAGTTCCCAAGTAGGGTGTTACATATGATTTATGTAGTTTGTTATGTATGCAAAAAACCTTAAATTTTCCATCTTTGGTCCTAGATTTAGCCTCCAATTTATACATTTTAATATCTTTTTCAATTCTTGAACAAGGAGTTTTTAGTTCAATTTGTGCTCAATCATTTGAAGTAAGTGGATCCACTATCCTTTAATACATAGTTAAAGTGGACATAAGCCTATCTCCATAATTTCCCTGCATAAGCTACTAGCCCCTATTTTCCTACATTACAACTACAAAGGATTGCCAAATAAGGGAGAATAATTATGAAAGATGTGTACAATGACCTTTTATCATTCATTGTATGACACTTTATAATTATTTCCTAAATAATTATTCTTGACATATAATTTGGTGCTCTCATTGATCCTATTTTCTAGTTGATCATGATAAACAAAAATAAACCCATAATTAGATAATTGCTCTCTCAAATTATTTTTTACTTTTTAAGTTCATTTCTATACTTGTAAATTTGATCCAATTCAGTTATGTACCCACAAATAGAACCAAATCAACTCTACACTCCCATATTTTGCACTTGAATTACAAAAAGTAAATATAGTAATGGTCTTAAAAAAAAACCCTTTCTAATTAGTAATTATGTGTGACTCATTGTCAATTTATTTTAAATTTTGTGTTTGATTAAACTATAAATCAACATCACTTCTATACAATTATTCGTAATCTATTATCACAAGTCTCTCACACATTCATTTCTTATCATGTAAAATTATTAATTGAGTTGATAGGCTTATTGTGTGAGCTTTGCTCCTCAAAAATATTTTTTTGACATAAATTTTATAAGACTTCGCAAAATATTTTAGTTGATTTTATGAAGATATAAGAAAAAACAACTTGAAAATTATAAAAACTAAACTTTCTTTTTTAAAGATTGCTTGTCTAATCTTTCTTTCCTCTCCCAAGTTTTTAATTTTTCTAGTCTTTCTTTCTTTTCACCAACTTTAATATTTAAATGATTATATGCATAATATTTTAAAATTATATGATTTTGCATTAAAATATGTTTTCAAACTTTTTAAAATTTGAATTTTTATATATTACTTCAGTTTTTTTATATAAAAATATTTATATCACCAATTTATGATCTATTTAATTTTGTTATTTTGATTGTCAATTTATAAAATTTAATATTTATTCTTTTCTAAAGATTAGAATAAATTATGAAAAATTTACAAAGTTGTTTATTTTATAGATTATTTTTCTTTAGATGGTATTTGGAATGGATCTCTTGAAATAAGACAACCACATTTGTCAAATGACTTAATTTTTCAGACTATTGATGTATATTTCAAGTATATACAAACACAAATATGTTGATATTTCCATATTCTAAATCAATATTCACATTTTATAATATTATTTAAAAATCATATCTATGCTTGCCAATCTCTAACTTTTGAATTTTTTATTATAAAAATACTATGTTTACATTACCAATGTTCATTTTATATTTCTTATTACTAGAGTCACACAATTTCTCTTTCTTTTGTCATTGTACCACTTTACATTAATGTATTTTGATTGCATTGCCTTAAACAATCCTAGTTCTACTCTAGGTCCTTCCATCACCCTTTTGCATATTCATCTAGATTTCATTATTGGCTTACATCTACATTTGCATCCACATCCTCAGTTCATATTTTAGAGTTGTTTAATGTCTTCCAATTTTTGTAAAGAATTATTTAGTTGAAGGCAATGACTCATTATAAGGAGGAATTTCTCACTTAGCAAGCTTTCAAATGTTGCCTACCATTACTATCTAAATATTCATTCTAGGTTAAGATACATAAACAATATATAATTGGTATTTAAAATTTGTAAACATTAAGTTCATTTTCACACATTAAGTTTAAATCTAGTCGAGTGGAATTGATTCATAATTAGGTAGTTCTAGTTTTCACATGTTTCAAAAGTATTATGATAATTAGCTTAAAGTTGACTTAAGATTCTAAATATAAATTATTTATCAAATTATTCTTCACAATTCATTTAAAAATCTACATTTATTATTATAATAAACTATTTTCGTAACTAACCCTATATAATATAAATCTTAAATCATAAAATTTTATAATTTTTCATTACACATCTTTATAAATTTGCAAAAATCTTCTCCTAAGAATTATAAAACTATTTAGATTTCTTTAAGATTAATTTATGAGTTTTTTAAAATGATTATTTTTTTGTTCTTTGATAAATTGAATTTAAATAAATAATATTTATTACTCTATTTAAAAGATTTTAGTAAATATTATGTTATTCAAATTGAAAATTATTAATAATCTAATTTATTCACATAAGATCATATTTTAAATGTTCACTTTTAACTATTATTTTTCTTTTTTTATTTATTTAAAAAATAATTACTTTGATCTCTCATATTGTGATCTCTATTTATTTAGCTTTTAATTTTTAAAAGTGATTTAGGTTTTAGTTTTTAAATTATTTTAATTTATTTTTTGTATTAACTTAGTTGATGGGGTTTTTTAATGTATTTATTTTCATATTGATAAACCTAATTTAAATAAATAATATTTATTAATCTATTTAAAAGATTTTAGTAAATATTATGTTATTGTTACTATTGCAATTAGTTGTACTTAATTAGTGATTAATATTTTTTATTTCAATCAATTAGGTGAAAGTATTTTTATTTTTTATTGTTACTTTTCATTTTTCTAATGTATATATGTAAGTTTTTTAATTTTTTAATTCATTAAAATTAATTTAATGCAATTTGATTGGCTAATATATTTGGGTGTTATAGAAGCGGATTTTAAGAAAAAACTACCTTATTATGAGGTAATATACTAAGATGCACAATATATTAAAATATAAAACATATGTAAACTTAATTCTTTTAGATTAATTATCTCTCTTTTAGTTCTAAGTTTCATTATTAGTATTTGTCAGTAGGCTAAGTATTATTGTGCCACATTTCGAATTATAGACATTAACTAGTTATTAAATAACTCTATTCTACAAATAAAAATTCATTGCATTTGATTTTTCATATCAATATTATGTTTCTCAATAAATACATGCCAATTTTTTAACTTTGTAATTCATATATACTAATTTTCTAACTTTTAATTAGATGAATGAATTAGATTCTTCTATGAGGACTTGTGAGTTTGTGAGATATGGTCTTTTATAAAATATTTAAATTGGTTTCTCTTATCCCTAATTTTGAACACATTTCTTAGCACATTTATTATATATTTGTTTAAAGTGATTAAATTTTTGTTTCAACACTTTAATCATTCTATATGAATTTCTACAATTGAAAACTATATATCATAATAAAAAAATCAATAATTTGACACTAATTCTTTATTACAAGAGTGCTATTCCATTCAATTTTTTAATTAGTGATTAAAATTGTGTTTGAATGAATTAAAATAATTTTATTTTTATTTATTAAAATTAGAATTTTAATACCAAATATACTTATTTGTTAAATATTGGGATTGATAAATATGTTGTTTTCATTCATCCAATACTAATAAAATGTATTTATTAAAATAGTTCTTTCTATTTTCTTAATTGAAATTTTTAATATTATATTGCAAATTTTTTAACATAAAATATTATAAAACTAAATTGAACAAGTGCGGCGTCATGGATTGTATTTGTCGTGAGCTATAATAGTTTAGAATAGTATATTAAATTTAATAGTTAATAATTATGAAAGAATTAATAATTATAAAAGAATCAATTATAAAAAAAATTAATATTCAATTTGTGATTTATAAAAGTTATCATTTGTGACCTAGATAAGTGAAAAATCAATAATATTCTTGAATTTAATGTGATTGGTTGGAACTCTAAAAATAATTGGATGGGTTAGGAAGGTACATGAAGCATAATGTAAATAATAATTTATATTATTATATTGAGTTAAAGTGAAAAAAAAAACATTAGAAAAATATTCTTAAAAGAGTTTAAACATATTCTAGAGTTGAAGATTGTGATAATTTATTATTACATTATTATTAATATTAAAGTATTTAAATGGTTACCGATAAAAAAAAAAAGTATTTAAATGATAAAAAATTAATCTAACTTAGCCGATAGGCTATTTGTGGGAACTTTGTTCTTGAAAATTTAATTTTTGATGGAAAATTTGCAAGTTGGTTCGAAAAGTTATTAGTATGGCCAGAAAATTGAAAATCCTTCCCGTTAATTGTTTACCAACATTTCTATCTCCTTCCACTTTTAACTATTGTTTTCTTTTTCTATTTATTAATTGTGATCTCCACATTAGTCGATGTTGTGATCTATTCATTTAATTTTTTATTTTTAAAAATGATTTAGATTTTAGTTTTTAATATTAGTTTAATTTTTTCTTTAAATATTATTTTTTACTTTCTATAATTTATTTAGTCAATAGAATATTTGTTAGACATTATTATTTTTATTTCTCTTATTAATTGTTCATAATAGATTTTATATGGGTTCTTTTAAATGATAATTTTTTCATATTTAATAAATTTAATTTAAATAAATAATATTTATTAATTTTTTAAAAATATTTTAGTAAATATTATGTTATTTAAATTAAAAGTTATTAGAAAAACATTTTATATGTGGAGAATAACTCTGCTTGCGAAAATGCCGAAAATGAACACTTCACTCAATTATCCAGGCCCGAATCGAGGGCAAAGGAACAAACGGAGACTCTCCAGAAATGCATGTGCCATTGAAATAGCGAGACATGGAAGCTCTCCAGTGAACCAGAGCAAATTTCTTAACCTAAAATATGGTAAAATGGATGTAAGATTCGATGTTCCTACGGCCAACAGATTCGAGGCTTTGGATAAATCAGTAGTCGAGGCCACCCGCTTCTGTCCAAAAGAAGGGCCTCAAAGACTTACAATCAATGCGGAAGCTTCCTCTGATATCAAAAACCTATCTGGAACGTGCCCCCAGTTGCCTATATTCACGGTAGAACATCTCGATAACCAGATCTGGGTTTTTAACATGACTAAATATGTATTTCCAAATTCTTTCAAATCTTTGTCCCCTCCAGGAAGCGCTTCAATTCCCTCTAATCTTCTAGATGTTAAATCTGATTTAAAACCAGTCTCCTCTCCAATCTATATACCCCCTCATAAACGACTTAGCAACCCATCCCCTTCTCCTATCCCTAATTGTTCTCTTGGATCGCTGCAACCAAACCCCCTTGACAAACCAGTTCACATCACCATTGATGATGTTGAAGATTCTTGGTTCGACTGTCTGAAGAGAGGGATCTTCGCAATTTGGACTGGCCCTTCCAAAGACATCCATCTCTTAATGGAATGGCTATCGGACAATTGCTAGGAACAGGTAAGTATCTTTCACCATCATGAAAATGTTTTGTTTTTAAAATGTGAAGAAGAGTCTGTTAAAAATGAGTTTATTGCTATCTCGGAATGTTTCTTTAAAGGTTTATGTGTCAAATTTTTTGAATGGGTTCCTAATTTTCATATTGATAAGGTGGATTGTATGATCCCATTATGGTATTCCATGTCTCTTCCTCCGGAGCTATGTGATGTTGATATTATCTATGAAATAGGCTCTGCAATAGGAGTAGTTATTGCTATTGATGCTTCCTTTTTTAGCTGTAACAGTATTAAAATTCTCATCAAACTTAATATTAATCACCCTTCAGAGTTCCAAAAGAAAATTATTACCAGGAAAGCCTCATATGATATAACCTTTCAAGAGTATAAAGGGAAGATCATTGATATACTGAAATTTGAAATTAAAAATAACCACAGACCTGAGGTCCTTCCCCTCACATCGCACTTCAGAGACAAATTCCCAAGACTAAGTTCTAAATTAGTCAGAAGGAATAAAAATTCAGGAAACTACCGATCAAAGATTCAGATTGGACAAAATTCTCATGCAGAACAGAGGGTTTCATTGATAAAAATGATGCCAGATGAGACAGAAGGTACCCTATTAATCTCAAAAGTAGATTTAATAAAGGATACAAGAGTATTGAAGAATGGTGTTTGTAGAAAAAATGACAAGGAACTCAAGGGAACAAAAAAATGTGACAACAAACATAAGACCAACAAAAGGAGATCTGATGGAATTAAGATTCAGTTTCCAAATGACAGAAGAGAGCACCCCAGAAAAATGAAAGAGCCAACTGTTAGACAGTACAAGGAAAAAAACAAGGCTTTAGAGCGAAATGAATTATTAGACAGAGCAGACAGTAAGGATTATAGAACAAACAATGAGAATTTGGGAGATCAAGTTTTCCCTCCCTCAGAATTGGATTCTGTGAATCATACAGAGAAGGAAACCCAAGATGATAGAAAATGGAACGAGAAGGAAGAATCAACAAAAATCAAAATTGAGGCAGGCAATAGAGAAAAATTTGGTCAAAATCATGAAACAACATGCAAATCAGATGGGATTTGGAACAGAGACCAAAATCTTGAGCAAGGCACAGTAAGGCATGAGGCTTCTGCAAAGTATAAAGAAAGATGTAATAAGGAGGATGAAAATGAAGAAAGCAGTTGGAAATCAAAAAAAATGAAGGGGCCTAACATATACATATATCAGGAGGAGATTGATGGGAACAAGGATACTGCAGGACAAGGAGAGATACAAAACAACATTACAGAATCAACAGATAATCAAGATATAGGTGAAGCAGAAAATGTCATGCTTTTCTCTTCTCCCAAGGCGTGGATGGAAAAAGTAGCTTCTAGAGTAGAAAAATAGGATTCTCAGCATTTGAACACTGATTTTATCCCTGAATCAGAGTTAACCACCCCACATATTGAAGGTGCTAGAAGAACTTCAAAATTTTGGCAGACACCAGATGGATATCCTTCCTCGCCATTCACCCCAGAGGAGATTCAGTCGCAGATTCAGAATGATGGCAAAAGACTAGAAGTCTCTATCATTAAAGACTTTCAGCAATTTTTAAGTGAGGACCTAGAATTTACACCAGAGGTTGGATTATCAGAGGTTGAGGCTAACAATCTTGAACAGCTATCAGAGGAACTTATTAAGGTGTTTGACTTTGATAATTTAGATACGAGTACTACCTCTCAGAAAGAGAGGTTGATCCAAAAAATTATCAAACTGGGAGGAGATGATTATACTGCTGAAGATCTCCAAAGGGATATGATAAAGATCCAGATGGAGGATAGTGCAAGGAAGCAGGACAAACAGAGTGAGAAGAAGTCAAAAGACAATCAGGTAGGTGAACGAACAAACATGGGAGAAAGAGAGAATAAAGAACTGGAGGAGGACAGTCTCAGGAGTAAAATCTGCAAAGAATTGGAAATGGAAGAATTTGAAAGAACAGAGGAATGTGTTTGTCCAATAGCACAAGAACTAGGTATATTTCAGCAAGAGCTTGGTATAGAAATGAATCAGGAAGGTATAACCTCTCCAAAATATGGTAAGCCAAAAGGAAAAAGGGGGAGGAGATCACTGAAGGATTTACGTGAGGCTGAAGGCCTAGCTAGAGAACAGAGGAAAATTGATGAACTCCTAAACATGGGGAAGGGGAAGTGCCTTCCTAAGACTACATGAGGATAACTTCATGGAATGCTAGGGGTCTAAATGCCCCCAGCAAGAAAAGGTTATTAAAACAACATTTAAAAAGTTTTAATTCAGAAATAATATTAATTCAGGAAACATAACTAAATAAAGTAGAAGGAGACAAATTTAACAAAATGTTAGGAATGTGGGGTTCAATCTTCATAGAGGCAATAGGTGCCTCGGGGGGTTTAGGATTTGTTTGGAACCCTAAGAAAGTTAGTCTAACTTATTTAGTTAATAACAATAATCGGATGTGTGCTAGTATACAAAGCCTAAAATTAGATACGAAATTCATCCTAATCAATGTGTATGGTCCTAATAATATAATAGGAAAAAAAATTGTTTGGGCTGAATTAAGTATGGTTATTTCAGAACACAAAGATTGTCCGATTATATTAAGAGGTGATTTTAATACGATTTTAAGTTTAAATGAGAAAATAGGGGGTACTCAACATCTCTCGCTATCATCAATAGAATTCAAAGTATGGATCAAAAAATTTAGTTTATTAGAAATTCCTCCAAGCAATGGTATATTCACGTGGAATAATAGAAGAAAGGATAACGATTATATTGCAAAAAAGTTAGATAGATTCTTTATTGTAGGAAATATCTCTTCTTACAATAAGAACTTCCAATCCTCCATTCTTCCCTTCGTAGGAACAGATCATTTCTCGGTATGTTTGGAGATTTCAGAACCTTCTAAACTACAGAGAAATCCTTTTAAGTGTGAAAAAATGTGGTTTCAGGATTCAAAATTTTTAGAACTGATTAAGACATGGTGGACTCAAGCGGACTTCGTTGGGTCCAGAATGTTCATTTTCATTTTGAAACTCAAATTGTTGAAAGAAAACATTTTGAGGTGGAACAAAGAACACTTCAACAACATTTTTAAAGAAAAGTTGGAAGTTGAAGATAAACTGAAAAACCTGAACCAGGAAATTATAAAATATGGCATGAATTATGAGAAATATACCTTAGAAAAAGAGCTCCTCATGAAACAAGAAGATATTTTATCCAAAGAGGAAACCTTCTGGAGACAAAAATCCAGAGAGAAATGGTTGGAAGAGGGAAACTGAAACACAAATTTTTTTCACAATTCTACTATTCAGAACCGATCTCTACAGAAGATATCTAGTATCTCGACTCCGTAGGGTTTGCATTCAGAAAACCCTAGAGAAATTGCAGACATGATAGTCTCTCACTTAAAAAATTTACTAAATAATTATGAAGGGTCTAATAGGGAAGCACAGGCCCGAATGCTCAAATTTATCCCAAAATTGGTCACGACAGAAGAAAATAAAAATCTAAATAGACCAATAACATTGGAAGAGGTAAGGACTGTGGTCTTTAATATGAGTCCAGAAAAATCTCCAGGACCAGATGGGTTTCAAGCTTTCTTTTTTCAAAAATGTTGGGATATACTTGGAGAAGACCTATGGAGAGCAATTGAAGCGTCAAGAAATGGTGGATCCTTGCTGGCTGAAATCAATTGCTCATTCTTTACACTTATCCCTAAGAAGGAATGTCCAAAAAATCCTGGAGACTTCCGCCCTATAGCTCTGTGCAACACTATTTACAAAATTTTCTCAAAAGTTATAGCCAATAGACTCAAAGCAATTATGTCAAAATTGATTTCTGAGGAACAAACAGGTTTTGTTCCAGGTAGATCCATTTTGGATGGCATACTCATTATTCAAGAAGCTATTCACTCGGCTGCCATAGATAAAGAGCCATGTATGTTTATGAAATTAGATATACAAAAGGCTTATGATATGGTTGATTGGCGTTTCCTATGCAAAGTTCTAGAAGCATTTGGCTTTTCACGTCAATGGATAAATCTAATATTTAAGTATATCTCAACTCCGAAGATTTCTGTTCTCATAAATGGGACTCTTGAAGGTTTCTTTGAAATCTCCAAGGGTATTAGGCAAGGAGACCCTCTATCTCCCTCTCTCTTCATTCTAATGGCTGAAGCCTTTGGTAGAGCAGTCTCCTATGCTTATCAGGTTCGAAAGATTTTAGGGATTTCTGTTACTAGAAACCTCCCTAACATTACCCATCAACAGTATGCAGATGACATTATTTTACCTGGCAAGAGTTTGATCCAAGAAGCTATGGGTTTTAAAAATATACTTCAAAATTATATGGATGCTTCAGGGCAGAAAGTTAATAAAGATAAATCCGAAATATTCTTTATGAACACCTCTCTGAAAATGGAAAACAAGATATGTGGAATTATGGGATATAGAAAGGGTATGTTCCCTTGTAGGTATTTGGGTATCTCCCTAGAAAAGAACTCGAGATACATCAAAGTTTGGTAGGATACGATTGAAAAGGTGGATAAGCGGATTGGAAGTTGGAAGAATAGATGGCTCTCTAAGGCTGGTAAGATTACTAAGATACGATCTGTCCTCTCAGCCATCCTAATTTTCCCTTTGGCATGTCTTCCTCTCACAAATTGGATGTCCAAGCGATTCGAATCTAAACTTAGGAATTCCCTTTGGAAGGATAAGGAAAATGATAAGAAACTCGCTCTCATTAAATGGGACAATTTATGCAAACCTAAAGAATATGGAGGTTTAGGATTGAGGAAACCACAATGGAAAAATGAGGCTCTAGGAGCCAAACTTGTATGGAGATTATACCAAGAACATGAGCACAAATGGGCTAAAATTTTATATCATAAATATCTGGATCCAACGAAGCCGGAATCGCTATTCAAAATGGGAAATTTGCCGAAAGGGTCGGAATGCTGGAATTTCATGGTAAAATGCAGGGGTATTATCAGCAAATACCTAACGTGGGACGTGGCTGCAGGAGATAAAGCCTTGTTCTGGGAAGACTCCTGGGATGGGCTCCCCCCTTTAAACACACCTCCCAATTTAGAAAACCTAATAATAAGGCTAAAATCATTGTGGGGTAGTAAGGTCAAAGATTACAAAATTAAAGAGTTGATTGATGGGGAACTTCGATGGAGATGGCGATCAATAGATGATTTAGATCTTGATCCGAAATCAGTTGTAGCCTTCAAAAAGATCATCTCGAATAGGAAAATAAAACAATCTGAAAGGCCAGATAGTCTTATTTGGGCTGGTTCAAAGGATGGATTATACAGTGTGAAACAAGGTTATCAGGCTATTATTCATTCGCAGCAATGGAACTCGGTGGAGATCCCATTAAAATTGTGTTGGGATACAGCTTGTCTTCCTAAGGCCGGTTTCTTTCTATGGCTTGCCCTTTAGAACAAAGCTTTAACAACAGACAAACTCGCTAGATTTGGTATAAATGGTCCTAATTGGTGTGTCATGTGTAAATAGAACAATGAAGATGCTGATCATCTCTTTCTCAACTATCCTTTCACACAAAATTGCTAGGAATGGCTCAAGTCCCGACTAAATTAGGCTACCCCTCTACAGAATTCTCTTAAAGGGCTCCTATGTTCATGGCCCACAAATATGGGACATGGGGTCTATAGCAAATTCTGGAATATTTTCCCATCCATAGTTGTATGGAAAATATGGAAAGAAAGAAACTGTCGTATTTTTAAAGATCAAGAGCAGAATCTAGGTAGATTTATACTAAATCTAGAAGCTTCAATAGTAGAAGTAATGAATGCTAATCTAAGGAAGACAATGCATGTGGAAGGATCTTTCTCATATTGGGATGGAATTATGAAGAAATTATGGTCCAACCTTATCAATCCACCACTGGTGTATTCGGCAAGCAATAAAGAGGCAAGGGCAAAATGTAAATGGGTCCCTCCTCCCCCAGGTTGGCACAAATTGAACTTTGATGGGGCAGCGAGAGGGAACCTGGGTATAGCCGGGGTAGGATGTATTTTAAATGATGAGAATGGTAGATAGGTAGCAAAGCTAGCTGCCCCCCTTCCTCCTGTTTCCAATAACATGGCAGAACTTGAAGCCTTGGAGAAGGGTCTTTAGCTCTGTCTTAAATTAAGCCTCCCCAAAATCCACATTGAAGGCGATTCTCAAGTCATTCTTAACGCTATCAGACAAAAAAAGACCCCAAATTGGGTCTTGAATTCGAAACTCCAAGAAGTGTTAATTTTAATAGAGCATTTTGAGGAGATCAATATCAGTCATATTTATCGAGAAGGTAACTCATTGGCAGATGAACTTGCCAATAAGGGTGCGGATGGAGAATCAATTTTATTGTTCAAGTCAGATATCTCCCCTCCTTTATAATAACAAGATAGTTACTCATCAATATAATCAACTACCGATTGATACAAAAGTTACCTTTTTGGGCAAATCCCAAGCCCAGATATAGTTCCTATTCAAAAGAATTGCATTTATATTCAACCAATTCACAAGCATTAATATTCAGCGAAATATTATCATATCAATCAAGATATAATTTAAGCAATGTATCATATTGTCAAATATTTATATTCTTTAAAATAATGCTAATTCCTATATCCTTCTGATTTATAATCCTTCATAATAAATCACCTATCTTATAGTATTTAAAAATTATTTTGAAGGTCCAAATTATTAATAATTACTTAATACTAGTTTTTATATATTTATAGTCATATATATATATATATATATATACATATATATATATATATATATATATATATATATATATATATACATAATAATATCATTTATATTATTTAAACTACACGTATATAGATATAATAATATTTTCTTATATATATATATATATATATATAACCAGAGATCAAATATGTTAATCTATTCAGAGATATTAACATACCTGTGTTAGATAGTAACATTAACAAGTATTATAAGTATATAATTAGAATTTAATTATTGAGTACTTTTGGATTAGGATTAAGTCTATTATTTTAATCATTAATAAATTATGCCTTATTTATGATATGTAATTAGCATTCATAATCTAATTATTAGATAAAACTATCCAAAACCTCCTTCTTCTAGCAATATGAATGATTATTCAGTATTGATATTAATTTTCATTATTCTTTCATTTCAGAAAGAGTACGTGTTGTTCCTTTTTCCCTGTATGTCTCTCTGAAATCGTTCCCAGTGGAATATTTAATTATAGTTAGTTAATACCCGTCTAATTCAAGCATGCCAAAGCTAAGCATGATCTCACTCCCATCATCACAAGATATGGAAGGATCTCCCAAGCTTGTATGAATGACCTAAATTATCATGACAGGGTACGAAGTTAGGTTCCAACATCTGTGTGAGGTATATGTTAGAGTTCAAGCCAGTTCGTGATTATTCATGACCGCTGGTTCATTTAAAACTTTAAGGCATTCCCAGAATCGTAGCAGAAGGAAAGGTTTAGAGTGAAGATCTCTGGTCATAGTTTCCTCCCCTCTTAGTCTTTTCTTAGAACCTTTGGTATTGTAGTCCTCTGATCGAAGATGGAATCCAAAATTCATGTCTTTCAGTCTACCGAAACTAGAACTATGGCATTCATAGGCAAAATCAAGCCTGAAAGATGGAGCCGACTGTTGAGAATCACTGATGACATGATTAGATTTGCTGTTAACAGAGCACTGGGTGAAGAAATTTTTGATTATTCTGCAACTTGGAGGACAAACAGCTCCATCATTGGCTCTTTTATTGAGATAATGGTTAGGGCTAAGATCCCTAAGGAGGACATTATACGGCTTTGTTTTGACATTCTCAGCCTGGCGTAGAGGAAGGGGCTAAAAAAGGCCATATACAGCATAGATGATAATGGCAGAATTCCATACCTTGAAAAATACATGGGTCTCTCGGAGGGTGATGAAGAATTGAAGACGGCCCCTCGTCGACAAGCCCTAATCATGAGGGAAGGCCTAGCCTTCTATAAGGAATGGCCTCGTATGGAAGCCAACATTAATTTTCTTTTACGTTGGAGAAGGATCATTGAAGAAGACAACAACGAATGGGTATACAACTACCTCAAACTGTTTAATACATACATTGAGCCGAGAGTCTCCTTCGAGGATATGAATGCTATCAATTTTGACATCCTCAAGTCTGAAAAAACAAGCACGGTCTCACTACGAATCGATATGCCCATGAATATGGCAACAGATGATATTGAAGATGAACCCGAAGTACGTATGGTCACACGAAAAGATTAAGGATGGGGTAGGTCTCTCAGTAGTAAGGACTTTTATATGTAATGTGTTAATATAGCTTGAAGAATCCGGTCTTAGGTCTAGTTTAAGTAGCTGGAGTAGCTTAGTAGTAGTATAAACTTTATGTTATAATCTGTATCGGACAGATTGATACCTCCTAATTTTGCGCTCTATTTTGGGAATACTAAGGGTCTAGAATCTAATCTCCTCCCATATAAAATCTTTTCTATGGTATATATATGAACACGATAGAATTTTGAAAGTTTAAAACCCCCCTGTAACTTGGGTTTGGATGAAAAACGTGTATATATTACTCTGTCTTTTAAACAGTAGTATTTAGTTTAAAAGTATGAATGTTGTAGATGCTCCGGTTGGCTGTGAGAAATTGATCATCTGATTAAATTTAGGACTTCATGTAGTAATCCTCTGATGTATGAACATTATAGAACTAATTTGTCTCTGTGTTAAATTTCTTCTGGGTTTCTTCTGCTTCCTTTTAGAATAGTATGTGTCTGTTTCTTATGGTTCCCCTGTAAGTTTATTCTAGAAGAAGTGCTTAATTAGAACTTTCATCTTATTGATGCTTCCTATTATGATTGATTTCCGAGTTTGTTTCTTATTATGTTGATGGGATTATCATAGATTAATAACAGTGCTCTGATCTAAAATTAGAGGATATGCTCTTTAAAATTCCGTTGTATGAATGAGGCTACTATTGAGATATCTAGATAATCTTTCTTGAGAAAGATTAACTAGGCCTATTTTGGTTGGAGAAGCACTTGATTAAACTGATGGAGTATTTATTCTCAAACCCTCAGACCAAACAAGGTATCCTCTTGGTATGCCTTCGTGAAAGAGTGGATTAATGGATAATTCTTAGGAATTATTTGGATAGAGATTTAGTCTACTGGATTGGTCTTTTAAAATATATGCTATGAGCAGTCATCTGTGATTAATCCTATGACTTGAGGTTTTCACAATATTTGTGTCTTGGAAAATACTTTATTACTGCTTTCCCAGCTATTGGTGTTTCACAGGTATTGATCAGGTGATATCCCATTTTGGTAATTAATTTTTCTCTCCCTCTCTTGTATTTCGAATTTAAATTAGGAAAGATGAGGTATTTTTTGGATAGATTTCCAAAATAAGTTGTAGTAAAGATGTTGATAGATCTTCATTATCAGACAAAATAGTTTATGATTAACCAATCCTTTGAAAAGGTTTTTAGAAAGATAGGTATATTTGGCATAGGTTGGCAAGGAATGTACTCCTATAAACAGAGTTGTAGTTTAATAGGAAAGATTTAGACAGCCAAAAGATGCATACGAGCAGATTCTTTTGTTTTAGATCTTTCTTTTAGGTTGGAGATAAGAGGATATTTGTATTTTACTTGCCTCGAAATCAAATGTAAATAATAGGGGTATGCCCCGAAACCGTATGTATTGAAAATTTGAAATTGTGATATTATCTACTTGGGTATGCCCCTTTTATCATTGTAAAAACTAGGGTATGCCCCTTTTATCAATGTATAATATAGGACTGCGGTCCCGGGCAAGACTAGAGGGTTTCTTTCCCTGTTCTTCCCTACCAGTGCCTGTCAGAACGGGGGACTTTCTGTAAGACTTTGATTTAATTATAATTTAATCAAGGCTTCAGCCGTTTATTGATAAAAATAAATAAATAAATAAATAAATAAATTATTAATAATCTAATTTGTTCACAAGGGTGAGTGAGTAGCTGAGTTGGTGTGAAGGCGAGTCGTGAGGCGTAGTGTTAGGCTAATGATCTCGGTGCTACGCATCAACTCCAGTTCGAGTCACACTAGGTTTACCACAAACCCTTTTGTGAGAACATCTTAATTATATAATTTTCGGATACGAGTGAGAGAGGATGGCGTGCGTCTGCGTTTTGGTGCCAAGCTAGGGCAGCCGTGCCCTAGCTCGTTCCTCTGTTTTCTGTGCGTGTAGCTGCGGTGGGCGGTTGTTTGCCTGCGTAGAGGAGGGTTGGCTGCGGATTGGGGGTCTTTGGAAGGCTGACCGAATTTTTCATTTGCTTGCGGGCTGTGGGGCACTGAATCGTGGGGTGCCTGTTTTGCGGTCCACAACGACGACCATTCCAGGTCTGCGAAGACATGGCTCGGGGTGAGCCATCTTTGGTTACACCTGACACCACTTTACATGATGTGGAGGACATGCATCTGCCAAATCAAGGGGCAAGGATGTTTGATAATGTTCTATATTCTCAGAGCTCAGGGGCTACAGAATCAAATCTGTCTGGAGGATCTCGCATCACGAAGATTAACGGGTGCCTTGAACGATGCAAAGAAAGACCTAAATTGTTGATCCCATATGAAATGATTGTGGAAGACGTCGAATATTATACAAAGCACTCGCTGTATTGCAAATTCCTAGGCTTAAGAGTATCCCTTCAATTTCTGGAGAACTGGGCCCGAAGAGTCTGGGAACTAGAGGGGGAAATGGAGGTCACGCTGCTTGCAAATAACTTTTTTATGGTTACATTCACCTGCATGGCTGATCGGAATAGGGTTTTTGAAGGCGGACCCTATTTTTACAACCAGGTTGGGCTATTCGTCAAACCTTGGCATGGAGGTTTTAACCCCTCTGAGGAGCTTCCAAATCAGGTCCCAGTGTGGGTTAGGCTTCCCAGATTTCCAATTGAGTGTTTTCGGGAAGATGTTCTTTATATGCTCGCATCGATGTTGGGGAAACCAGTGGGACCTTCAACTCAAACCCTGGGAAAGCGGGTGATGACCTTTGCTCGAATTTGTGTGGAGCTCGATTTGAGCAGACCATTGCCAGATGCGATAGAGATGCATGCAGGTTCACATTCTTGGGTGCAGCAGTTGGATTATGAGACCCTTCCTTTTCGATGTCGTCTGTGTCATGAGTACGGCCACCTGTTGCGTAGGTGTCCGAAGGCTAAACCAATGGATCAGCAACCTCCATCTCCTTCTCGCATCATTCCAAGTGTTGATAAGGGGAAGAAGCCAACCTCTGGCGGGGGTAAGGATGCTGAGGGTTTTGTTCAGGTTAAGGCTAGGAACCGTAATAGAGGACAGAAGAGAACTCTGATGGAGAGACAAGAGGAGGATACCTTTAACAGATTTGAGGTCCTGGATGAATTGGGACAGCATGAAGGCATTACAGGTCTTACTAGTATGGACCATATTGGTGTAGAGTCTGACTTGGAGATTGGTTCTACCATTCCCCTACCTGCTCCACAGGTGGAACCCGCAATGCCTATGGTCACAGAGGGGCAGGCAGAGGTTCAGGTGCTTTTGGGATCAAATGCTGGTTTGGGTCAAGGAGAAGTGGGGGCTGCCCTTCCAATCTGAAACGTTGTCTCTGAAATGGAAAAGCGTGGTAAATCTTCTCCTCATTTGGGTATTCTTCAGAAGGATGCCAAGAAGGGGGTCTGTGAGAAAAGTGGCAAAGGTGGGCGCAAGAAGGACATAGAGAAGATTAAGATGATTGGGGAGAATTTGGTGGAGTCAGGATCTGTCAAGACTTTGGACTCCCATTTCCTGGCCCCCCCAAAATGATTGTTATTTCATGGAATGCAAGGGGCTTGAACAGCGGCCCTAGACAAAAAGCTGTTCGAGAATTGGTTAGAAGTCATTCTCCTGATGTTCTTTTTCTGCAGGAGACCAAGGTTTCGGTTGAAGGTATGATGAGTATAGCTCCTAAATTATGGAAGAACGGGCAATGTCAGTGCATTGCAGCTCAGGGATCTTCTGGGGGTGTGGCATGCTTATGGAACCCACGCAAAATCCAGCCTCTATGGTGGATTTCATTTAGGTCCTCCTTATCCTTGGTCTCTCTATGCCATGAGTCGGGTGAGTCGGTTCTTTTTTCCAATGTTTATGCTCCAGTTGAATTCCAAGGTAAGACTCTTACATGGAATAATATTCATTTTGTTCGTGGCCTTTTTCCTTATCTACCATGGATTATTGCTGGTGACTTTAATGCTATTTTGGATCTCTCTGAAAAACGGGGGGGTATTGCAAGACTTGAGCCATCTTCTGTGCTTCTACGGGATAATATCTCGTCTCTCAATCTCGTGGATATTAAGCCTAGTAATGGCCAGTTCACCTGGAATAATAGAAGGACAGGAGATAGTTGCATTGCTGAACGATTAGACCGGTTCATGGTGTCCTATTTTTGGGTGGGTGGATTGTGGTCATCCAAATCTGAGATATTAGATTGGAGAGGGTCGGATCATTGGCCCATTAAGTTAGCTATCTCTTCGAATCGGCCACCTCAGAAGTCTCCTTTTAAATTCCAGCTCATGTGGTTGAGGGACCCAGATCTATATGGTTGTGTGGCTGAGTGGTGGAGGGTTGGCAGACCTGCCTTTGGTACAGCTATGTATATTTTTGCTAAACTTCTTCAATATGTCAAGTATCAGCTTAAACGATGGAACAGGTATAGCTTTGGAAATATGTTTCAGGAAAAATATGTGGCCCAAGCTAAGTTGAATGATATTACTAGGTTGATTAGGGAGGATGGGGTGTCAGAGTATTTATTGCGGGAAGAAGCTAGTGCTCTGAAAACCTTGGAGGAGTGGGAGCTGAGAGAGGAAATCTATTGGAAACAGAAAGCTAGGATTGACTGGCTCCAAGCAAGTGATAAGAATACTGCTTTCTTCTTCAATTCTATGAGGGCCAGGCGTCATGGTAATTTCATATCTACTTTGGTGACTGATAGTGGTGAGGTTCTCTCTTCATCTCAAGATATTTTCAGCGAAGCTGTACAATATTTTGCTTCCTTATTTAGGGAGGAACAGCTGGGGGTCTCAGTTGAGGAGGCACAAGTCCTTTCTTGTATCCCTTCTCTAGTCTCTTTGGAAATGAAAGAGCATCTTATGAGGGCCATATCTTTGGAGGAGTTAGAGAGGACTGTTTTCCAGATGAAGAAAGGGAAAGCTCCGGGTCCTGATGGCTTTCCGATTGAATTCTTCCAAGAATTTTGGGATATTATCAAGTTAGATTTATTGGCAGTTGTTCAAGAATCTCAGACGAACAAGCAAATGCTTCGGGCCCTGAACTCTACCTTCCTTGCTCTCATTCCCAAAGGGGAAAGGGCTGACCGGTTAAGTCAATTCTGTTGACATAAAGTTATTTGTCATTAGTGACAACACTTTTTCACAGTATTAACCGAGTTCAGTCGGTTAACCAAAAACTCAGCATTAACTGAGTTCGGTCGGTTAACATAAAACTCAATATTAACCGAGTAAAGACGGATGCAG